>OX578143.1:114456265-115056265 GCA_951213105.1 Amaurobius ferox | reverse complement strand
AAACCCTGCACTACGGACCTGCTTCTTGCTTTTCACATCTCGCGTCACATGTGCCTCTACGCCACGGTAAAATAGTTCCCCTCTCCCAATCAGGGTTGGAGATATCAGCACAGTTTCCGAACGTTTTGTTCCTACCTTGTATGTGTCATTTCTATGTTATCACTTCTATTGCTCCTTAAACTTCTTCCCAAATACAATCCTTTCATGAGCATCAAACGGTTTTATTTTTAGTCATATATGACCAAGAATGTTGTGATATCTAAAAATTATTATTATTTTTATTTTTTAAGGCATTTTACTAAAACCGTGTGCCTTAAAAAAGTTTTTTTGATGCGAATTAATATCTATGATTGGGGGCTTCTCTGAAGGTAAAACGGAAAGTTACGAAAAATGTAAACATTTTGGATGCTTATACTCCTGAACTTAATTGATAAAAATGTAAATAATTTTTTCTGTTTTGTCGAAAATATGGTTCAGACTATGAATATATATAAAAAAAAAATCAATATTTTAATATTTTGAACTTTTTTTCTCGATAAAACGGTAGTTCTCCGAGCAAGTGTTATTTTTTCTCTTTTTCTAACTTTTATTCGAAATATACAGTAAATTACAAAAGTTAGATATAAATAGTAAACGACAAAAATGTATGTGAGAAAATTTAGTATTAAAATCTGTATTTATAATTGAAAACAAAAAGTTCTTATAGTTTTCGAATAACCGTCTTGTCAAATTAAAGAAGATTGAAAATTTTTCGTTTTTCAAGTTTGTAATGCTTATATCTCAAAAAGTGAAAGAGTTAGCTTTGAACAATAAACAAGTATTTATAGCTCTTTGAAGGACATACTTAAGTATATATTAGATTTTGGATCGAGCCCTATCTCAAACTTGAAAAATATAAAAATGTATATGTCCGAATGAGTTTATTTTCATTTTTCATACTTTCACTCAAAAATATCTTCGAAACTATAAAAAAATATATATAAATCGTAAGCGGCAAAAATATATATGATGAAATTTAATTTTTAAATATATATTTATTTTTAAAAAAAATATTTTTTATATTTTTCTGGTAATCGTCTGGTCAAGTTGAAGAAGTATAAAAATTTTACGTTTTACAAATTTATAATGCTTATATTTTAAAACCTAAAAGTGACAGCTCTAAATAAGAAAGAGTTGTGTTTTATCTTACAAAATGTTATCCATAGGACTGGAGCTACCGCTGATTTTTTTTTTTTTTTTTTTATAAATATTTCATTTTAAACTTTTTTTTCTCTTGAGATTTTATAATTAATTTTTCATCAGGAATCAAATCAAACCTTTTTAAATTCATAGAGGTTCTTTATATATAAAACCAGCAATTCATAAGTCGCTATGAGCAGTATCACTTGTTAAAACATTTCTCTTTTATATATATTATAGATAGAAGCGAAGATGAATATTGGATTCTTTTACTTTCTCTGCAATGCATGGTAATGTATAGGGAAAGTATTGGAATCGTGTTGAAAATCGCAATTGGAGTTTTCGACGGATCTACACGTTTTGGAACCTCTAGAACACGAAATAACTATTTTTAGCGTGGCGTCTGTATGTTTGTCAGTCTCTCTGTGTGTGTTCATGTCTGTTTGTGCAATGTATGTATCCACTTTAACTCAAAAACTAATTGACCGAATTTCATAAAATTTTATATGTAATTCACTAGCCCTGGCGTCCGGCCATTCATTAAGTTGCTCTATGTCTTAGGATGAGTCGGATGGTCTGGGCTTTCGACTAGCCCTGGCGTTGATTAGATTTTGGTACGATTTGGGATATAAAAGAACTTTCCTTTTTTAGTGAAATAACCCTCAAAAATCTAATCCACTCTAGCTAAAAACACTAATTGACCAAATTTCACAAAAATTGGTAGGTAAGTCACTTGAGGGATATCCTGGTGTTGATTAGATTTTGGTACGATTCGGAATAGAAGAACCTGACTTTTTTACGAAATGACCCGCAAAAATTGTCTAAAATAACAGACTATGTATGCTTAAATATATCAACTAAATACTTATATTATACATAATTTTTGACAAGAAAAATAATAAGACAAACCCCATTTCTCCATGACTAACCGTTCTTGAGATATATGAGTTTTTTCGCATTTTTGTTATGCCACCTTTGATAAATGTTCAGTTACCAAATAGAAACAAAAATTGAATTAAAAAGGCAAATTCAGTGTTATTTTGTGCAATTAAACTCAATTGAATGAAATATTAAAGAAATTAAGAGAAAATGAATTTGAGTCGGCAAGGAAAGTCATGTGCTGCCCACATCAGATTCTTTTAACTCTCTTAGAGCAAATGGGATGTATACAGAAGCGCAGTTGAATATTGTACTTTTTTTAACTATCTTAGAACAATGGGATTTATATAAAAGCGAAGCTGAATATTGGATTATTTTTTAACTATCTTAGAACAACAGAATTTATACTATAGAAGCGCAGCTGAATATTGGATTATTTTTTAACTATCTTAACAATATGGTTTTTATATAGAAACGAACAGGAGCAGATCGGCACAAATGATTTTCGCGCACCATCTATCTATGAAACTAGCATTGGGATACTGTCTACATCTGAACTTAAAACATTAATATTCGTGAAATATAAACGTGGCAAATTTTATCATTTATAAGTAGAAGGGGTGCTTTTACATTTGTTTCATCGCTAATATGGGTACGCCACTGGGTCAAGACAGCCCTTCTTTCTTAGAAACAAGCTCCTCTTTGGAAAATATATTCCAGTTTTAGGTAATGGCACATCAAACTTGTACAGAATCAGTGTTAGTTTTGCTGATGAAAAAGAAATATGTATAAACGCATTTGTTATGAATTTGAGATTAATAATATAAACAACTTGACTTATCCGTTTGTTTATCTATCTATCTCTGGGGAACGCTGTTACAAAATGTTGCCAAACTTGTTTGAATCAAGGATAAATATTTTAATTTAGATACTAACCTAGACCATCAGCATTTTCATAACTCTCCACGTGAATACTAAAATTTCCCGATCACCCATTGACTTTCTACGGTCACTGCTGCTCGAATAAGAATAACCTATTTCACCCATAGACTAATATAATTTTCTTTGGTCGGTCGCATTAATATAAAATCGCCAAGCGAGCGATAGTTGCCAAATGTAACAGCCAAGCTTTGTTTACATCATAGTTTATAGATAGATTACAGCAAGGTAAATGAGACCTTGGATTACAGTGCCTAGAATACCTAGTGTCGCGTTCGTAAAAGAAATGTGTTCAAAAACTTGTTCCAATAATCAGGACACATCGGGTAAAATGCGGAACAAGAGAGTGGAGCGCCATCTGTTATCGTCAATTGAAGTTATCGATTAGACTGATGTATTAGTTAAATTTTTCTAGATCGTAATTTGATTTTTTATGAATCGTTTTAGTACCGTTATTTGTTTAATTTATCAATTGTTTTTGTCTGTTACTGTTATGAATGCTTGTCTTTTTACAATTTGGCGCATCCTCCAAGAGGTGGAAATGCTGACCCCTCTGTGATTGAGTCATTAATTACAATATGCCCTGATAATTCCACTGAAAATTCAATTTTATCTAAAGTTCTTTTACTTGCTTAGAATTAATCTTAGAGTACAAATTCTTAGAGTACAAATGTGTTTCTCTATAAATTCACTTGACAGAGATAGTATAAGTGACTTATTTGACACTTTGTTAAACTCTACATTAAACTTTATAGGAAATAAAAGCCACAAGGTCGAATTGACAAAAACATTATTGAGATTTTACTTAATAACCAGTCTTCATTTTTATATTAAAGGTATCAATAGAGACAAATGTACACAAAGAAATAAAGTAAAATTTTCAAAGATAAGTAAATGTAAATAGTGTATTTGAATAATTGAAATGCATGTAAAATATTAAAATAATAATGATACGTTTTTGCTATTCAAATATTTTTATTTTTAAATTTAGTTTTTATCTCCTTCAAAGTAGATGATATTCTTTAAACATTTATTTTTCTGTAAGGATCTATATATCTATGTTATACTGATGATTTTTATTAGACATTGTATAATATTAAACTTATTATGTAATATAAGAAATAATACCTTATCTGTAAATATTTTGTTCAATTTATATATGTTATTTTTTTCAACTGGTGCAAATTTATTGCTGAAATCATGAAATTACCTGCCAGGTAAATTTTATTATTTATTTAGTTATGATAAATTTGACTATATCTTTCACAAAATGACTTATTTGCAAAAACATTTTTCAAGTTTTATCGGAGCTATTTTATTTAATTTTTTGTATAAAAGAAAGTTTATATGCATTTCTGTCTATAAATGCATTATTTAAAACAAATATATGGTAAATTTACATTCGTTTTGTATTCCTAAGTTGTAAGATGAAATTGTATGATTCTATATGTATTTTATATAATTATAAAAATAACGTTTGCTTACCAAATAGTAATGAAATGTCTTACAAAATAATGCTGAAAATAAAAAAAAAACATTTAACGCATCACAGACCGATGAAATAGTCGTTTTAGTGCAAGAAACGATTTTTAAAAATATATATTTTGCATTAATATCTCCGTGTTAACTGTAACAGGAATTGTTTCTGTAGAAAAATAATTCTCCTGAAACCCTATTTTGAAGTCAAAACATATTTTAAACAGTTAGTTTATTTAAATTTTTAATTTCAAATGAAGTATTTTTTGCATAGAAAAGCATAGAGTTGTCTGCTATGAGCGGGTCCGTTATAACTGCAGCGCCATCTGTTGCATTTCCTGAACAATTCTCCTGATTTTTTTCATTGAACGCGACACTAGGTATTTCAGTCACTATAATCTAAACTATAGTGAACTTCTATAGAATTACTATTCTTTACTTCTTCAAATGTTTTTCTTTTTATAGGGAAAACCCAAGCATATTTATTAAAAGTATCTATAACTGTTAACAAATAATTAGTTCCATCGTTATATTTGCTATAATATTTTATAAATAACAAATCAGCGTCAAATTGATTATTACTGTTTGGAACATAAACTCTCCTTCTTTTAAATTTACGAATGACAGGTATATATCTAGTATATACATCTTGTTCATGTAAAAATTCTTCAACATTAGGTAATCCTGTTTTTCTTTTCAATTCTTGAATACCACAATAACCTGTTTTTGGATTATAATATGTCTCTTTTAAATTCCTAAAAAAGTATTCTTTTTACTTCCACAAATTGTACAAATACCTTTACCAACTGGTTTATTATTTTTAGAAGTAGTTTCATAATAATTTTTAGTTTCGGTTTTCTTTTTACACTTGACGCAATACATATTAGGAGATATTCCTAACCCAAAAGTTTTTTTAGCTTTAATAATAGGTTTAATATTTCCTCTATCTAATCTTTCTCGAAATGTTGGATCTTGTATTGCATTTAAATCATATATTAATTCTTGATCAGCAACATGTCTCTATTTTGTATCTTTTGTTTTACTATAAGAAATATCATGTTTTTTACATGCTTTATCAACTTTATTTATTCCAGGATCACCTCTTTTTAATCTTTTTTCTAATTTTGTAAATGGACCACAATATTGATATCCTGGTAAATGCATTTCTGGAGGATTTATTTTATCTTGTAACCATCCAACAATATCACCACCTTTCATTTATTTAGGATGAATAAATTTATATCCATTCAATTGCATTTGTTTTACGTATTTTTCAACTGGATTAAATTTTAAACTTTTTATGAAGTCCTTTTCTCGCATATAAATTTCTTCTTCTGTCATATCCTTAGCTTTAAACGAATGAGTTCCTTATAAAAATTATAACAATGTCTATATTCTTCTTCCTTTCTGCTATTTTTAATGCAAGATCAATAGCTTCTACTATTCCAACTGATAAACTTAAAAAAGCAAGCGGAAGAAAGGCAATAGCTGATAAACCCGTTCCTCTTAGAATGACCTTACTTACTGATAATGAAATACTTATCTTTTGATATAAATTTCTACTCTTTCTGTAAACATACAATCTTTTTTTCTAAATATTCTTCCATTTAATTTATATAGGATCAAATTTTTTTCTGTATCTCATTTTTGGATTCACTAAATCTGACATTAAAAAATCGTATTGTTTTTGAACACTTTTATTATATATTTGTTTGAATTCTTCAGTACTTAATTTACCATCTATCTCTCTTATAATCTGTTGCATTTCTTTTGGTTGTAGATTGAAAAATATAAAGTAATTACAGTTCTTTTTTATATTGATAGGAGTTGAATAATAAGACTGTGATAAATAAATAATGGATGCGTTTTTCTTTCTACCTCTGACAAATAATTCCTGAATGGTTTTTGATCTTTCTCAGTCACACAATCATCGAAAATAACTAAATTCTTTAACGCAGGATTTAAATCATCTACTGTAATAAAATCATCTGAAGAAAAGAATACTTCTTTTTTGTATTTATCATATAATTCTAATAATGTTTTCTTATTCTTCTTACATTTCAAAATATCTTCTCTTTCTATATCTTCAAACAATGTATATATTTCCTGTAATTTAGAATATTTAGGTTCGTATAAATCTTTTGCACATATATATAATGCATTAAAATTTAAAAAATCATAAATCATATTTAACAGTAAATTTGTTTTACCTGAACCTGAAGGCCCTGTTATAAGCAATCTAAAAGGATGTTTAGGTAACAAAGGATGTTGATTAGGATCAGGTAACTCATCTGGTTCTGTGTAATCTTTAATTTTTATCATTTATATAACAGTAAAATTTACTGTAGTAAAAAATAAAATTAGCTGCAGTAAAAAATTAATATTATATAAATGAACAAATTAGAAAAAGAACGAAAACAAAAGCTTATAAAGCAAATAAAAGATTCAATTAAATTAGTAAAATTAGAAAAAGAAATGAGAAAGAATAGTGACGATCAACTAAAAGAAAAATTAGGTATTCAAAAAACCTTAGAGGAATTTCATAAACCAGTCACTCAAGAAATTGAAAAATATGAAAAATCAAATAAAGAGGTTGTAAAAAGTATTCAAAATGTTGTAGAAAATATTTCATTTCCATCTATAGAAGAGCCTATTGAAGCTGTGAAAGAATTAGTATCTATTACTTATGATATCGATCAAAATTTAAATTTAAAATATTTAAAAGAGGGAAAAATTATATAGGCCTTCAGTATTTTTAAACGATCAAGAAAAATTAGAGGAGATGTATGCAAAAGCTAAACATCTAAAAGAAGGATTATCAAGGAAAAGAGGCAACTTAAAAAGTACAATTTTTAGGGCTAAAAATTTTTCAGAGGAGGAATTAAATCAGAAAAAGAACGAAATAGAAGAAATTAAAAATAAAGAAAATATGTTGCAAAATTATATGAATAGATTAAATCTGATTCGAAGTAGTAAAGATATAAAGGTCGGTAAAGGATTGGATGTATTATCAAATTTAACAGAAAAAATATGTAATGGAAGTAAATCAAAGAAATTGTATAATCAAGTAGTTTTATTGTTAGATATGTTATTAAAAATGGAGAAATGACTTATAATGATGTACAACGATATCATAAACAATTTCTCTGCTAATAAATGATAAAAAATAAAGTTTATTTGAGTGAAGGTCAGAAAAATGAACTTAAATCAGCTTTTAGAAATAAAGAAGAACTAACATTACAAATAGATAAATCTAAAACTCCTAATCATGAGATGTATTTATCTAAAACTCAAATTAATCATATTAATGATGGAAAAAGAATTACAATCAGTAAAACTCAATTAGCTAAAAATGGAGGATTTTTACCATTTCTAGCAGCACTTATACCCTCTTTAATAACCGCTGCTAAATTTGCAGTTCCAGCATTAGCAACAGGTGCTTTATCTGGATTAGCTAGTTCAGCTGTACAAAAAAAGGGATCTGGGAAAAAAAAACGTGGAAAGGGGATGTATCAACCTTGGGAATTAGTAACAAAATGATTGAAGAAAATGAAAAATGAAAAAGGATTTAGAGGTGTATTTACCTCTAATTTATTACCTAATACAATAGGAATATTTGAAAATGGAATCATTAATTTAGATGTATCGACAGGTCCTGGAACTCATTGGGTTTGTTATTATAATGATCCTAAATATAAATATGTGAAATATTTTGATCCGTTTGGTAAATATAACGATATACCTAAAAATATTAAATCATTTCTTGTTACATCTAATAAAAAACCAAAAATAGGTCATAATGATAGTTTTTTACAGAAACCTACATCTGTGAAATGTGGTTTATTTTGTATGAAATATATAAGAGAAAGGAATAAAGGTAAATCACCTAAAAATGTTCTCAAATCATTTCCTACACAAAAACCTAGTGACTATAATGAACATTTTGTTCTGTATAAATGATAATATTAAAATCTGAAGGTCATGAGAAATCAGAGGAATTTACTGTAAATTTTATTACATCTCTTAAATTAAAAAAATTAGCTTTACAGTCATTTTCTATGGAAGTTTCATGGTTTAATATAAGTAAGAATTATGGAAATAACATATTTAGAATATATAAATTAGGCACAGATATAACAATTGTTATCTCAAATGGTAATTATACTATAAGAGGTTTAAATGAGTATATGATAAAAATATTTGGTGAGGATCCACCTGTGAAATTTGGTATTATTGAAGCAAGACAAAGAATAGCTATTAAACTGAAAAAAGGTTGGGTAATTGATTTTACAAAAAGTAACTTTCATAAAATTATTGGCTTTTTAAAACCGACATATGGAAGTTATGATGAAGAAACAGAGGTAGAAGGTGAACATATAGCTAATATTTCCAATGGAAATGATAATATATATATTCACTGTGATGTTGCAAAGGGGTCTTTAATAAATCAATATAATTCAGAAGTCATTTATTCTTTCACTAATAAAAATCCTCCAGGTAGTATAATTTCAAAAGAATTTAATAATTGGATATATTATCCTGTTAAAACGGATCCTGTTGAAAGAATAAAAATGAGGATTACTAATCAAAAAGGTGAATTAATTGATTTAAATAAAGGAGCTGTAGAATTTAATTTTATACCTATTTTTTCTTCACAAATAAATGAATAAACATAGATTATATAGAAAAAGTAAAAAAATACAGGGATTTTTAAAGGTGAAAACTGAACCTATTATTGAAGCACGGAATAAATTAAATGAAATATTTTCAATGAAAAAGAAAGAAGGCGGTTTAAAAATTCTTCCTAAATAAATGCAAAAGATTTATGATTTGAGTGATACTCATTATTATTATAATGATCAAATTAAAAGTTATGAATTAAGAGAAATTCACCCAAAAGAACATAGTTCAGATGAGAATGCCACCTATGTTTTTCATATTAATGATACTAAAGCAAAAATTTTATATTTTAGAGGATATCGTGAACAAAAATTAAAAATTACAAAAAATGATAAATCATCCATTGGAAACGAAAATGTGAGTCTGGTAAATGGCGGAGGTTTTATCAAAACTTTAAAAGTACATATAGGAGATACCGAAATTGAATCAAATACACAGTCCAATTTTTCAATCATGAATCATGCTTTAAGATTAACTCATTATACTCCTGATTATACAACATCACAAGCGCTCAAGATGAATTTTTTTATCTAGCTACATCTGATTCAACTGACCGAAAAGAGTTAAAATATGAGGGTACTTTACAAGATACTACTAAAATAACAGATTTTTTTAATAATTTGAAAATGAATAAAGATTATAACGAAGGATTCGCAAAGAGATGGGAACTAACGAAAGATAGCAATGTCATTAAAATATGGACACCTTTAAAAGATATAATCGATTTCTTTGGAAAATATGAAAAGGTAATTTCTGGTTTTGAAGTGAAAATAGAAATTCAAAGAAATGAAAATAAGAATATGATATATACTGATGTCAAAAATGTTAATTATAAGGTAGTAGTTGAAGGTTTGACCTTGCATTTACCTTATATAGAATTTAAAAATTCTGCAGAAAGCGTATTTATGGAATCATTTTTATCTGATAAAGATATAGAGGTAAATTGGGATCGATATAGATTTAAGATGGTAGGCCCCTATAAAAGTGATAGTGGATCTGTCACAGCAACTAGAGCCTCCGATGAAGTTTTAGGTGTCTATGTTATACCTCAGTATGTTGAAAGAGATGGTAATTATGAAAAAAATATGATATTTTATAATATAGATATGACTGAATGCTGGTTGATGATTAATAATAAACAAATTCCTCTTGTGCGTTACAAAACGAATTTTACCAATAAAGATTATAATAGAGTATATGAAGCTCTTTTACATGCAGGATTAAATGATATTAATACAGAAACAGAATGTTTGATTAATAAGAAGAATTTTGGAGATATATATACTATTTTTTATTTTGACTTATCAAATCATGAAAACTATACCGATTTAAATAATTTAGATATTGAATTTAATTGGGAGAGATTAATGAATACTCAAATAGAATATAAGTTTTATATTATTTTTAAAGAAAGAAAGAGATGTTTTATAAATTTGAAAAATAAAATTATAACAATGGTTAAGAGTTTAAAATCATAAAATTAATGTTATAATAAATGAGTGCTTATTATCCACCTTATGATGATCAAATGAAAGAAGGGCCTATTGGACCTCCTGGTATAGGTTTTAAGTTAATGGATGATGGAAATTATGATATGGAAAATATAATTTTAAAAAATTGTGAAAATCCTATAGATGATTTAGATTTAACCACTAAAAGTTTCGTTTTGAATAAAATAGAGAATAATCATTTTGAATTGAGAGATCTTATAGAAACTAAATATGATGAGGGTTTTTTATCCTTTACTGAAGAAACAGGCAAGAGAATAAAAGAATTAGATGAAACAACTTTACATTCTTTAGAAGGAAAAGCTTCTGATGCAAAAGCAAAAAGAATAGGAAATGTTGCAGATCCTATAGAACCTAAAAATGCTGTGAATAAAAGATATTTAGAAAAAAAATTCATTAATATTAAAGAATGATAAATTTGATGCAAGAAATAAAATAATTACGAATGTTTCAGAACCTGAAAATGATAAAGATGCTGTCAATAAAACATATTTAGACAATAGAGATATCTGGATTACCGTAGAAGATGATTTTCTTATTTTTACAGATGGAAAATTTACAAAAGTAAATTTCAATATGATGAGTTCTAAATTACTGGATCAAGAGATGCGATTAACTACAGATATGTATATGAAAATTTCCATATATTTAGTTATATATGTAGAAAGTAAATATATATATGATAAAAGTCAAGATCTACATATATCACTAGAAATCAATGGTAAGGAAATTTTAGAAGCTCAAACAGATACAGTAACCTGTTTTGCTTATGGAAAACGTGATGATATCATCACATTATAGATAAAAACCCATGGTAAATCTAGCACTTTAAAACCTTATATGCATATTGAAAAAATCCCTTTCTAAAATACGTTCACCAATAAATGGATATCGATTGGAATGCATTTTCCAGAAATAATTTATCTGAAGATGTAATTAGAAATCTTAAAGATCATGTAAATTGGGATTTAATTTTTCAATATTCATCACTGTCTGATTCTTTTATTGAAGAATTTGCTCAACCTGATGATTGGCCTCAAATTTCTAGATATCAAAAATTATCAGAAGATTTTATAGAAAAATGTAAAGATAAAGTAGATTGGGAAAACATTTCTCATTATCAAACTTTAAGTAACGAATTTATCATAAAATTTTCTGATCATTTAGATTTATATAAAGTATCAATGTTTCAAAATCTTTCAGAAGATACCATGAGAGTATTAAAAGATGATATAAATTGGTTGTATATAACTAGATATCAAACATTTAGTGAAAATTTTATAGAAGAATTTATGCATAAATTAGATTTTTGTTATTTGATTAAATACAAATTCGATCTATTACCTGATCACTTTTTTAATGCTTATTGGAAAAAAATACAAGCTATACAGATGAATGAATTAAATAAAAAGTTTGGTCATCATGAAATAGAACCTTACAGAGAAAAACTCATTGAAGAGATTTGTGAAGTTAAAAAAGTCTTGAGAGAATGTGTTTATCTTTTGAGACAATTAACCAACAAAGATGAAAAATAAATATTTTATAATAATGTTTCTAAATAAATGAATGTTATATATAATAATGGTATAAAAAAAACATTTATCTCTTTCTTAAATATAGGGAATCCTGCTGAAGTGAAATCTATTTTTTTATTATATTATGGAATAGAAAAATTAACGCCAGGAATAGAAAATTTAACTAATTTAAAAGAATTATATTGTGAGGGATATAGATTAACGTCAGGAATAGAAAATTTAATAAATTTAGAAATATTGTCTTGTGGAGGAAATAAATTAACGTCACTTGAAGGTATAAAAAATTTACCAAATTTAAAAGTATTATTTTGCGGAGGAAATAAATTAACTTCACTTGAAGGAATAGAAAATTTAACGAATTTAAAAGTATTATTTTGTGGAGGAAATAAATTAACTTCACTTGAAGGAATAGAAAATTTAATAAATTTAGAAGAATTATATTGTGAAGGAAATAAAATAACTTCACTTGAAAGAATAAAAAATTTAATAAATTTAAAAAAACTATATTGTGGAGACAATAAATTAACTTCACTTGAAGGAATAGAAAATTTAATAAATTTAGAAGAATTATATTGTATGACGTGTAGATTAGCTTCACTTGAAGGAATAGGAAATTTAACAAATTTAGGAGAATTATATTGTGGAGAAAATAAATTAACTTCACTTGAAGGAATAGAAAATTTAATAAATTTAAAAGAATTAGATTGTAGAAAAAATAAATTAACTTCATTTGAAGGAATAGAAAATTTAATATATATAGTATTATTAGATTGTAGAGAAAATGATGTTACATCTCTAAATGAATTAATATTTTTGCCTAGAATATATAAAGTATGGTATGATGGAGATAAAATAAATTTACCCCCGATTTTAAGAAGATTACATAATAATGTATATAATGACTCTCAAAATGTACATAATACATATATTCAAAAATCTTTGAGAGAGACTATCATAAAATTATTAAATACAGATATTAAATATGATTTAGATGAATGCATTAAAGAATTAGATATAAAAATTAAAAGACACTTACTGGAGGAAGAATTCCATAATATTAAATTTAGAGAGATATTAGTTGTTGTGTTTAATAGAATTTTAAAAAGTGAGAATAAAAATGAAATAATAAAAGTGTTAAAAGATGAACTAAAAGAGGGTGATGATAAATGTTTTGTAGGGAAAGTAACTAGAATAATTAATGTACTAAATGGATTTGATCCTGATGTTTCTATTACAATTTCTGATAATGAGCAAAAAAAATATTATAGCTGAAAAAATATTTAGAGAGTCAAAGTCTGATGAAGAATACAGAGAAAAATTTATAAAAGAGATGGAAGAAAGAGGTGTTACAGATTATGAAGAATGAATGAATTTATATTTATAAAAATGTTTACTAATAAATGGAAGAGTTCAATAGACTGAGAGGTTTTCCCAAAACGTTTAAATTAAATGATTTATATCCTGGGGAATATGATCTGATATCATTGAGAAAAATTAATACTAAATATGGAGATTCAGTAATCGTAAAGTTAGATGTGGAAGCAGAAGAAAAGGAGTATTACCTTGCGAATAAACATGGAAAACTTTCTGATGTATCAATAAATAAAATCAATAAAGGTAGATATATATTTAAGTATTCGGGTATGATTGATGATAAATACGAATATGAATTAGAGAAAGCTTAATCATTTTTCAGTGGGGGGGCGTCACCTCCCACTATAAAATTATCATATGTTTTGTATATTCATAATGATTTCATATTTTTATAATTCTTTTTATTTTATAAAAAATGTTTAGATTTAGTTAAATATTTTCTATTAAATATATGGGGGGTCTCAACCCCACCCTTTAAAAACAGGGGGCTTCCATTCATTTGGAGGTTTTCACGCATTTATTTTATATAATTCACTGCATACTTTTAATAAGTCTAGCTTTTTAACTAAAATAGCTCACTGTTAAAAGGTACACATTTTTAATATATTGGAAGACTTCCATTCATTTGGAGGTCCTCTTTTTTCACGCATATATTTTAAATAATTCACTGCATACTTTTAATATGTCTAGCTTTTTAACTAAAAAAGTTCACTGTTTAAAGGTACATATATTAGAAGACTTCCATTCAGGTCCTCTTTTTTCACGCATTTATTTCATATGTCTAGCTTTTTAACTAAAAAAGTTCAGTAATTCATTGTTAAAATTTGGTCTTAATGTAAAAAATCTGATGTGGACAACACATGACTTTCCGTATATAATGCAATGAATTTACTACTTTTACAATAAAAAAAATGGGTTTGTCTTATAGTAAATACTTATATTCTTTCCAAGATATTGAATTTTCGACAATTAGTCGTCATTTTCATTGATTTAGCGTCATTAATCCATTTGGCGAGATTTTCGTTAATTTGACAACATTTCAAAAAGTCGCCAAGTTGGCGACATTCCGCCAAATTCGTCGCCAAAATCTCGCCAAGCTGTACTGACGGAGAAATAAGTTATTCTTATAACAGCTAAATGGCTATTGGCGTTCAAATACAAAAGTATTACTCGAAGTATCTTTTCCCATGAATGGAACGAGCTAGATCCACGAGAATGATGTCACCCAATTTATCGCATGGTATTACATATGAAAAGTGAACATGTTTCTCAATAGGAAATATATATTTTTATTTTATATGACTTTTTGATAATTTTTTTTGAAAAATGTGAAATATCTCAAGAACGGTTCATGTTAGCGTTCTAAATTTTATGTCAATCGTTTTCTAATGAAAAATTACATAAGAAATGTCTATTTGCGTAACTTTATTAGAGGTTTTGATTTTTTGACGATTTTTTCAAAATTTCACTCCAAAATTTAGGGGGGTTCTGAACATTCGATTGCGTTTAAAAACTATAAGCTTCCAGTGTTTACGGATTGTGATTTTTGTACCAAATTTCGTTTGAATCGGTCCATTCGTTCGTCAGTTATCGTCTTCACAGACCCACTGACACACACACACACATACTTTCACACACATACACACAGACATCACTTCAAAAATGTTTGATTCGTGATCAGGGATGCTTGAAACGTGCTCTCCAGTCGAAAACTCGAATTCGAATTTTCGACCCCGTCACAATACTTTCCTTATACATTATGTATATAAAGAAAGTAAAAATAACTGTTTAATGCTAACTCATCCAAGAAAGAGCTTTGGGCCATTTTGGAAGAAAATGCACGGTACCTATTATATAATATATCTACGGTTTTTATTGGGGGAGGGGATAACACAAAATGAGTCTCCATCTGAAGCAGAGCTAAATTCTTGGGAGAACCCTTTATTAATCAATCAATATCAGACTTTGAGATTGCGCTATCATGCAGAGATTGGACCTTTTCATGTTGCACTATTCAATGTTTAACTTGTTATAAAATTTGGAATCAACATAGCTCAGATTTTCCTTTTTTTTGCATAAAAAAGTAGATTCTTCAATCTTTCAGCAGACATTCTCAAGACTTTTTTTTAACTTGATTCAAACGTTTTATATCGTTGAGCAAAGTTAGAAAAAAAAAATTTTTTGTACTTTCTTTAATTGCACTTAATTTTAATTTTGCGCTTAATTAAAAAAAATTCTTCTAATTAATTTAAAAATAACTTAAGAACGTACACATACGCATACACTCTACGCTTTTAAAAAAATCCATGTAAAAATCTCAAAATCCAACGCTATATAAATATAGTCATATAAATATAGCTAGTAAAGTTCCCCTAAGTAATAGGGAATTCTGAAGTTAGCCTCAGACGGAAAAGTTTCTTCTCATCCAGAAAGTATCAGCTGCTAAAAAACAAAAATTAAAATCGGTTCGATAGATTCCCAGAAACTAAGTCCTAAAGAACTGCTTTTGTTTTAAAAATTGATAGAAAATGAGGGAAATCTAAAATATTTGTTAATTTTACTTTTAAAAAAATGTAAACTTCCTTCCAAGCGAGCTCCTTCTATTACACAATTTCCGCCTACCAAATTGTTTATAAATTGATGCTTTCCGACTATACCACAGAAACCATAACGATCATGCTTTCCATAACGACGAAATAATTCGAAGAATGTACTTACTCTCCCCCCCCCCCACACCCTAAAAATTTGAGTCATTCGAGGTAATTCAGTATCTTTTGCTCATCCGGAAAGTATTAGCTGTCAAACAAAAATTAATTTTAAAAATCGGTTCGATAGATTCTCAGAAATTGAATAATGAAAAGGACTTGAGTTTTAAAAATATAAATTTCAGTTTTGGTTCAAATCAGAAATTGAGTTTCTTCCATGTGGATAGCTCATTATTAAAAAAGGGGGGGGGGGAACGAGATAGGAAGTCCTCGAATGCTAGATTTCAATTTATAATTTTATATGCAAGAGATCAAAATTTGTAATTTTTGCAATTTTCTATCATAAAGTGTAATCGAAATTAGATATTACATCGGATTTCATCCTTTTTGTACAATTCTAAACAAAAGTATAGCATTCAAAAGCTTCTTGGCACTTTTTTTTAAACTTTTTCATAGTGAAAACTTAAATAGTTTCTAGTTTCAACCCTTGACGTGAATTCAAACTGTGTAGTGGTTAAAGAACTGGATAGCTAACGCTCAGATCTGTTGATGGCGAGTTCTGTCCTCACCTCAAACGCAATGCTTTTTCGATTTTAGTTTAAATAATAAACAAACAGTGTTGTCAGGGTAAATAGATTTTATGGATTCTGCTCCAGATTTATTCGTATCGCCAATCCAGAGAAAAATTTATTTTTTAACTTTTTCATAGTGAAAACTTAAATAGTTTCTAGTTTCACCCTTTGACGTGATTCAAACTGTCTAGTGGCTAAAGAGCTGGGTAGCGAACGCTCAGATCTGTTGATAGCGAGTTCTGTCCTCACCTTAAACGCAATACTTTTTCGATTTTAGTTTAAATAATAAACAAACAATGTCATCAGGGTAAATAGATTTTATGGATTCTGCTCCAAATTTATTCGTATCGCCAATCCAGAGAAAAATTTATAAAGTTAAACCAAAGTGAAATTGCCACGAAATTCGTAGCGCAGCGGTGAAGTGCCGAGATAACTGTATGAAGCGAATTCTTTTGTCGAGGGTTCTGTCCCCGTCAATTTTATCTGACTTTTTTCAAATTATTTAAACGGACATGTTAAAATGCTAAACTGAAATATACCGAAATCGAAGCTTCGGTCGTCGCCCTCTTGGCCGAGAGGCTTGGGGCGTCAAGTTGCGGGGCTTTAGGCTGCGGGTTCTATACCAGCTTGGGTTAAAAGGGTAGCGTTAGAGAGTAACGAGTGTTGGCAGAGGAATCCGGGATTCTTGTGTAGGTGGGTCGCTTTAGGTATTTCCTTTAAATTTCTTTATACCTCTTCTTAACATAATTTCTTTCTTTCTTACTAACTTCACTGCACGAGATGGAGGACGAGCGGTGGTTGAGCTCCGCCGTTGCTGGCGGGGTTTCTCTTCGGGCCTGCTGGCTTCGGTGTCGCTCTCCCACCCTTCCTCGTCCAAAGTTCGCGCAGGGCTTGTTTTGCAACACGTGACACCTGCTAACGAAGTCCCGAAATTATATGCATTTTTCAGAACAGCTCATCTCTTTTTTTCCATATTTTTAGGGAACATTTTTAGTAATGCACCGGACGTGACGTCATTTCCGGTACGTCATTTCCTGTAACATTACTTCCGGTACGTCATTTCCTGTGACATCACTTCCGGTATGTCACTTCCTGTGACATCACGTCCAGGACGTCATTTCCTGTTAAGCAATATGAATCAAAAAATTTAAGTATGTTATTGAAAAACGCACAAATACCAAAACGTCTCAATGCAGATGGATGATCTCGAACCCACGGCCTCTGAAATGTTAAACAGACAACATAACCACCGAGCCAGCCACCTCATACACTGGAAATCCTAATTAATATATTTAAACTTAACGGAGAGGATGGTTTGAAAAAACAAAGATAACAAAACGACTCAACTCGCTATACTTCCTGCGAGTTGGTGGACTCGAACACACAACCTCTGGAATGGGAAACATACAACATAACTACCGAGCCAGCCAGCTCACATACTGAGCATCCTAATTAATCTATTTAAACTTAACGGAAAGACTGATTAAAAAAAAATGACACAGATACCAAAACATCTCAACTCGCTATACTCAATGCTAGTGGATAGACTCGAACCCACAACCTCTGGATTGTGCTGGATTGTCGCTTAGAATAAATCTGGGACAGAACCCACAAAATTTGTTATTCTGACAACATTGGTTATTTAAAACTGTATTCGCGAAAAACATTGCGTTTGAGGTGAGGACAGAACTCGCCACCAACAGATCTGTGAATTTGTATTCCATCACTTTAACCACTAGACCATTTGAACCACAAGAAAGCATGAAGCTAAGAACTATTTAAATTTCCCTTATAAAAAAAATAAAATAAAAGAGCCAGGAAGCCCTTGAATGCTATATTTTAGTTCAGATTTATATAAAGAGGATAAAATAAGATGTCAAATCCAATTTTCATTATACTTTACATTAGAAAATTGCAAAAATTACATCAGATTTTGACCTTTTACATATAAAATTCTAAATTTATATGTAGCATTAAAGAACTTCTTGGCTCCTTTCTTTTCCTTTTTTAATTGTGAAACAATTTACTTACGAAAAATGCTCAATTATGGTCGGATTTGAACCAAAACTGAAATCTATATATTTAAAGCACAAGCCTTTTTTGTTATTCAATTTCTGAGAATCTATCGAACCGATATTCAAAATTAATTTTTTGTTTGATAGCTGATATATTCCGGATGAGCAGAATATATTAAAATTACCTTCAAAACCTTGGATTTTTAAATGAGGGTGGTAGTAAGTACAAGGTTAAAATAATTTTATTGCTATGGAATGGATAATCAGCATGGTCTCTCTGACAAGGTCGGAAAATCATCAGTTTAGTAACAGAATTTCCAGGATTCGAAGCTCGCTAGGCGCAAACATTGTAACACAAGGTACCCGGTTCGGCGATCATTTGAAGAAAATTTACATTTTCTCAAGTACAATTAATAAAGATTTCAGATTTGGTTCAGCTTCTTTGTATTTTTACTCCGCGGATTGCATTTCAGATACACTGCTTTAGAGTTTGCTCAGTTGTAAAAAAAAATTTTTTTAATAAAACTTTCAAAATAGAAACAATAAATAAAAAAATTTTTGAAGGAGCCTTCATACAATAGCAAATGGGGAGCAGTTTTGACTCAACTATTAAGCATTTCTACTGTCTCTAGCATACCCTTTTCGTACAGTCATACAATTTTCTGAAAAACCAAAAATTTCATTTCCACAACCGGAAATCCTTAATGAACCCCTTACCTGCTATTAATGCATATCAGTCATCATCTCCGCTCTATATACGAGTATATAACTAATCCTGAAAAATAGATGTTTCATCGAAATATTTTGAGTCCAAAGTGAAAAAAATCCGGAAGTTGTACTTTTTAGTGAACCCCCTGACCTCTTCCAGAATTTAATGCTGACTTCATATAAGCCATCACCTTACCTTCATCAATAGGTAATCTTATCAATAGCTTATCTTTTTTTCGAAATAACTGTTTCAAGACAATTTTTTGACAGGAAGGGGAGAAAGAATCGTGAGTGGAAATCCTTAGTGAGCCCCTTTTGTACCTTTCAGAATTTAGTGTTGAATCTATAACCAATCTTCAAAAATAGATGTTTAATTTTTTTTTAAATCGAAAGTGGAAAAGAATAGGGAAGTGACCATTCTTAGTGAACAAGCCTACTCCTCCTCCAGGATATGAAGCTAAATCCTTATCAGACATCATCGGAACTCTGTATTGAGAAATAGGTGCTGTAAATAAAATGAACATGTTTGAACCGGAAAATGAAAAAGAAAAGGAAGTGCGCCCAATCCCTCTACAATTTAATTCTAAATCCGTATTTGTCGCCATCTAAGCTATATCTATAGATTCTGAGAAATAGATGTTTTAAGATAAAAAATTTTCAAAAAACAATTGTATGACAAAATTTCTGTCACCAATAAATAACAAATAACAACAAACGAAGACCGAATGAAGCTTTTATTTGACACCACAAACATGAAGAGCACATTATTTACAAAACAATAAGAAATGTTAATTTACACATATTTACATGCATTATTACGGCATTCGCTAAAGATATTACAAAACGTTTGTAGATAGATGATTTTCTCAACATGCATTAAAAAAAATTTCACATCTTCATTAGCGTAAAAAACAGGTGCATTTCACCAGACCGCCGACATTCGAATTCAGAAATTTCGACTATGCCATTCGTTTGTACTTCGTTAGTACCGGTTAGTACCGAGATATTTTCGTTGTACCGCTTCCGGTACAAAATTATAGCAATTTCAAAAATGCGGGCTGGTGAAATGCGAGCCCGTCGACTTTCGAATTCAGAAATTTCGACTATGCCATTCGTTTGTACTTCGTTAGTACCGAGATATTTTCGTTAGTACCGCTTCCGGTACAAAATTATAGCAATTTCAAAAATGCGGGATGGTGAAATGCGAGCCCGCCGACTTTCGAATTCAGAAATTTCGACTATGCCATTCGTTTGTACTTCGTTAGTACCGGTTAGTACCGAGATATTTTCGTTAGTACCGCTTCCGGTACAAAATTATAGCAATTTCAAAAATGCGGGCTGGTGAAATGCGAGCCCGCCGACTTTCGAATTCAGAAATTTCGACTATGCCATTCGTTTGTACTTCGTTAGTACCGAGATATTTTCTTTAGTACCTTTCGCAATACTAGGAAAGAGGCATCCGGTGCTGCACAGCCTCACCAAACTTCCTCCCAAAAGAGGGGGGTCTCAAGAGAGGATCCTCTCAAAAGAGGCATCCTCCCTCCTGGGGGTCTAAAGACCCTCCGAGAGGATCCTCTCGGGAGGATCCTCCCCAAAGAGGAAGCTTCCTCCTGTGCCACACTGCGCCACCTCCCCTCTTTGGACTACTACGCCCCTTTTATAACTACTAATGACCTATCTAAATGCTGCAGAGGGAACCAATGGCAATCCAAACATAAATAAGCAGCGCGCATCCCCTCCATCCCAACAACCTATCAAAAGACGAGGTATGACACTACAAGGTGAAAAGAAAAAGTGTTTTCGAGAATGTTCTAGAAGTTTCCAAGAGATTCAATTTCGGCAGCGTCCTAGACGCACCTGATGTTTTTTAGTAGTGTTCAAAAAATATCTCCTGCGATCGCGCAAAGATGCGCGGATCGGCAAAAATTGTGATGTGTGAACGAAATATGACCACAGTGAAATAGTGGTGTATTAAAATATTATACGCAGGCTTCCAATATAGTGTTGGCTTCATCTACTATCGAGATACAACAAACATAAGGTATGGATATGTTTTATCTGTTATAATGATTATGGAAGGCACACATTTCATAGTACTTATCGTATAAATAACAATAGGTCGTACGAACCTATCGCAATAACGAGCTCGTGTAGTTAAAGTAATGAACTACTTAGATTTTCGGTAGCTAATAGTAATTAATGTGTTCTAAATATATGTGTCTTTTAAATTATGTACTGTATAATATATGTGTGTTTAATATATGTGTTGATTAAATGTTGTTAAAGATATATGTGTCCAGAAGATTTAGGAATAATTTTAATAATCAAGATCTCTCTACATGTATATATATGAAAGTAAATATTAAAATAATTGATTAAATTTAGATGAGTATATTTATTGACATTTTGTGCGTGTGTCTCTATAGCTTGAGAACCAGGGGCTTACATGCTCCACCCTTAGTGTCGGCATCATAGGTAAGTCCTATAGTAATAATTTTGATACGCACAAATTTACCTTATTACAACCATTTTAGGTTTCGGTTACTTAATATAATCGTTGAATTTAAGCATAACATTAAGCTTTAAACAATTATTACAAATCATTCACATTTAGATAATTATGCTTGATTAATACAATAAAAAGTTATCTTACACTATTCTATTAGACACAATATTAGTAATCTTTTTACACCCGTACATGCTCATTTTGCTTCTCAAACTGACCCTTCGATTCTCAAAGAGCATTTCTTTTTGTGCGGCGGTAGGCGAAAAAAATGATACGAATGGACTGTATTAACAAAACTTTATTTGCGCAAAACAAACACCCCGACCGCACATGACGGGTGCAACAGCGAAAACTGAACTCGCACACAAGTTCTCGCTCTTTTCTACCTTCTTCGGCTGGGTTACAACAACCTAAATTGCGCCAAGGCGGAGTGTTCAGTCGCCAAGTGGCGATCGCGAAACAGATACGGAACATCCCGCCCGGCGTTGAAATATTCAATTATTTCAAATATCACACAACTTTACAAACAAAACATATTCTAACAAATCAATATAAATATATACAAAGTAAATATCCCAATAATTATTTTACATTGGACTGTGATTATCTGGAATTGGCAAGATGCATATTTTAGAAACGAATCTTCTAAAATTGCTTGCCGGAGTGCGTAAGTCTACGACACGAACATTTCCGTCTGCACCTGGCATAACTTTAGTAATTCTGGCCATAGGCCACTTATTGAAAGGAAGATTTGAGTCCTTGAGTAACACTAACATTCCTGGCAACATATTTTGTTTTTTAAACAACCATTTACTGCGCTGTTGTAAATGACTCAAGTAACTATTCTGCCAGCGCTTCCAGATAGTTTGGACTAACTTTTGAGTTCTTTGCCATCTGTTTAATAGATTGTCTCTTTTGTCGATTAAATTTGGCTCTGGAATTGAGTTGATAGGCCTTCCAATTAAGAAATGTCCAGGGGTTAATACCTGGAAGTCATCAGCGTCTGCGGATAAAGGGGAAAGTGGTCGAGAATTTAGAATTCCCTCGACTTGTATCATTACGGTTACAAATTCTTCTAGTGTTAATTTTGCACAATTCACTACTCTTTTAAAATGGCATTTGAAGGCCTTTACACCTGCCTCCCACAGACCTCCAAAGTTGGGTGCCCTAGGACGCAAAAATTTCCAAGTAATACCCTCTGAAACCAAAAAACTTGAGATATTTTCATCCTTTGTAACTAGCTTTTGCACCCTCTTGAGCTCCGCATAAGCTCCTACAAAGTTCGTAGCGTTATCGCTAAAGATTGTCGAGCTTCTGCCGCGACGAGCAAAGAATCTCTTGAGCTTTGCAATTAGAGCTTCTGACGTTAGTTCCGAGACAAACTCCAAATGGATAGCCTTAGTGGCCATGCATATAAATATAGCTACATAGATTTTTCTAAGTGTGCCCTTTCTCTGACCTTTGTATTTAATTTGAAATGGTCCACACAGATCTAAACCGACATTAAAAAATGGAGCGCTACAAATAACTCTCTCAGGAGGAAGATCCCCCATCATTTGATTTGCCACAATAAGCCTTGCTTTAAACCACGGTACACATTCATGAACAACTTGTCGCGCAATATTTCTGTCACCAAGCGGCCAATAATTTTGCCTAACAGTGTTCAATAAGGCTTGTGGCCCAACGTGCAAATTTTTTCTATGATAATACTGAAAGATCATTTTAACAATTTTATTACCAGAAGGCAAAACTATTGGGTGTCTGTGATCGTAATTTAAATTTGAATTACTAAGACGACCACCGACCCTAATTAAATCTCGACTGTCTAGAAATGGATGCAAAAATCTAAGCTTACTTTTAGTTGTAACTGATGCTCCTTTCTGTAAGGCCGAAATTTCTGGAGTGAAATAACCTAACTGGACTTGCTTAATTAAACATTCTTCAGCCTCTTTACATTCATTTACAGAAAGAGCACCCTTTAATGCATGAGCATTACTCTTACAGTTTTTAATAAACCTAAAAATAAATGCTAATATTCTAATTAGTTTATGAAAATCATTAGTGCGATCAATTAAATTATCATAAAATTTAGAGTCACTATTCAAGGCTAAAGTTAATTTAGAAGGGACTTTGAGTTCCTCCAAATAGACCTTGTCCATTATGAAATCAGGATCACACAATGTCCCTTTACTCAAAATTGTTAACACAGAAGGATCTGGTCCACACCACCAGAGTTTACTGTCTGCAAGAGTTTCTGCGTCCAATCCTCTGGAAATGAGGTCAGCAGGATTAGATTCAGAGGGGATACGTTGCCACTGGAAGTCCTTGGTCAGCTGCTGGATTTGGGATACTCTGTTACTTACGAAGGTTTTGAGCAAGTGGGGAGAGGTCCTTATCCAAGCCAGGCTGATAGTTGAATCAGACCATAGTTGAACAGAGTCCACCTTCTGTCTTAAAGCATCTAAGACCTTATGGATTAATTGTAAAAGAAGGAGACACGCCGCAAGTTCAAGTCTTGGAATCGTCATGGTTTTGATGGGAGCCACGCGTGATTTACTACACAGAAGTTGACAGGAGACTTGGCTTGCATAGTTTACAGACAACACGTACACTACTGCGCCGTAAGCCTTAGAGGAGGCGTCAGCAAATCCATGGAGAACAATAGACTTGACCTCGGATTTAAGGACGCATCTGGGCACTTTGATGAATTCCAAATCTGGCAGTGTCTTAATAAAGGACAACCACTGTTTCGAAAAGTCTGGTGGTAATGTTTCATGCCAGCCTAATTTCAGCAACCACAATTGTTGCATGAAAATCTTCGTCTTGGCAATTATTGGCCCGAGAAGACCAATAGGATCATAGATGCGGGCAATTTGTGAAAGCACATCTCGTTTAGTGAAACTACACTTCTTGTCGATTGAAACGTTGTATGTAAATGTGTCAGTTGAGCTATTCCGAAGCATGCCTAACGTTTTTACTGTTATCTCTTCTGAATTTCGATCTAAGGGAAAAATCTGTTCAGAAGTGTGAGTTGTATTGGAACACCACTTATGTAAAGACATTCCCCCTCTTTTAAGGAGCTGTGTTAATTCTAATTGAATACTTTCAAATTCCTTCAAATCCGATGAACCAGAAAGACAGTCATCCATATAGAAGTCGTGCTGGATAACACTCGATGCTAATGGGAAGTCTTAGCTTTCATCTAAAGCAAGTGGATGCAAAACTTTCGTAGCTAAATAGGGCGTACTCGCAGTGCCGTAGGTAACCGTTTTTAAATGATAAGCCTTGGTTGTTGCCGATTTATTGAATTTCCACAAAATCTTTTGAAGCTGTCTTTGTGACGGATCAATTTCAATCATTCTAAACATCTTTTCTATATCTGTGGTGAATGCATAGAGATGTTTTCTAAAACGTATTAATATCGAAAAAAGATCTTCCTGTATCACCCCTCCTTTGCACATTAAATCGTTTAAAGAATTCTTGTTAGTAGTTTTTGCGCTCGCATCGAAAACGACGCGCAATTTGGTCGTTTGACTAATTGGTCACAAAACGCCATGGTGAGGGAGATAATAACCTTCTTCAGAATCTTCATCTTCCTTTATTTCCTCCATGTGGCCTAGAACTTCATATTCCTTAAGAAAATCTGAATATAATTCTTGCATGGTGGGATCGCGTTCTAATCGTTTCCATAAATGTTCCAATTTTTAGAAGCCATTTCTTTAGAACTCCCCAACATATTTTCAGAAAGCTCTGGTTTGAATGGCATTCTAACTACATATGTTCCATCTATGTTCCGTTAGTGCGTTTTTTCAAAGTGTTCGTTGCAATATTTTAATTCTTCACTGATACAAGTTTCGTGACTTTCGATGTTTTCTGTTTCCCAGAACGATGTAAGTGTTTTATTTAGAGTCTCCAAATTTTTAGACAAAAAACAATAGTTAGTTGACATATCAGAATTATCGTCCGAAACACTGCCCGAAACCAAATGTCCAAAAACAGTTGATGTTGATTGTAGAAATAAATTTTCTGTTAATCTAATTTTATCCGAGTTTAAGAAAGCGAAAAAATATTCAGCACCCAAAAGTAAATCAACCCTTTGAGACAAAAAGAATTTAGGATCCGCGAGTTTTAAGTTCCTTGGAATCTTCAAATTAGAAATCTTAAATTTCTTCGAAGGCGTAACCTCGGTTATTTTAGGTACAATAAGTTACTCAAATTCCCATTTTGAATCCTTACTTTCGTTCGATATTTCAGCGGTGACCCTTGACCTGACATTCAGAGTAGTGTCATTCAAACCGCAAATTGGTATTTGTATCCTTTCTTTCTTTAATTTAAGTGCATCAGCCGCTTTGTACGATGAAAATGATGACTCAGATGCACAGTCCAAAATTGCTCTCAATGCAATTCTTTGACCACATGAATCCTTCACGTACACGATTGCTGTATTAACCAACACACTTTTCGAATTTCCATTTGTAAAAAAGGAAGAACGAGTCTCGTGCGAGTCAATAAATTGAGCAGAATTGTTTACTCTGTCTTGCTCATAAGATTCCGAAATGTCTGCCGATTTCTGCGCTTTAGTTAAAGTAGGTGTATAATAATACTTATGTAGCAGCGTATAATGAGTCGATGCTTTACAAACGAAACAAGAACTTTTCGAATTGCAGTTTGATAGAATATGAAGATCGCTCAAACAATTAAAACATAGTTTGTGTTCTTTAACAATATCTAATCTGTTATCCAGCTTCATATCCTTGAATTTTTCACAATGATAAATAGGATGATATTTGTATTTGCATGCAACACATAATTTCGAGAAATTCTTGGATTTAACGATAAATGATCTTGATCGTTCCACATTGGGTCTAGCAATATTTCTACTAATACTACTAAGAATTTGACATCTTCTTTCTAAAAATTCCAAAAATGCATCGAAATCTGGAACTTCATTGTTTGTTAGCGTTAACTCATATTGCTTGCGTGTTTCGCGATCTAATTTGTTAAGTATTATATTTAATAATAATGCATTAGAAAATTTGTCGCGTTTAAATTCCAAAACCCTTAAAGCTCTGAGATTCTTCTTTATAATATCTAATAGGCTGCGAAGTTCCCTTTCAGATTCGTATTTGATTGAATCCATATTAAGAATAGGTTTCATATGCGTGTCAACAATAATTCTATGATTTTCATAGCGTTGTTCCAAAGCCTTAAAAAGAGAATTGTACGAATCATCGGAAGTTTCAATAATCTTAGCCTCACCCTTTAATGAACCGCTTAAATAATGAAGTTTTTCATTTTCTGATAAATCTTGATTTTCAGTTATTAAGGCATTAAATTGACTTTTAAACAGGTTCCATTCCTCAAATTTACCACTAAATAAAGGTATTGGAATTTTGGGTAGTTTGATCGAAGCCTCTTTATGCTGAACTGTATGTAATGAACATATATCTTGAGTAGAACTCTTCCCAGTCGTTGTAGAATTATCTGAATTATCATTAATTTTATTTATAGAGGTCCTAATTCTAACCTCTATTTTTTGCATCTCTTCATCAATTAGCGACAGGGCTGCTTCCGTTTCTTCGAATTCGTCATCCGGAAAAGTAGCGTAATACTCCCCCTTTAATGCATCAAACTTTACTTGAATATTTGTAATCAATTCACTGTAGACATTCAGTTCATTGAATGTTACTTCTTTTTCTTCGGTCAGACAGTTCGTAACTTTGGTCAATTGACCCTTAATATTACCGCGCTTGCGGTTTAGAACAGTAATTGTGTTACTGTCAGTCATGGCGCGCGATGAAACTAAAGTAAGATTAAATTAGTTATTTAATCAAATCCTTTACCATAGGAACTGGTAACACCTCCGGCTCGACGGACCATTAAATGTGCGGCGGTAGGCGAAAAAAATGATACGAATGGGCTGTATTAACGAAACTTTATTTGCGCAAAACAAACACCACGACCGCACATGACGGATGCAACAGCAGCGAAAACTGAACTCGCACACAAGTTCTCGCTCTTTTCTACCTTCTTCGGCTGGGTTACAACAACCTAAATTGCGCCAAGGCGGAGTGTTCAGTCGCCAAGTGGCGATCGCGAAACAGATACGGAACACTTTTCTTGGCAGACATATTTCAATTAAAATAGTTTTCTTTTGCAAAGTATATTTCATTTTAAAGTACTCACCAATATTTCTCCATTTTTTTTGTACAACGTATTCGTGCACTTAATATATTATAATCTTTATGATACACTTCTTTGGATTTTTTTAAATCACTTCTTGAGATACATTGAGCACACAAGATCACTATTCCATTGCACTATTTGATACACCGTTGTTGAAATTTTGGTTTTGCACTATTTTGATACACCGATGCTGAAAACTTCTTATACGCTGTTGATTCATCATCACCGACGTCTTAGCTGAATCGGCATTCGAAAGCACAGTTGTATTCATCGTCTAAGGTCACGCTGCAGAAGTACTTATTTCATAAACTGGGCATTATTAGAGTCAATCTGCCTTCCCAGCAATGCCTCGAGCACCTGCAAGAAGGGGAGAGGGAATTCCCTTTTTTTTAGGCCGGCAAACTGCTGTGAGAAAAGCAAAATGTACTTGCATCAGGAAACAACGTGTCGGATAAAAAACTGCCCATTTTGGCTATCTCCAAATGCTATCTTCTTACATCATCTCGAATAAGAATTGCACATCTTCGTCTTTTCTATAATAGTAAAGTTCTAGGCATGCTTTCTCTCTGTCGTAAGTTATTGATCATAGTTGTCGAATACAATATCGAAAAGGACTTCTATACTCACTTCGGCGGGAAAACGGGGCCAGAGCCGCCGCTCCACCGTTACTGTTCGATTTTATACGACCTAGCTGTAGCGAGTCCGTCGATCGAGTAGCAAGAGAGTCGTCCTAACCTCTCCGTTGCCGGGTCAGAGGTCGCCCCTGATTGGCTACCTCGCTTTCACCTTCTGGCCTCTGTCAACAAACTTGGATGGCTAAGAACGTTCTGGAAGAAAAAGGGGGTCTCGCTATGAGCCGCACCTTCGTTCATGACGACGATATCAAAATGGAGGGTTATATTGGCAATTTAGCATGTCTGATAAATCTTATCATGACAGTAACGTATTCGTGAGGCGTAGAATATAAATTCATCACACTCAAAATGGTCGAATCGTATTCACGAGTAAAATCCTCTTAACACAATTTTTGGATTCATTGAAAATTCCTAAACATACTTTACTATTAGATTCATTTTTTAAACACACACACACTTAAAATCATTTCGTTAACAGTCGAATCGTATTCTATAGATGTTAAAAATCGTAGTGTTAAAATTCACCACACTCAAAATGGTCGTATCGTATTCACAAGATGAAATCCACTTAACACAATATTTGTGTTCATTGAAAATTACTAAGAATAATTCACTACTAGATTCATTTTTACTTTCCTTATATACATAATGTATAAGGAAAGTATCGTGACGGGGTCGAAAATTCGAATTCGAGTTTTCGACGGGAGAGCACGTTTCAAGCATCCCTGATCACGAATCAAACATTTTTGAAGTGATGTCTGTGTGTGTGTGTGTGTGTCAGTGGGTCTGTGGAGACGATAACTGACGAATGAATGGACCGATTCGAACGAAATTTGGTACAAAAATCACAATCTGTAAACACTGGAAGCCTATTGTTTTTATACGCAATCGAATGTTCAGAACCCCCCTAAATTTTCGAATGAAATTTTGAAAAAATCGTCAAAAAGTCAAAACCAATATTAAAGTTACGCAAATAGACATTTCTTATGTAATTTTTCATTAGAAAACGATTGACATAAATTTTAGAACGCTAACACGAACCGTTCTCGAGATACTGTACATTTTTCAAAAAAATTATCAAAAAGTCATATAAAATAGAAAAAAAAATATTTCCTATTGAGAAACATGTTCACTTTTCATATATAATATCATGCGATAAATTGGGTGACATCATTCTCGTGGATCTAGCTCGTTCCATTCATGAAAAAAGATACTTTGAGTAATACTTTTGCATTTGAACGCCAATTTATCCGCTGTAAGAACAACTTATTTCTTCGTCCATAACGCTTGGCGAGATTTTGGCGACGAAATTGGCGGAATGTCGCCAACTTGGCGACTTTTTGAAATGTTGCCAAATTAACGAAAATCTCGCCAAATAGATAAAAATGACGCTAAATCAATGAAAATGACGACTAATTGTGGAAAATTCAATATCTAATAAGTTATATAATATATAAATATATAATAATAGTTATATAATATATGTCGAAAATTCAATATCTAATAGGTTATATATATATATATATATATATATAACTTATTTCTTCGTCGACTAATTGTCGAAAATTCAATATCTTGGAAAGGATATTAGTATCTACTAGAAGAAAAACCTATTTATTTTACTCTAAAAGTAGTAAATTCATTTCATTATATAAGGAAAGTCATGTGTTGCCTACATCAGATTTTTTTAAACACGCACTCACACTAAAAATCATTTCATTATTAAGTTATTATACAAAACACTCCGAAAAAATTGTTAACGTCATGTAGTCGACTGTATCGACACGCCGAAATTCGTTAAGTACCGCATCTATATTCCCTTTATAAAATACATTCTATTTTATAAAATACCATCCCTTTTACAAAATACTTATCATTTTCATTAAAAAATATAGTTCCCCTTAATAATTTCCAATCAAATTTTTCTTAACACGTCGAATCCTCGAATAATCTATCTTCCATTTACTTTCACAGAATACACATTCACGGTAAGAATCTACTGATTAAAAATAACTGGCGCAGTGGATAAGATACCCGCCTTGTATTCTCGAGGTTGTAAGATCGAACCCCGGCCGAACCAGTAGAAAATCATTATCTTTTATATTCGAAAATTAAAAAAATGCCGATAGGTGGCAACACTTCACCAACTTTCGCCAGGGGGCGCTTCAATTGCTTCAGCACTGATAAGAAACGTCAGTACGTCGCCAACCAGCAAGCAGGAAATTCGTGCTCTACGACACTCCCGTGATATCGCATTGCGCAATCCGGCCAAAGGTCAGTTCCAAGATTATCAGCTAGTTCACTCTCTTCCACTCAAGGTCGTTGCCTCCTCAGCCGCAAGGCCACCAAGATGGCGACCTCTCAATGAGGCCATGAGTCATCCTCAACCTCCTACCCCATGAGGCAATCCTCCTCCTCAATGAGGGACCCTGACTCATGAGTCATTGGCACCGCACGGTACCGCCTCCTCAATCTGCCAGTGAACGCCCCTTTTATAGCTACTTGCAGAAAACAGCATAGATATTGGAAGAGATATTACTTAGAGGTACTCGCGTCTGGCACACCGGCTATGTACACAATTCTACCATTGGTACCAATGGTGATACCGCGTTCCCAGCATGAAAGCCGATCTTACTTTGTGTTAAGAAACATTTTTAACAGCAAACTCTCTCGACTTTGTTGCTTTCACTTAAAGACAATACGCTTCCACAGCTGCTTTCCAACAGGGATGCCGCGTTCCCAGCATGAAAACCGATCTTACTTCTGTGCTAAGAAACATTTTTAACTGCAAACCTCTCGACAGTTGCTTTGTATGATATTATCTTCAAACTTTTAAGGTAGGGCACACAATGAGGATTCACAACGCACTGTAATTTCTTAAAAATACATGAACGTTTCTTTTATTTATAACATTATTTCTGTATTTAAAAATATTTTTGGTAGTGAATGGTGATAAATTATTTCAAAATTAAATTATCCGCGCTTTTAAAGAACTGGTTTCAATTAGAATTACTCGAAAATCGAAGGGGATAGCGGCAACAGATAACAATGCATTTTGGCTATAATCTTGAATGTCTACTTATGGTGCTAAAAGTTCAAATATGATAACCTCTGTTTAGGATAGAAATACCCTATTTAGGAAAGAATTACACCTGTGTGCTATTGGGTAAGACTAGAGATCCTTAATAGGGTGAGAGGAGTCACACAGCTTGAACGAAATAACTGCGCATGCGCCGCCCCGAAGTTTCGTTCAAAATTGGACGAAAGAAACCCTAAAGCATTGTAGTCGCATCAGTGAAAATTCGACTGTTGGCAATATTAAAGTTCATTGATATTTTTTTAAATATGTCACGAACATGGAATGCAATACAATACAATGCCACTTGATAAGATGCATTAGCGACCGATTTCACGATGTCTTCTATAGAATAAAAATGCAATACAATAAATGTAATGAAATAATATAAAATACAGAAAGGGGATTTCTTAATTTTTTCTTTTTCATTGATTTATATTAGTAGTAATAGGAAGATATTTTCATTTCAAAATGAATGCTGGATTGGACGTCCTGCATTTTCTTATATACGCAGTATAATGTATAAGTACTGCGACGGGGTCGAAAATTCGAATTCAAGTTCTCGACAGGAGAGCACGTTTCAAGACACCATCACGTACAATCTAGACGTTTCTGAGTTGATGTGTGTGTGTGTGTCAGTAAGCCCTTGGAGACGATATCTCACGAAAGAATGAAACGATTTTTGGTACAAAACGATGGATTCTTCGAATTCTCGCAGAAATAATACTTTAATATTGAATTCCAGTTAAACACAGATTATGGTTAAAGATTTGAATAACTCAGAAATACAGGAATTACATAAATGAATGACTAGAGGGAGTTCTAACGGAAATAAAATAGTTAGATGATTTTAAATAGGTAAAATAGCGTTGTTCCAAAGCCTTAAAAAGAGAATTGTACGAATCATCGGAAGTTTCAATAATCTTAGCCTCACCCTTTAATGAACCGCGTAAATAATGAAGTTTTTCATTTTCTGATAAATCTTGATTTTCAGTTATTAAGGCATTAAATTGACTTTTAAACAGGTTCCATTCCTCAAATTTACCACTAAATAAAGGTATTGGAATTTTGGGTAGTTTGATCGAAGCCTCTTTATGCTGAACTGTATGTAATGAACATACCTCTTGAGTAGAACTCTTCCCAGTCGTTGTAGAATTATCTGAATTATCATTAATTTTATTTATAGAGGTCCTAATTCTAACCTCTATTTTTTGCATCTCTTAATAAGTATTCTATGTTGTTAATAAATGATTTTACTTATATACATCCATGCCTTACGTGGGACTCGAAGCCACAACGCGGCGATCGAGCTATTGCTGTGGAAACGCTCACCTTCGTTTAATTAAATCATTCGTTTAATTAAATTTTCGTTTAATTAAATCATTGACTCGTTCTTGAAACTGTGATTCCAGAAAGCTGTAATGAATAAAATTACAGCAGATATAAATAAAAAGTAAAACACCATACATGCACAAGAATCTTCAATTATAGGCAAGGATGTTACACTTGAATAAACCTTATGTTATTAAAATATGGGTTTAGGTTATTTCACTAGCAATTAATTATGAGATGAATAGTTTTATTGAAAGGAACTGAAAGAAGTGGTGATACCAATGGGATTGATAGCGCGTGCCATATTTATAGAATAAAAATAATTTATTGAAACCCAATAATTCAACATATATTTAGTATTTAGTCCATTATTTGCAATAGTGTAATATATATATATATATATATATATATATATATATATATATATATATATATATATATATATATATATATAAACTTATTAATTCCGTCATATATATATGCTGCCATTAGTGCAATAAATATATGTTACTCCCCTCCCTCCCCCCCCTCACACACACCGATCCTCCGAGGACACAATGTTAAGTACAGGGTGCCCCAAATTAAACTATATTTCCGAGAGGACTACAGGGAAAACTATTCATCAGAATGTTACGAAATTTGAAGAGTCTCGTAAGGAGATGATGGGAATTTTTTCTACTGCAAAAAAAGTTAGTTCAAAAACCACCAATAGAGGGCGTACAATATCTTTATACAGAATATATAATGTGAACTACATAATGTATCTGTCTAATGAGGACAAAACATGTTCAATATGATGGCCATCATTGTCTGCTACCATCTGGAATCGTAACATAGCATGTTCAATGGTTGATTGCAGTGTATAAGTCGGAATGTTACAACCATGGCGTGGGCGCGGTAGCCCAGTGGTTTGCACTCGGTAGACCCCGGTTCGATTCCCTCCGCTGTCAAAAGTGCCGCCGTGTTCACGTGGAGTACGATCACGTTAAACATGTGGGTCCTTGAGTCCTTCCGAGAGGTTAGTGGTAGGGGAGGGAGGGTACGGACCCTGTGAATGCCTCTCCCACTGGGTTCCAGTCTAAATTGTGTGGCTCTTCCAGGTCGTCCAAACAGATACCTTTCGCCTATCTGGTAGGTCGAACGGTCTGGGTCTCAACAACAACACCCATGGCGTGCTATGCTGTCTTTAAGATAGGACAGGGATCTTATGGGATCACGGTAGACCAAGTCTTTGAGATATCCCCAGAGCTCAAAATCGCATGCATTCAAATCTGGGGATCTTGCAGGCCATACCGTAGGAAAATGGAAGCTGATGATTCTGTCATCAGAAAAGTGTCTCCTCAGCACTTGTTTCTCAGCACTTGTGGCTCCTCATACCTCAGGTATTGGTGCTTAGTCCGGGGAATATTATGAAAGTTTTATGCCCTCACAATAAAAGGCGGAATAGCAAAAATTAAAAATCTACTTCTTTCTATCTCCAATGATTGCTTATAACTCTAGAATAACTGAACGTATGTATATACTTTTTAACGAGTGTGTTAACCCTAATAAGGATCAGGTTTATAGCTGACACTATTTCCAATCTTTACCGCATTAAGGTATAAAAATGATACTGTAAGAGTTTACTTCCAAGCTAAATATATTTTAAAATGCACAGTCTGATTAATGAATCATTTTTCAAGCATTATATAATAATATATTTGCATTAATATAATTTTTATCTCCCGTGATCCCCCATGAACAACAAGAATTAAATTGGTCTATAATGACCACTTATAATTTAAAAATGGCTGAAGTTATGTACAAAATTTTTTGACTGGTTTGTTAAGCGTTATAAAGAACGAAGGTATAGCTAAACTATTTCATATTTTCTACACTGTTAATTTCGTCTGAGTTCTTCCAAACAACGGCGGGTATTTCTGCTAATTGTCTATAAACCATTTTTGAATACTAAACGAATGTTTATAATAACGCACAATAAAAATATAACATATCAGGGGTTTCTAATAAACACTTTTAATACACATGGAATTAAAAATTGACTTCAAACCATAAGTTATTACAGTTTATTACTTTCCTTATATACATAATGTATAAGGAAAGTATTGTGACGGGGTCGAAAATTCGAAATCGAGTTTTCGACGGGAGAGCACGTTTCAAGCATCCCTGATCACGAATCAACCATTTTTGAAGTGTTGTCTGTGTGTGTGTGTGTGTGAAAGTATGTGTGTGTGTGTGTCAGTGGGTCTGTGGAGACGATAACTGACGAACGAATGGACCGATTTGAACCAAATTTCGCACAAAAATCACAATCCGTAAACACTGGATGTGAGACCAGAATATGTCCTCACATGAGGCATGTTTATTGCTGTATTTATGGTACATAGAACGGCTAACAAAGATCGAGTCTGGCTGGCGCCGGTGTTTACAACAACGTGAACTTTTAGGTCAAATACAATAAATTTGAGTGTCCCATGACAAAGGGGGCTGAAAGGGGCCTTGATAAATGTCAAGTGATGCCATTGGGTTCAGAAGAACCAATGAGCAGCAAGGAGAAGAAGGGTGGAGCTACCTCCCCCCGCCGAAGGAACCAAGTGACTTCGATACAAAATGAGAACGAACTCGGATCCAGAATGTGGTTGTAGAAGTAACTTTGATACGAAATGTTGCAGAACTCTGACACGAAATGTGGTTGCGAGAAGTCCTACGAAGTGTTGGTGAAAAGAGTTTGATACAAGGAGTGATGTTATAGACGAACGAGACTGCAGTTGGAGATGCGAGCCACACACCCCAGAGTTGTGGCAAGTCTGATGACAAGCCCAAGATTAAACTTGAAGGTATGTCCTCATGTGCTTAGGTCCTAGAAATATTCGAAATCTAATATCGCTGGTCATATCTCCCCGAGATAAAATATTAAATGAAAATTGATAATAATTGAAAGTTGATATTGTTGAAATTAGTGCTTTTGATAAAGTGATGTTGTTAATAAATGAAATTGTTTAAGTTTTAAATAGGCTAGTCTTTTTATAATGATTAATGAATTCTTTTCAGGACTTACACAAAAGGCATAAATAATTGACAATTTTAAATCAATTTGAATTTAAAATGTTAAACTTTGAACAGTTAAAATAGCTGTAAATCGCCCGTTGCAATAAGGCAATCGAGGACACGTTATCTCGTGTAGGAATGTTCAAATGTGAAAAATGCATTGAAATTGTTGAAGTAAATAAATGTTTGAGGAAGAATATATAAATTGTATAGGCAATTTAAGTAACTAAATTAATCCTAAAGTGAGAGGATAAATGAATTAAATTTAGTTAAAATTTTGTTTACATGAATAAATTTTTCATAAATATATAAATTGTATAGGCAATTTAAATAACTAAATTAATCCTAAAGTGATAGGATAAATGAATTAAATTTAGTTAAAATTTTGTTTACGGAATAAATTTTTCATAAATATATAAATTGTATAGACATTTTAAATAACTAAATTAATCCTAAAATGAAAGGATAAATGTAAATAAATTTAGTTAAAAAATTTGTTTAGTAAATAGATGAATAATTTCACAGAAGGTGTTAAAAAGGGTTGAAATAAAAAAATAAATAATAAGTGAAGAATTTTGAGTGCGAAATAAAGCATTTTGTTATTTATTTACAACGTAATGAAAGGTTACGATAATCATGTGTGTATAAATAAATTATGGATATGAAAATAAAATTTAAATAAATATGGTAATGAAAATAAAATGTAGGTATTGTTGAGGAAAATTGTACGATAATAAATAAATGTGAGATACATATATAATGAATATAAATAAATACGGAATGAATAAATGAATATGTTAAATAATAGGGCACTCAGATGTCAGTGGGGAATGTAAATAAAAACATTAAAGTTATCGATGAGATACTGCAGCATTTGAAGTGTGTGTAAACAAACGGCACACACACAATCTACGTAAATATATATATATACTCTGTTATTAATGTCACATAAATGGTGTTTAGGTATTTGTAAATATTAAATTGTGTGAAAAAGATATTCTGAATAAGGTGTTGAGAAATGTGATTATAAATAAAATAAATTAGGATGAAATAAATGTCACATATGGTAAATAAAATAAATTATAATATGTATTACGGCGATAAAGGGGTTAGCCGCAGTTAATAAAATGTCAAAATAAATAATTAGATAATAATGCGTGAGATAGAATGATAAACAATCGCGCATATAAATGGTTATAAATGTCAGGTATTCAAAGTCATAAAGATTAAAATAAATTGAAATACATAAATATGATAAATTTTATAGAGTAAAGAAAATTTTTTTTTTACGGTGAGTAAATAAATCCGCGTTCAAAAAGGATAAGTAAATAAAAAGGATTTCAATTGTTAAAAATATAATATCAAAATTTTCAATTAGGTAAATAAAGGGTTTTTTAGACAAGAAAATAAAGTCTTGAGTGTGTTTAAAAAGATGAAATAATTTTATATAAAATATAAAAGTTATGAAAGTATTAAGCAAGGAGTTAAAATAAATAAAATTTAAACAAACTATATCAAAAACTTTAAAATTAAATTTAAAAAAAAATTTTAAATTTAAAAAAAAAAAAAACTTTTCAAATTTTTTTTTTTTTTGAAATTTCAAAGTCTTATGAAAGGCATGGAGAAAACAAAATTAAATAAGAGAGAATATCAACATCAAATGGAAAGGTAAAATTTAAATAATAAATAATACAATAATATAATGTTAAATTTTACATGAAGTCAGTATATAGAAGGTACCATTAAGATGATTTTGATATTAATACAAGCCACCTCAAAGGAACCTAATGAATAATTTTTAAATAAGGGACTTTTTAAGCTGTGTTGAGTTTAAAAAAAATAAAGAGAGAGCTTTACAGTGCTGAAATAATGTACGAGCCCATCTGCAGCATGCAGGTATACATGGTTCATTAGCAGATAGGAATAAATAATATAATTAAATTGATGAACAAGTTTATATTTTAAAAGAATAAGTCGACGTTTATAGAACACGTCGAGACGTCGAGTGGTGAATGAAAATATGTACAATACTTGGGTACAAGCTTTTGAAGAGCGCCATTGCAGTTGTCATCTTCAGTGAGACGAAAATCCGCGCCGCACGTTGTTCATTTAAACCTTTGTCATTTGGGAAGAGTTGAGTTGAGGAATTCTTGCTGCTAATCACCGTTCAAAAAACGATTAAAATAGATGGGAATCATTGTCGAGGGTCTCTTTTGCAGACCGGTCAGTTTTCCATGTTGTTCGCAAGGAATAGTTGAAAGCAGTTTCCGGTATCGCACTCTCGATGGAGAAGGGAGTCTTTTAAAGAGGGGTTCTTCTAATGACCGTTTCAAAGTAATCAATCAGTAACTGTCATCAGGTGTAAGGGGTTGTTGGTTTGTTTACATTCTGGGACAAGATGACCTATTAAAGGGAAATGTTTAAATGTGTCATTCCCAGTGGAAAAGTTAAAGTTACTGACTTCTGTGAAAACTATATTTTAATGGCTAATGTAAAAAAAAATATATATATATGTGATTGTATTAATAAGTATGTACCAGTATCAAGGTTCAGCAAAAATGTTATATATGTGATAAAGTTATCAATTATAAAATAATATTTGATGAAGTATGTAAAGAATTGTGTTCAAAAAAATAATAATGTGTAATTTGTAGAAAAAAAAAAGTGTGTAATGATGTTAATAATATAAAAGAAGATAGTAGTGTGTGACATTTCAAAGTGAATGTGCATATGTTTAAAAATCTTGTTAACTACTCAAAATTTAATGTAGCTTCAATTGAAAGCTGGACCTGGTAAAGTTCATGAGTACGTAACTTATGTTTATTTTGTGTATATTATGTGTGCAAAAAACTTTTCTGTTACAGCAAGACTGTTGAACTTTTCTGGACGGAGGTTGTCCAAAAGAAAGTGAAAAATGCCAATTACAGAGTTGCAAGTGCATCGAACTTTGGTTTCGAACTCTGATGGTTAAAAATTTTTTTTTGTTCTTTTTTTTTCTGTTTGTGGGGAGATATGTGAGACCAGAATATGTCCTCACATGAGGCATGTTTATTGCTGTATTTATGGTACATAGAACGGCTAACAAAGATCGAGTCTGGCTGGCGCCGGTGTTTACAACAACGTGAACTTTTAGGTCAAATACAATAAATTTGAGTGTCCCATGCCAAAGGGGGCTGAAAGGGGCCTTGATAAATGTCAAGTGATGCCATTGGGTTCAGAGGAACCAATGAGCAGCAAGGAGAAGAAGGGTGGAGCTACCTCCCCCCGCCGAAGGAACCAAGTGACAAGTAACTTTGATACGAAATGTTGCAGAAGTCTGACACGAAATGTGGTTGCGAGAAGTCCTACGAAGTGTTGGTGAAAAGAGTTTGATACAAGGAGTGATGTTATAGACGAACGAGACTGCAGTTGGAGATGCGAGCCACACACCCCAGAGTTGTGGCAAGTCTGATGACAAGCCCAAGATTAAACTTGAAGGTATGTCCTCATGTGCTTAGGTCCTAGAAATATTCGAAATCTAATATCACTGGTCATATCTCCCCGAGATAAAATATTAAATGAAAATTGATAATAATTGAAAGTTGATATTGTTGAAATTAGTGCTTTTGATAAAGTGATGTTGTTAATAAATGAAATTGTTTAAGTTTTAAATAGGCTAGTCTTTTTATAATGATTAATGAATTCTTTTCAGGACTTACACAAAAGGTAAAAATAATTGGAGGGTTTTTGCTTTAACACAACGCTTTATAGACATATTCTAATTTGTATTGCCACACTGGAAGCCTATTGTTTTTATACGCAATCGAATGTTCAGAACCCCCCTAAATTTTCGAATGAAATTTTGAAAAAATCGTCAAAAAATCAAAACCACTAATAAAGTTACGCAAATAGACATTTCTGATGTAATTTTTCATTAGAAAACGATTGACATAAATTTTAGAACGCTAACATGAACTGTTCTCGAGATATTGCACATTTAAAAAAAAATATCAAAAAGTCATATAAAATAGAAAAAAAATCCTATTGAGAAACATGTTCACTTTTCATATGTAATATCATGCGATAAATTGGGTGACATCATTCTCGTGGATCTAGCTCGTTCCATTCATGAAAAAAGATACTTTGAGTAATACTTTTGTATTTGAACGCCAATAATCATGTATCTGCTGTAAGAATAACTTATTTCTTCGTCCATAACGCTTGGCGAGATTTTGGCGACAAAATTGGCGGAATGTCGCCAACTTGGCGACTTTTTGAAATGTTGCCAAATTATCGAAAATCTCGCCAAATGGATACAAATGACGCTAAATCAATGAAAATGACCACTAATTGTCGAAAATTCAATATCTTGGAAAGAATATTAGTATCTACTATAAGAAAAACCTATTTCTTTTTACTGTAAAAGTAGTAAATTCATTACATTATATAAGGAAAGTCATGTGTTGCCCACATCAGATTTTTTAATGCAGAATTTATCGATGTAGGTTCTTATAAATGCGATTCGGAGTACTAATTAGCAGGATCTGTGAAGACGAAGAGCCCAATTAAAGCATCAGCTTGATAGACCACTAAAATTCTTAATCATCTATTTCGGACACACACACACAATACGTATAATAAAACAAAATCATATGCAATGAATATAAAAATTTCCTCACAGGCTCTCCGACTAAATTGTGATATTTTATAGTATATTATTTTTATTTTATGGCGCGAATTTGCCCATAAAATATATATGAATTTTGAATTATACGACTCAACGGTTGATTTATAATTTTGACCCCCCCCCCTCTTTTTTTTTTTTGTGTGTGTGTGTGTGTGTGTGTGTGTATGTGTGTGGTGATGAACAAAGTGTGGTGATGAACAAGTGTATGAACAAAGTCATAAACACTTTACAACTATGTTGTAAAGTGTTAAAAACAGCTGCGAGCAACTCTGTTCCAAATTCGCAAAATATAGGCGATTCGTTAATCATCCGTCAGTAGTGCAGCCAGGGGTCGGCTAAATATTGTTCAACTCGACTTTCTCATACAGAAATCCATTTTCAGTAGCTTTTTTTTTTTTCAAATTTTACGAGAAAAATTTTGAAAATCCGATATCGTGGGTCAAAATGATTTCATTATAGCTTGTTACCCTGCACTTTAAACGGCTTGAAAAAAATCTTTCGATTGATATCATACTTGATAATGCACCCCGTGGAGGGGCCGGCCACTGAAGTTGCTGCTCATGCCTTAGGGCGAGTCGAGTGATCTGGGTTTTCGACCCCGTGGGTGGGGGTGGGGGTAACTAGCCCACCAAGGCGGGGCTAATAACGCCAAGAACAAAAATATTATATCGTGGCTATTTTTTACAATGATTAAAACTATTAAGTCTCATGATCTTTGAGCCATAAATAAACCCTTTTACGCATGATTATGTTAAATTTTGTCCTATACTGACATGCTAAAAAAATATATAAAATTTCATATAATTTCGAAGTTTTCGCTCGACTTTTAAAAAAAACATTCTATCCAGTTCTAGATTTTTTAATAACAAAGTCTGATATAAAGTTTCCTGAAAATCCTTTCATATGTGTGGCCGCTATCCTGTACACAAGAAATCGACGACAGACAGCCAGCCATCACTCCAGCAATAGTCGAAACGTGTTCAGGAGGTCTTAAAACATATATTGACATCAAAATCTCGAAATCGAAGATTTTTGTGAAAACAATACTTTCTCAATACTGCATATAAGAAAGTAAATATATATTTCTATCAGAAAATAAATAAATCGATCGGCTACCCCTTATACGAGATCCTGGCCACGCCTATGATCACAACACATTTTTACTTTCCTTATATACATAATGTATAAGGAAAGTATTGTGACGGGGTCGAAAATTCGAAATCGAGTTTTCGACGGGAGAGCACGTTTCAAGCATCCCTGATCACGAATCACAACATTTTTGAAGTGATGTCTGTGTGTGTGTGTGTGTGAAAGTGTGTGTGTGTGTGTGTGTGTGTGTGTGTGTGTGTGTCAGTGAGTCTGTGGAGACGATAACTGACGAACGAATGGACCGATTCGAACCAAATTTGGTACAAAAATCACAATCCGTAAACACTGGAATCCTATTGTTTTCATACGTAATCGAATGTTCAGAACCCCCTTAAATTATCGAATAAAATTTTGAAAAAATCGTCAAAAAATCAAAACCACTAATAAAATTACGCAAATAGACATTTCTTATGTAATTTTTTATTAGAAAACGATTGACATAAATTTTAGAACGCTAACATGAACCGTTCTCGAGATATTGCACATTTTTCAAAAAAATTATTAAAAAGTCATATAAAATGAAAAAAAAATATTTCCTATCGAGAAACATGTTCACTTTTCATATGTAATACCATGCGATAAATTGGGTGACATCATTCTCGTGGATCTAGCTCGTTCCATTCATGAAAAAAGATACTTTAAGTAATACTTTTTTATTTGAACGCCAATAGTTATTTATCTGCTGTAAGAATAACTTATTTCTTCATCCATAACGCTTGGCGAGATTTTGGCGACGAATTTGGCGGAATGTCGCCAACTTGGCGACTTTTGAAATGTTGCCAAATTAACGAAAATCTCGCTAAATGGATAAAATTGACGTTAAATCAATGAAAATGACGACTTTTTGTCGAAAATTCAATATCTTGGAAAGAATATTAGTATCTACTATAAGAAAAACCTATGTTTTTACTGTAAAAGTAGTAAATTCATTACATTATATAAGGAAAGTCATGTGTTGCCCACATTAGATTTTTTATATTTATATTTCAGATGGTGAGTAACTTAAATGAATATTATTCAGAATGTTAAAAGAAGTGTCTGCCTGGGAATCTTTGAAATGAGTCAATTAAAAAATATTTCCTCCTCGGTGAAAAATAATTGAAATTTTATATAAGATTCAGGATCGTGATATTTTGCAAATCTCTATTCACAAACTAAATAATGCAGAATAACAGAACACAAATTGTGTATTCCAATGCTTTTAGTAGTCTGGCTTAATACAGCTTCTACATTTTTATCTCTTTTGAACTCATTGTCCATTAAATATTTTAAGTTTGCTTTTATCTGAATGCTAACAGGGATAGTTATTGATTGTTCACTAGCAGCTTGTTTTTTTAAAATCCACTTTCTTCTAGGGAATTATTTTAAGGATTTGGTTTATCAATCCGTTGGGTATTTATTATGTGCACTTTTGTTATGAGAAAGACAGAATATTTTAATTATATGTTTCGAAAATACAAAGTAATTACTATGTAAAATGTTTTTTTTTTCTCTGGAATGAAATTAGTTTCTTATTAATAGGGTAAAATGTTGATTAAAAGCATAAAACTGGTCCCGAAGTAATGAATAGCACATTTTTTTCAGAATAGAAGAAAATAACAACCACATCAGCAATGACAAGAAAGCGTTTGTTAATACATAGTTGCATCACATGACCTAAGAAAAAAATCATTGCCAAATAGAATTAAAAAATCTTAAAGAAAAATCGTAAGAATAAGTAAAATTAAAAGAAACCTAAAAAATGAATGAAGAAGTAAGAATGAAGAAATGATTAAATTAGAATAAGTTAAAAGATTAAGAAAACATTATTAGAGGATTAAAAAACAGATTAAGATATCTTCTATTATAATATGAAATGAATAGAAAAACAGCGAGGATCGGATGCAATGTGAAGAAATCCATCAAGTCAAGCAAAATATGCTAAAAAAGCAAAACTTTATAATGTTCAATAAAATATGCTAAAAGATTCATTTATAATGCTTGTGAATTAAAGACTGAGAAAAACGTGTAATAGCAGTAATATTTTTCTTATTTTCTTAAAATATTTACTTTCACTAGCAATTTGAAATTTTTTATTTCGAACCCTGCATGCGGCGATATATAAGTTAAAACGTATACAATATTTGACGAGATTTTACATTTAAAGTTAATCTATAGAATTTCCCGGAGACACAAAAATACGCGTATTTCCATCTATTCAGTTCAAAACCCATCAATCATTAAACATCTATAGAATCTCCAAGTTCATTTAACTTCCTAATTCTTTAAACAAAACAAAATACCCCATGTTTGTGCATCTATATTTCATGAAGGAGTAAGTAAATACATTAAGTTGCAACACTCGTGACATCTTAAATATTAGAGTTTTACCACCTATTTAAAAACCCTGGTTAAAATTACTAAAATTATGGAAATTGTAGCCACTATACTTCGAAAAGTAAGACCTAGGTCTAGAATCAAATTATACATATTAGTAGGATATTCAAAGAGATATAAATAATTGTTTACTGTTCATAGCACTAGTTTCTGATTAGCGTTACAATCTTGAAAAATTGAAAATTTTCAATCTTCTTTAAATTTCACAAGTCGATTACTCAAAAATTATAAGATATTTTAGAAAGAAAATACAGATTTAGGAACTAAATTTTCGAATACATGCTTTTGTTCTTTTATATTTATATACATATTATGCAGTGGCGGCTCTTAAGGTGACGCAAGATAAACCCTACTTCATTTAAAGTTATCAGCTGAATGGGTTATTATTATTATTATTTGGTGATTTTTTTTAGATAATATTTGACAACAGCTGTGCCAGTAGCGTGATGTGTTTTGATTATGTATTGTATTATTGTTGAGGAGGAGAGGATTTCCCACCATTGAATCTGTTTCACCCATTCCTGAAGCCACGATTCACCACTGTTCTTTTGTAATTTCGAAGATATTTTGAGGGTTGCATCATTGGTTCTCTCTTTACCGAATGAGGCTTCGTAAAAGGTCTTGGCCCTAGGATACTACTTATGCCCCTACCACAACTACAATTTGTGTGACGTGTATTTATTGGGATCATAACTTTCCGAGCCAAGACTGTCAAAATTGGTGACTATATGTTTGTACCATTAAATCGTTGCAAACATCGAAACTTACATATGGTGCCTCCTGGTCTCACAAAAATGTCGAATTTATTATATATATTCATAATCTGGACTCTATTTCAGACAAAACAATAAAAATTATTTACATTTTAATCTATTACGTTCGGAGGTCCAAATCGTTTACATTTCCCTTAACGCACCGATTACGGCCACAGATACCCCAATGATAAATGTTATTCGCATAAAAAACAATACACATTATCTATCCACAAATCGGCAATAAGATATGAAAAATATAGGCTTCCGATATCAACAACGTATCCTTTATTTACAAGTATTTACATGGGTTTGCACTTTATCTGCCTCAGTCTCTAATTACATCCCCTGCGAAACATGGTAATGTATTGGGAAAATATTGAAATCGTGTCGAAAATCACAATTCAAGGTTTAAAGGAATCATGTTTGAAATCGCAACTCAAGTTTTCGTAGGATCCACATTTTTTGGGGATCTCTAGTTCACAAGAAATCTATTTTTAGTGTGTGTGTGTGTGTGTGTGTCTGTAATATATGTATTCATTGTAACTCAAACACTAATGGACCGAATTTCATAAAATTTGGTAGGTAAGCCACTTGGGTGTGACTCTGGTGCTGATTAGTTTTTAGTATGATTTGGAATAAAAGAACCCGCCTTTTTGCGAAATGACCCTCAAAAATTGCCTGTATCCACTCTAGCTGAAAAACTAATAGACCGAATTTCACAAAATTCGGCAGATAAGTCGCTTGTATGTTACCCTGGTGTTGATTAGATTTTGGTATGATTCGGAAAAAAATAACCTGCCTTTTTTTGCGAAAAGGCCCGCAAAAATCTTCAAAATCTAAAATAAAAAGTACGTATGCTCAAATACATCCATTAAATGCTCGTTTTATACATAATTTTTAACGAAGAAAAACCAACCCCATTACACTAGGACTAGCCGTTCTCGAGATATTTTAGTTTTTTCGTATTTTCTCTATGCCACCTTTGAATATAAGTCCAGTTACCAAATGAGAACGAAAATTGAATTAAAAATGTATTAATTTTAATTAAAATAAAGAGTACGTGGATATAAGTCTGCAGGAAAAGTCATGTGCTGAACACATCAGATTTTTTGTTGTTGTCTTTGATTTTAAAGTTTAATTAGTAAATATCTATTGATGCTTTTTCTATAAATATATTTTGAAAACTTATAATATCTCTAGATTAAATCAAGTTACCGTTCTAAAATTTATGTCATTCATTTTCTAAATAAAAATAAATATTACGTATAAAATAACTATTTATGCAATAGTTTTCATTATCGTATGTGTTTAATTATTTTTTAAAATTTCATTCGAAAATTGTGGGGTGTTTCCGAACATTCGATTGCATTTTAAATCTGTGGTATTTCAGTATTTACCTGCTCCAATCGTTTTTGAGATATCGTATCCACAGATTCACACGACACACTAACATATAGACTCGCATACAATAACATACACACAAGCCTTGGCAAGACGAATCATTACGAGGCTCCTGTGTTTTCAACACTTATCCCCTCTTCAGAAAGTAGAATATATCCATGGATTATAATATTGCATGTATGAAGATCAGCATAGGCACTAATCGTTGCAGGGTTCTGGGCATGGTTATTGTCTTAGCTGACTGCTAGAAGATGTATAGAAGCTTAATAACAATTAAATTGAAATAACTGTATTCAGAATGAAAGCATAAGAACGTAGATTGAAAGCAAGCTGGCGTCAAATGCGGGTAAAAGCAGAGACCGTGCCATGCCATTGGTTGGAGAGCGAATGAAGAGTTGGGACTGCTTAATTCCCCAAAGTGAATTAATTAGCAGCACCATCTATCGTCTGTGGAATTCTAAATTACTCCAGGTTAGCACACACACACACACATACTTCAACACAGTTAGATTCCAGTTCAGGGATACCTGAAAAGTGCTCTGAGAAAAGATCTCGAATTCGAATTTTGACCCTTACACATTACTTTCCCTATACATTAAACTATGTACGTATGGAAAGCAAAAAAAAATAGTTTTGCTTTTGTTGTTTTGTAGCTATTCACCCTGAAAGAGAGAATAGAATCATTGCGGTTTTATTCCTGCCCATTTTAAAACCAGGGACAGGTGGAGTGTGAAATAAATCCCTTAAGATATATGGAGCGCTACTTTTAAACCTACTGCTTGAAAAAGATTGGAAAATCCTATTCTTTATTGCCAAGAAATTTATTATTTGAGGTTTACTCTGAAGCAGGAGTCCTTAACCCTGGGAGGTGCACTCCACCAAGGGAGGTACAAAAGAAAATGCATTGTGAAGATATCTGCAGAGGATAAAGAATGTCATTATACTGGTTCAAAGCACTATATTTAAAATGTCGATTTATTTCGGCAATAGTTAATATTGTCATAGTTGATAAGTCAAATAAAATATTGAAATGAAAGAAATTGTTTTGATTATTACCTATTTTATACAACACATTATAATATTCTTGGGTGTGACAGCCCAGTGGGTATAGAACTCGGACGACCCGAGTTCGTTTCACGGGTCCGTAAGTCCTTCCGAAAAGAAGGTGGAAGGGGACGAAGGCTTCGGTCCCTGTGGATGCCGCCCACACTGAATTCTGTCTCAATTGTATTTAATTCTGTCTCAATTCTGTCTCAAAGCACGCATGCGTAAATAGAACATATATATGATAGCGAGTTGGGCAGGAATCACTTTTGGTCCAGTTTCCTTCTGTTTGGTTGTCTTGTTCTTCCGTGTCCGGGTGCCTACGTATTAGCACGCATTGGGGACCAACCTTTGCTTTGCATTGGTACCGTGAGCGTTTGCCTAGGCTGGAAAAGCAGCTTTAAACGGGAGGGGGAGTCGCAATCCTCCCCAACCATTAAATGCAAAGCATTTGGTTATCCCAAGTTCCTTTAATTCTTCTTTTTCTTGGATTACATTCTGCTTCGGAGTATAGAGCGGCTTGGCGCCTTTTCCTGAGTAGTGCCTTTGATTTTTGTGGATATGCATAGGAATTCTATTTGAATTTGTTTACTGGCTTTTATATGATATATATATATATATATATATATATATATATATATATATATATATTAGAAAAATATCTAAAAATAAGATATACAAAAAACACAATCATAACACATCATAACATTAAGGCGCATTGCCGCTCTTTCATGTTTAGCAGGTATATAAAAGTAAATACATCATCAAATTGAAAAAGGGGGGGGGGGGTACAAAGGAAAGGGGGAAAAGAAAGGAGAGTGTTTACAGGAACGACAGAAAAAAGGCCGGGGGGGATAGTGACCCCCCGTTCCCGGTTAAAGCACTTTTACTCTAGAAACACTCCCGGTGCCTCTGTCTTCCTGAAGCACTCCTCCGTCCGATGAAATCTATGAAACATCCCGAAGCATATAGACCATGAAGCAAAAAAGGGGGCTTAAGATTGGAATAAACCTAACCTAATTACTCAACAGAATACTTGAAGTCCACAAGCCATGCCGCACAACCTTATCTCACCGACCTGCTTTCATCAAATGAAATTGTATGTATTTCTGTCAAATATCAAGTCTACATAGTGCCTTAGATAACGATGTGGGTAATTGCTTTTTGCTGCTTCCCTGAGTAATTTATTGACGCTGTGTTGCTGTTCTTCTTTTTCAGTGTTGAGACGTTTATCGATTTAGATGATTTATTATAACATTCCTGAAAATACCACAGCTCAAATTAGATTTCCAATCTATAATGTAATTAATGTTGAAATCAAAATTATCCCTCTTGTCATAAACTTTAAAACATATCTTGTTTTTCTCATTGTAGTAAATGCTGATATCCAGAAAATCAACAGTTCCTGGATTTGTATATTTAGTTTCCAAAAGTTCCAGGCACTTAGGGTAAAACCCTTATCTTAAGCCCCCTTTTTTGCTTCATGGTCTATATGCTTCGGGATGTTTCATAGATTTCATCGGACGGAGGAGTGCTTCAGGAAGGCAGAGGCACCGGGAGTGTTTCTAGAGTAAAAGTGCTTTAACCGGGAACGGGGGGTCACTATCCTCCCCGGCCTTTTTTCTGTCGTTCCTGTAAACACTCTCCTTTCTTTTCCCCCTTTCCTTTGTACCTCCCCCCTTTTTCAATTTGGAGATGTATTTACCTATATATATATATATATATATATATATATATATATATATATATATATATATATATATATATATATATATATATATATATATATATATATATATATATATATATATATATATATATATATATATATATATATATATATATATATATATATATATATATATATATATATATATATATATATATATATATAGTATATATATATATATATATTTATTTATTTATTTATATATATATATATATTATTAAAGATAACAATCCATAGAGTATTATAAAAAGTGAAATGAGAAAAGGCGCGATTTGCAGCTCTTAACACACATCTCAAATATATTACAAATGAAAGACCTAGGGAAAGTACAAGTAATATCATAAAATACAAGGAAAAACAGAAACAAGTAAAGGAGTGCAAACGGGGTATCAGTAATGTCTAGGGGGATTATGACCCCTATACCTGGTTAAAGCGTGCTTTTATTCCTGGGAAACACTCCCAAAAACAACTAATCGCCCGAAGCACCTCCAATCCGTGCGTAAGGCAAAATCAGAATCCTAAGGGAATATCAAAACCATAAAAAGACAAAAGAGAACAATAAAAGAATCATATTACTTCCCAACACGGGTTCACAAAAATGTATGAAAAATGTAATCGGGAGTCTAAACACCTATAAGAATTAAAAGCACAAAGTTACAGTGAAGGAAAAGATTCCAAATAGTCCATTGGCGACAAGTCTTGGAAATTAGCATAAATTACATTATCATTACGTAGTTTTTTACAAAATGCTAAGTAAGTAATGCTAAGTAATTTTTTACAAAATGCTAAGTAAGTAAAGCCAAGAGGAAAACCGTTCTTTAATGCTCCTTTTATCAAATGTCGTTCACATATATTTTGCTGTTCATTAGTAGAGTTTAATTTACTGTATCTTACAAAATGATTAACAATCAAATTTCTCATTACACCAATACTCACATTACTTTTCCAAGGAGTGATGTAATTGATATTACAATTGAAACTTTTGCGTTTATCATAAATTTTGTAACATAGATGATCTTGAGGATTTCGATATATTGAGATATCCAAAAACACCACTTCACCGCTGTTATTTTCTACAGTTTCAATAAGTTCGAGGTTACTAGGGTAAAAATTAAAGTCAAATTGAAAATCTTTATCAAGATGGCCTATCAAGATGTCATTCACGAACACTTCAATTAAATTATTGATTTTGAATTTAATTTTTGCATTCTTATTAAGTAATTTAAGATGATGTTTCTGAACATATTTTTGTGTAGACTTGAACTCCATGAAGCTATGTAATTAATATCGAAATTAAAATCTTTTCTTTTATCGTATAATCTAAAGGTGGTATTGTTATTATTTGTATCAATACATAAAACCAGAAAGTTTAAACAATTATCATAATTGTGTGCAGTTTCTATTAGTTGTAATTTATCTGGGTAAAAACTAAAATCTGGTAGGAAATCTGGGCTTTTAAAACCTATTAAAATGTCATCAACGTAACAGAAATACAATAATTATTATAATTAATTTTTTTTAAGGATTAGTAGTACTTATTTTGAATCATTGCAAGAAATGTGTTTATAGCCTTAATTTTGGACACCAATATATATATATATATGTGTGTGTGTGTGTGTGTGTGTGTGTGTTCTGACTTCCAAAAGATAAGCCCGCAATGCAAATTTTCATTTTTCGAAAGCTTATTTGAATTTTAGTGGCTGAAAATCGCTGCGGATGTATATGGCAGTATGCAAATATCGTATGTTACACTATTAACTGTATCACTATTGACTGTCCGGATCAATCACTATTGACTGTCCGGATATATGCTAATTAAGCTGTCGTTGAAGACGCCAGCATCCTGAAGGGTTTGGGGAGGTGCATTTAAATGCTGATACGAAGTGTTTATAACTTTTGCAAGATTGTTTTTTATGATATTCGTGTGTCTACGGCTGAAAGAAGACGAATGACAGATAATGAGCGCTGTCGTGCTGTCGGACGCATTGAAGCAGAACAGTCAATCAAAAATATCGTTATTTCCTTTGCGTTGATCATTCGGTAATTTCTCGATTATGGAAACTATTCCAAACAAGTCAAGCAGTTGTCCGCACACCTGTGCTCGGTCATCTAAGGGTTACCATCCCCTCTGATGATCGGTATATTGCTATAGTAACCGAGCGGAATCGACGAGCGATCTTCACAACTTTTACATCCATGGTTGCAGCGGCACTTGGTAAGACAATAACTGCCAGTACTGTGCACCGAATGAAGGGACTGTACGCCCGAGTACCACGTTTTTGTATTCTACTAACCGTCCAAGTCATAGGAGCATGAGTAAAGTGGTGTCGCCAGCATGTCAATTAGATTGGCTCAGATTGGTTTAACGTCCTGTTCACGGACGAGTCCGGATTTTCCCTGGAATCAGATAAGTGTGTAAGGGTCTGGAGAGAACGAGGCACACGCAATCAAGTCAATAACATCATCGAACATCATGCATTTAGGTGTGGCAGCGTCATGGTGGGGGGAGATGTCAATGGGATATCGCACAGACTGAACATCTTTAAAGGCGGTTCTGTGACAGCTGCGCGGTATCGAGATGAAGTCCTAGACCCCTTCCGAGACTCTACGCTGCAGCAATTGGTCCTGATAATGCCGATATGCCCGTCCCCATCGAGCTAACATCGTTGACGAATACCTGGAAAGTGATGGCATTTATCGTATGGCGTGGCCGGCATATTCACCCGACTTTAATCCCATTGCAAACCTTTGGATGCCCTCGAGCGTGCTGTCTCTGCACGTCTACCTCCTCCAGCCTCAAAGAGTTGAAAACTGACCTATTGCAGGAATGACCATTGATCGCATCTGCCCCCTCCTCTGCGATTGATCACCTCCTTGAAAGCATGGAAAATTCTTATAAAGTTTGTGTGAAGGCCCGGGGTGGTCACATACCATATTAATGTAAGTTTCATCTGGTTTGTTTGCCTTTAAACATCATTTTGTTAATGACCCAAATGTGACATCATCACATATAACTTACTAAACGCATTTTTTTTCATCTTCGTACATAATTCTTGTTTTCTTTAATGCATAAACACATTTTCTACCTTTATGTACAATTTTGAGTTAATCAAAGCTTTACTTTTTCATTTTTGTTGATTTCAACGTCCCTGCTTAACTTTTGGGAAGCCTTTATATATATATATATATATATATATATATATAATATCAGGAATTATCGATGTCTTCAATTTTAAGGCATCTATTTTATTTCAACAAAGCTTTCTCGAACTCATATTTTCTATTGTACCGATTAACTATCGCCAAGAATAAGATTTCACATTTTTACCAAACAATGGAATTATAGGAAGCATTCTATATACCAAGAGAGATTTAACACTTTAGCTGTTACTCTTCTCCATTTTAGAGCAGGTAGCAATAAAAAAGTGATAATCCCCTCCCCTCAGAGGTTGAAGAGATAAAAAGAAACAAACTTAAAACTTTCCTTTTTTTTAAAAAGTCCGTCAGAATGTACAACAAAAAATGTTCGATTTTGTTTTTTAATTTGGGCTTTTTATGTCAACAGAAGATTTATTTCTGTTATTACTCCGAAGTTTGCTCTGAGATTAAACATATGATTTCGTGCATAATATGCATTTAATAAAAAACTAGCAGATATACCTATCATTGCTTGTGATTTCAAGTATATGCGAATTTCAGTAGCATTTTGATGGCAATGATAATGTTCTGCAAAAATTGTTTTAAAATATATTTATTTAATTGTCCTGAAAACATTTTTGGAATTTCTGTTCTCGCTGTATAGGCAGATCGAAAAATAAAATATCAGTGTCCTGTTTGCATAGAAATTTATAGAAAATATGCAAATGAAGTGTTTGAAATGGCAAAAGATATACCCATACAATTTTTAAGCTTTTAATCCGTACAATAGAAATGTTAATCGGTATACATATATACATATATATTATACACTCATGTCCAAAAGTTAAGCGCAGTTGCTGTTTATGTGAACATTTCAGAAAATCTACATTGGAATGGGAGGAAACTCAGTATGCGGGTGTAATAGGGTTATAGAAAAAGAAGAAAACAATGCAAAACTAGGATAATAATAACTTTTATTATTCAAAGAAAAGGGTTGAAAAAAAAGGGTCACAATACGAGTGTCAACCTCAGTGAAAAAGAATGATTAAAACAATGCGATGCTGCAGTTTAATACGGTGTGTGGGAACCTCGGCTAGCCACGCATGCTGCACAACGATTTCCCATACTTTCGTTGAGGGTTTGGATGAATTGTGTGCTCAAAGAGATCCAAGCCTCACGGAGAGCAGTTTTCAATCCCGTAATGGATCTTGGTGGGTAGCGGAGGGCTGCAAAATGTCTCCCGAGCATATCCCACAGATGCTCTATTGTATTCAGATCAGGAGAGTTGGCAGGCCATTCATTGCATGTACTGGATATCTTCAGTTTGAAGGAACTCGTCGGCCAAGGCAGCACGGTCAGGAGTCGCGTTATCATCCATGAATATGAAATCAGGACCAACAGCACATCGAAACAATCAAACGGTAGGCTCAAGTACTTCGTCTCTGTATCTTTGATCGGTAACCGACCCCTTGTTTAAAATGTTGAGATCTGTGCGGCCTTCCATCATGATGCCAGACCATGACTCCCTCAAACGGGAAACGATGTCTTTCCGTGATGTGTCCAGGTGAGAACGTTCCACGTTCTCTCTAGATCGTGATACGACAAGAATTAGTTTGCAAACTAAACCGGGACTCGTCTTTGAACATAACATTTCCCCACTGTTGTCTACTCCATTGCCGATGCTCCAAACTCCATTGTAAACGCGCGCGTTTCTGTGCAGATGTCAGGTGGATGCAAACTAATGGTTGTCTAGCATAGAGACCAACGTATCTGGGTCTCCTGTGACCAGTTTGTCTTGAAAGAGTGACTCCTGTAGCGGCCGTCAAGGCTGAACCCAGTTGTCTCGCAGAACGGCTCCTCTGATAAATTACTCCCCCTGATAAATTTCAAAAGTGGTCCTTCCAGCTGTTCTATCGGCATGACGCCGATAGAACTATATCTATCGGTATGACGCCGTAACATTGTGGTAGACACTATAAAAATACATTTGTTTAATCGCAGACTCGGGTATTTCCCAATCGAAGTTCACATTGAAATTGGATACAGATACAATACACACTGACAAAAATGTTATATTCCTAAAAATTAGCCAATCGTGAACCACAGTTAAGTAGTGCAAAGCAAAGAATGCAAGCACGAATCTAACTTTTATTTTAACAAAAAAAATATTCACCACAAAAAAAAATGTGATATCTCTAAACAAAAACAACTATATTGTAAAAAATTCCGCCAAGTAATGAAAAACGACAGCCAAAGAAAGAAATGAAATCACATATTTTGGTGCCAAGTACAATTCGATCCATGTACATGTGGCGCCAAGTCCAATTCCAGTCATGTTTGCTGATCTTAAAAAGTTAAACTCAAAAACCGATCTTGCTCTCACGAGTGAAGGTTGTGCTGCTTGTGTATCCTGGCAAAGAAGACTGTATTTTGCCTTTGAAACCGATCGATACTATTATTATATTGTTATTTCATTGAGAGGATAATAAAAATAAAAATGTTAAATATAGAAGTAGCTAAATACAGATTTTGATCATAAAAATGTAAATATAGAAATAGTTAAATACAGATTTTAATCGTATACGTTGATATTTTTATACATATGTACATTCTGATTGACTGATAATTTTACGATTATGTATCTAATATTAGCAGTGGGATAATTTGATATAATGAAATTGTCCGTTACAAAATTTCAATAGGGGTTCAACTCAGACTTGCAAAATCAAAAACAAAATGTTCTAATGCAGAAGTGTTGAAGTTATATGGATATCCGTTGAGCGGATAAGGAAGATTGTTACATAAGAAAATCTACAATTGTAATCATGTGCACAAAATGATGTTCTACGGCTGAACTATTTGAAGTATAAAATATGGTTTCTAATTTTATTAAATGCTAGTTATTAATGATAAGGATTTAAATTTGTTATCATAAATCATGTAAATACATTCCTTTATTCCTTATTGCTATTGAAATCTAAAAATAAATAGTTTATCTGAAATAAATAATTTCCTAAATGAAAACAAAATAAGAATCATATCGAACGGGGAAGAAGGAAATGATAAGATACATTTATGTAAAACGATCGGTGAGTGACAAAAAATTAAACCAATAAAAATAGACTAAAGAGAAAAATAACTGACGAAGATTTCAGAACTACTAAATATATGGTTACAAAAAAACGAAAAGAAAGTGCAACTCAATCATTATAAATTAGAAAAATTTGCAACTAAAACACGCAAGATAAATTTAATCAACGGAGAGGTTAGGACGACTCTCTTGCTACTCGATCGACGGACTCGCTACAGCTAGGTCGTATAAAATCGAACAGTAACGGTGGAGCGGCGGCTCTGGCCCCGTTTTCCCGCCGAAGTGAGTATAGAAGTCCTTTTCGATATTATATTCGACAACTATGATCAATAACTTACGACAGAGAGAAAGCATGCCTAGAACTTTACTATTATAGAAAAAACGAAGATGTGCAATTCTTATTCGAGATGATGTAAGAAGATAGCATTTGGAGATAGCCAAAATGGGCAGATTTTTATCCGACACGTTGTTTCCTGATGCAAGTACATTTTGCTTTTCTCACAGCAGTTTGCCGGCCTAAAAAAAAGGGAATTCCCTCTCCCCTTCTTGCAGGTGCTCGAGGCATTGCTGGGAAGGCAGATTGACTCTAATAATGCCCAGTTTATGAAATAAGTACTTCTGCAGCGTGACCTTAGACGATGAATACAACTGTGCTTTCGAATGCTGATTCAGCTAAGACGTCGGTGATGATGAATCAACAGCGTATAAGAAGTTTTCAGCATCGGTGTATCAAAATAGTGCAAAACCAAAATTTCAACAACGGTGTATCAAATAGTGCAATGGAATAGTGATCTTGTGTGCTCAATGTATCTCAAGAAGTGATTTAAAAAAATCCAAAGAAGTGTATCATAAAGATTATAATATATTAAGTGCACGAATACGTTGTACAAAAAAAAATGGAGAAATACTGGTGAGTACTTTAAAATGAAATATACTTTGCAAAAAAAAACTATTTTAATTGAAATATGTCTGCCAAGAAAAGTGTTCCGTATCTGTTTCGCGATCGCCACTTGGCGACTGAACACTCCGCCTTGGCGCAATTTAGGTTGTTGTAACCCAGCCGAAGAAGGTAGAAAAGAGCGAGAACATGTGTGCGAGTTCAGTTCGTTATCAAGGGACTTCCCATCAACACTGACCCTGAAGAAGTCAGAACTACCCTCCTATTTAAAGGTTTTAAAATCATCCGCATTTCACAACTTAAAAACAGGCGCGATAAAGCCCCCCTCCCCATCTTCCTGGTAGCGCTTGAGCCTTCCGAAAATTGGGAAAGAATCCTTGATATTACCACCCTGTTCTATTTACAAATTAAAGTACAATCCTTCGTTTCCAAATCTATTAAAATGTGCTATAACTGTCAGATGTATAATCATCATAGCGACCAATGTTCTCTCCCCCCCCCCGTTGTCTTAAATGTGGCGAAAGCCACCCCACCCGCGATTGCATTAAAAGTAATACTGTCCCAGCCAAATGCGCCAACTGTGGAGGCGACCACCCTGCTAACTTCAGCAAATGCCCTCAAAACCCCTGGAACCGTAAAAAGTTCCAGGCCCCTAAAAACTATCAAAATAATTCAACTACTACTAATATCCTACTTAATCAGTCTAACTTCCCACCTCTGCCCACTAAACAATCCCCCACACAGGAAGCCCAGGTATGTTCCGAGACGGCCTCAGGTCCAGCCGGAGAGAACATAACCCAAGTGCATACTGTACAAAACCATCAAACTAATTTCTCGTCCGGAACCTCAAATACATTCGTTCACATTCTTAAATTCTTCCAAGAAATCCAAAAATTATTCAATATCAATGATCTCCAAAAACTCCTAAATCAAATCACCGACATACTAAAATCTAACGAGGACCCCCTCAATAAACTTTTTCACATTGTAAACCTTTTATCTGATCTTCAAAACCCACAATCCCCCCGAAGTTAATTTTTATTAATTTCCGGCTGGCTTGTATTGAAGGGTCTCACTTCATACTCTGCAACAGTCCAATCCTATTTTTCTCTCCTGACCTGTCTTATTCATTGGATCCAGCTCTTACACCCGCCCACTTGGGGGCGGAGTTCTATCCTACACATCAGCTTCATTCAGATGTAACGAATCTACAACACACGAAGACACACACTGGAGATTTAAGCGCTCTGCGCTAGGTGCTCCGAGGAAGAAACCCATTTGGGAGAGGCGAGTTCAGTTTTCGCTGTTGCATCCGTCATGTGCGGTCGTGGTGTTTGTTTTGCGCAAATAAAGTTTTGTTAATACAGTCCATTCGTAACATTTTTTTCGCCTACCGCCGCACATTTAATGGTCCGTCGAGCCGGAGGTATTACCAGTTCCTATGGTAAAGGATTTGATTAAATAACTAATTTAATCTTACTTTAGTTTCATCACGCGCCATGACTGACAGTAACACAATTACTGTTCTAAACCGCAAACGCGGTAATATTAAGGGTCAATTGACCAAAGTTACGAACTGTCTGACCGAAGAAAAAAAACTAACATTCAATGAACTGAATGTCTACAGTGAATTGATTACAAAGATTCAAGTAAAGTTTGATGCATTAAAGGAGGAGTATTACGCTACTGTTCCGGATGACGAATTCAAAGACACGGAAGCAGCCCTGTCGCTAATTGATGAAGAGATGCAAAAAATAGAGGTTAGAATTAGGACCTCTATAAATAAAATTAATGATAATTCAGATAATTCTACAACGACTGGGAAGAGTTCTACTCAAGAGGTATGTTCCTTACATACAGTTCAGCATAAAGAGGCTTCGATCAAACTACCCAAAATTCCAATACCTTTATTTAGTGGTAAATTTGAGGAATGGAACCTGTTTAAAAGTCAATTTAATGCCTTAATAACTGAAAATCAAGATTTATCAGAAAATGAAAAACTTCATTATTTACGCGGTTCATTAAAGGGTGAGGCTAAGATTATTGAAACTTCCGATGATTCGTACAATTCTCTTTTTAAGGCTTTGGAACAACGCTATGAAAATCATAGAATTATTGTTGACACGCATATGAAACCTATCCTTAATATGGATTCAATCAAATACGAATCTGAAAGGGAACTTCGCAGCCTATTAGATATTATAAAGAAGAATCTCAGAGCTTTAAGGGTTTTGGAATTTAAACGCGACAAATTTTCTAATGCATTATTATTAAATATAATACTTAACAAATTAGATCGCGAAACACGCAAGCAATATGAGTTAACGCTAACAAACAATGAAGTTCCAGATTTCGATGCATTTTTGGAATTTTTAGAAAGAAGATGTCAAATTCTTAGTAGTATTAGTAGAAATATTGCTAGACCCAATGTGGAACGATCAAGATCATTTATCGTTAAATCCAAGAATTTCTCGAAATTATGTGTTGCATGCAAATACAAATATCATCCTATTTATCATTGTGAAAAATTCAAGGATATGAAGCTGGATAACAGATTAGATATTGTTAAAGAACACAAACTATGTTTTAATTGTTTGAGCGATCTTCATATTCTATCAAACTGCAATTCGAAAAGTTCTTGTTTCGTTTGTAAAGCATCGACTCACTATACGCTGCTACATAAGTATTATTATACACCTACTTTAACTAAAGCGCAGAAATCGGCAGACATTTCGGAATCTTATGAGCAAGACAGAGTAAACAATTCTGCTCAATTTATTGACTCGCACGAGACTCGTTCTTCCTTTTTTACAAATGGAAATTCGAAAAGTGTGTTGGTTAATACAGCAATCGCGTACGTGAAGGATTCATGTGGTCAAAGAATTGCATTGAGAGCAATTTTGGACTGTGCATCTGAGTCATCATTTTCATCGTACAAAGCGGCTGATGCACTTAAATTAAAGAAAGAAAGGATACAAATACCAATTTGCGGTTTGAATGACACTACTCTGAATGTCAGGTCAAGGGTCACCGCTGAAATATCGAACGAAAGTAAGGATTCAAAATGGGAATTTGAGTTACTTATTGTACTTAAAATAACCGAGGTTACGCCTTCGAAGAAATTTAAGATTTCTAATTTGAAGATTCCAAGAAACTTAAAACTCGCGGATCCTAAATTCTTTTTGCCTCAAAGGGTTGATTTACTTTTGGGTGCTGAATATTTTTTCGCTTTCTTAAACTCGGATGAAATTAGATTAACAGAAAATTTATTTCTACAATCAACTGTTTTTGGACATTTGGTTTCGGGCAGTGTTTCGGACGATAATTCTGATATGTCAACTAACTATTGTTTTTTGTCTAAAAATTTGGAGACTCTAAATAAAACACTTACATCGTTCTGGGAAACAGAAAACATCGAAAGTCACGAAACTTGTATCAGTGAAGAATTAAAATATTGCAACGAACACTTTGAAAAAACGCACTAACGGAACATAGATGGAACATATGTAGTTAGAATGCCATTCAAACCAGAGCTTTCTGAAAATATATTGGGGAGTTCTAAAGAAATGGCTTCTAAAAATTGGAACATTTATGGAAACGACTAGAACGCGATCCCACCATGCAAGAATTATATTCAGATTTTCTTAAGGAATATGAAGTTCTAGGCCACATGGATGAAATAAAGGAATATGAAGATTCTGAAGAAGGTTATTATCTCCCTCACCATGGCGTTTTGTGACCAATTAGTCAAACGACCAAATTGCGCGTCGTTTTCGATGCGAGCGCAAAAACTACTAACAAGAATTCTTTAAACGATTTAATATGCAAAGGAGGGGTGATACAGGAAGATCTTTTTTCGATATTAATACGTTTTAGAAAACATCTCTATGCATTCACCACAGATATAGAAAAGATGTTTAGAATGATTGAAATTGATCCGTCACAAAGACAGCTTCAAAAGATTTTGTGGAAATTCAATAAATCGGCAACAACCAAGGCTTATCAGTTAAAAACGGTTACCTACGGCACTGCGAGTGCGCCCTATTTAGCTACGAAAGTTTTACATCCACTTGCTTTAGATGAAAGCTAAGACTTCCCATTAGCATCGAGTGTTATCCAGCGCGACTTCTATATGGATGACTGTCTTTCTGGTTCATCGGATGTGAAGGAATTTGAAAGTATTCAATTAGAATTAACACAGCTCCTTAAAAGAGGGGGAATGTCTTTACATAAGTGGTGTTCCAATACAACTCACACTTCTGAACAGATTTTTCCCTTAGATCGAAATTCAGAAGAGATAACAGTAAAAACGTTAGGCATGCTTCGGAATAGCTCAACTGACACATTTACATACAACGTTTCAATCGACAAGAAGTGTAGTTTCACTAAACGAGATGTGCTTTCACAAATTGCCCGCATCTATGATCCTATTGGTCTTCTCGGGCCAATAATTGCCAAGACGAAGATTTTCATGCAACAATTGTGGTTGCTGAAATTAGGCTGGCATGAAACATTACCACTAGACTTTTCGAAACAGTGGATGTCCTTTATTAAGACACTGCCAGATTTGGAATTCATCAAAGTGCCCAGATGCGTCCTTAAATCCGAGGTCAAGTCTATTGTTCTCCATGGATTTGCTGACGCCTCCTCTAAGGCTTACGGCGCAGTAGTGTACGTGTTGTCTGTAAACTATGCAAGCCAAGTCTCCTGTCAACTTCTGTGTAGTAAATCACGCGTGGCTCCCATCAAAACCATGACGATTCCAAGACTTGAACTTGCGGCGTGTCTCCTTCTTTTACAATTAATCCATAAGGTCTTAGATGCTTTAAGACAGAAGGTGGACTCTGTTCAACTATGGTCTGATTCAACTATCAGCCTGGCTTGGATAAGGACCTCTCCCCACTTGCTCAAAACCTTCGTAAGTAACAGAGTATCCCAAATCCAGCAGCTGACCAAGGACTTCCTGTGGCAACGTATCCCCTCTGAATCTAATCCTGCTGACCTCATTTCCAGAGGATTGGACGCAGAAACTCTTGCAGACAGTAAACTCTGGTAGTGTGGACCAGATCCTTCTGTGTTAACAATTTTGAGTAAAGAGACATTGTGTGATCCTGATTTCATAATGGACAAGGTCTATTTGGAGGAACTCAAAGTCCCTTCTAAATTAACTTTAGCCTTGAATAGTGACTCTAAATTTTATGATAATTTAATTGATCGCACTAATGATTTTCATAAACTAATTAGAATATTAGCATTTATTTTTAGGTTTATTAAAAACTGTAAGAGTAATGCTCATGCATTAAAGGGTGCTCTTTCTGTAAATGAATGTAAAGAGGCTGAAGAATGTTTAATTAAGCAAGTCCAGTTAGGTTATTTCACTCCAGAAATTTCGACCTTACAGAAAGGAGCATCAGTTACAACTAAAAGTAAGCTTAGATTTTTGCATCCATTTCTAGACAGTCGAGATTTAATTAGGGTCGGGGGTCGTCTTAGTAATTCAAATTTAAATTACGATCACAGACACCCAATAGTTTTGCCTTCTGGTAATAAAATAGTTAAAATGATCTTTCAGTATTATCATAGAAAAAATTTGCACGTTGGGCCACAAGCCTTATTGAACACTGTTAGGCAAAATTATTGGCCGCTTGGTGACAGAAATATTGCGCGACAAGTTGTTCATGAATGTGTACCGTGGTTTAAAGCAAGACTTATTGTGGCAAATCAAATGATGGGAGATCTTCCTCCTGAGAGAGTTATTTGTAGCGCTCCATTTTTTAATGTCGGTTTAGATCTGTGTGGACCATTTCAAATTAAATACAAAGGTCAGAGAAAGGGCACACTTAGAAAAATCTATGTAGCTATATTTATATGCATGGCCACTAAGGCTATCCATTTGGAGTTTGTCTCGGAACTAACGTCAGAAGCTCTAATTGCAAAGCTCAAGAGATTCTTTGCTCGTCGCGGCAGAAGCTCGACAATCTTTAGCGATAACGCTACGAACTTTGTAGGAGCTTATGCGGAGCTCAAGAGGGTGCAAAAGCTAGTTACAAAGGATGAAAATATCTCAAGTTTTTTGGTTGCAGAGGGTATTACTTGGAAATTTTTGCCTCCTAGGGCACCCAACTTTGGAGGTCTGTGGGAGGCAGGTGTAAAGGCCTTCAAATACCATTTGAAAAGAGTAGTGAGTTGTGCAAAATTAACACTAGAAGAATTTGTAACCGTAATGATACAAGTCGAGGGAATTCTAAATTCTCGACCACTTTCCCCTTTATCCGCAGACGCTGATGACTTCCAGGTATTAACCCCTGGACATTTCTTAATTGGAAGGCCTATCAACTCAATTCCAGAGCCAAATTTAATCGACAAAAGAGACAATCTATTAAACAGGTGGCAAAGAACTCAAAAGTTAGTCCAAACTATCTGGAAGCGCTGGCAGAATAGTTACTTGAGTCATTTACAACAGCGCAGTAAATGGTTGTTTAAAAAACAAAATATGTTGCCAGGAATGTTAGTGTTACTCAAGGACTCAAATCTTCCTTTCAATAAGTGGCCTATGGCCAGAATTACTAAAGTTATGCCAGGTGCAGACGGAAATGTTCGTGTCGTAGACTTACGCACTCCGGCAAGCAATTTTAGAAGATTCGTTTCTAAAATATGCATCTTGCCAATTCCAGATAATCACAGTCCAATGTAAAATAATTATTGGGATATTTACTTTGTATATATTTATATTGATTTGTTAGAATATGTTTTGTTTGTAAAGTTGTGTGATATTTGAAATAATTGAATATTTCAACGCCGGGCGGGATGTTCCGTATCTGTTTCGCGATCGCCACTTGGCGACTGAACACTCCGCCTTGGCGCAATTTAGGTTGTTGTAACCCAGCCGAAGAAGGTAGAAAAGAGCGAGAACTTGTGTGCGAGTTCAGTTTTCGCTGTTGCACCCGTCATGTGCGGTCGGGGTGTTTGTTTTGCGCAAATAAAGTTTTGTTAATACAGTCCATTCGTATCATTTTTTTCGCCTACCGCCGCACAAAAAGAAATGCTCTTTGAGAATCGAAGGGTCAGTTTGAGAAGCAAAATGAGCATGTACGGGTGTAAAAAGATTACTAATATTGTGTCTAATAGAATAGTGTAAGATAACTTTTTATTGTATTAATCAAGCATAATTATCTAAATGTGAATGATTTGTAATAATTGTTTAAAGCTTAATGTTATGCTTAAATTCAACGATTATATTAAGTAACCGAAACCTAAAATGGTTGTAATAAGGTAAATTTGTGCGTATCAAAATTATTACTATAGGACTTACCTATGATGCCGACACTAAGGGTGGAGCATGTAAGCCCCTGGTTCTCAAGCTATAGAGACACACGCACAAAATGTCAATAAATATACTCATCTAAATTTAATCAATTATTTTAATATTTACTTTCATATATATACATGTAGAGAGATCTTGATTATTAAAATTATTCCTAAATCTTCTGGACACATATATCTTTAACAACATTTAATCAACACATATATTAAACACACATATATTATACAGTACATAATTTAAAAGACACATATATTTAGAACACATTAATTACTATTAGCTACCGAAAATCTAAGTAGTTCATTACTTTAACTACACGAGCTCGTTATTGCGATAGGTTCGTACGACCTATTGTTATTTATACGATAAGTACTATGAAATGTGTGCCTTCCATAATCATTATAACAGATAAAACATATCCATACCTTATGTTTGTTGTATCTCGATAGTAGATGAAGCCAACACTATATTGGAAGCCTGCGTATAATATTTTAATACACCACTATTTCACTGTGGTCATATTTCGTTCACACATCACAATTTTTGCCGATCCGCGCATCTTTGCGCGATCGCAGGAGATATTTTTTGAACACTACTAAAAAACATCAGGTGCGTCTAGGACGCTGCCGAAATTGAATCTCTTGGAAACTTCTAGAACATTCTCGAAAACACTTTTTCTTTTCACCTTGTAGTGTCATACCTCGTCTTTTGATAGGTTGTTGGGATGGAGGGGATGCGCGCTGCTTATTTATGTTTGGATTGCCATTGGTTCCCTCTGCAGCATTTAGATAGGTCATTAGTAGTTATAAAAGGCGCGTACCAGTCCAAAGAGGGGAGGTGGCACAGGAGGAAGCTTCCTCTTTGGGGAGGATCCTCTTTGGGAGGATCCTCCCCAAAGAGGGGATCCTCCCGAGAGGATCCTCTCGGAGGGTCTTTAGACCCCCAGGAGGGAGGATGCCTCTTTTGAGAGGATCCTCTCTTGAGACCCCCCTCTTTTGGGAGGAAGTTTGGTGAGGCTGTGCAGCACCGGATGCCTCTTTCCTAGTATTGCGAAAGGTACTAAAGAAAATATCTCGGTACTAACGAAGTACAAACGAATGGCATAGTCGAAATTTCTGAATTCGAAAGTCGGCGGGCTCGCATTTCACCAGCCCGCATTTTTGAAATTGCTATAATTTTGTACCGGAAGCGGTACTAACGAAAATATCTCGGTACTAACCGGTACTAACGAAGTACAAACGAATGGCATAGTCGAAATTTCTGAATTCGAATGTCGGCGGGCTGGTGAAATGCACCTCTCAGATCTGTTGATAGCGAGTTCTGTCCTCACCTTAAACGCAATACTTTTTCGATTTTAGTTTAAATAATAAACAAACAATGTCATCAGGGTAAATAGATTTTATGGATTCTGCTCCAAATTTATTCGTATCGCCAATCCAGAGAAAAATTTATAAAGTTAAACCAAAGTGAAATTGCCACGAAATTCGTAGCGCAGCGGTGAAGTGCCGAGATAACTGTATGAAGCGAATTCTTTTGTCGAGGGTTCTGTCCCCGTCAATTTTATCTGACTTTTTTCAAATTATTTAAACGGACATGTTAAAATGCTAAACTGAAATATACCGAAATCGAAACTTCGGTCGTCGCCCTCTTGGCCGAGAGGCTTGGGGCGTCAAGTTGCGGGGCTTTAGGCTGCGGGTTCTATACCAGCTTGGGTAAAAAGGGTAGCGTTAGAGAGTAACGAGGGTTGGCAGAGGAATCTGGGATTCTTGTGTAGGTGGGTCGCTTTAGGTATTTCCTTTAAATTTCTTTATACCTCTTCTTAACATAATTTCTTTCTTTCTTACTAACTTAACTGCACGAGATGGAGGACGAGCGGTGGTTGAGCTCCGCCGTTGCTGGCGGGGTTTCTCTTCGGGCCTGCTGGCTTCGGTGTCGCTCTCCCACCCTTCCTCGTCCAAAGTTCGCGCAGGGCTTGTTTTGCAACACGTGACACCTGCTAACGAATTCCCGAAATTATATGCATTTTTCAGAACAGCTCATCTCTTTTTTTCCATATTTTTAGGGAACATTTTTCGTAATGCACCGGACGTGACGTCATTTCCGGTACGTCATTTCCTGTAACATCACTTCCGGTACGTCATTTCCTGTGACATCACTTCCGGTATGTCACTTCCTGTGACATCACGTCCAGGACGTCATTTCCTGTTAAGCAATATGAATCAAAAAATTTAAGTATGTTATTGAAAAACGCACAAATACCAAAACGTCTCAATGCAGATGGGTGATTTCGAACCCACGGCCTCTGAAATGTTAAACAGACAACATAACCACCGAGCCAGCCACCTCATACACTGGAAATCCTAATTAATATATTTAAACTTAACGGAGAGGATGGTTTGAAAAAACAAAGATAACAAAACCACTCAACTCGCTATACTTCCTGCGAGTTGGTGGACTCGAACACACAACCTCTGGAATGGGAAACATACAACATAACTACTGAGTCAGCCAGCTCACATACTGAACATCCTAATTAATCTATTTAAACTTAACGGAAATACTGATTAAAAAAAGACACAGATGCCAAAACGACTCAACTCGCTATACTCAATGCCAGTGGATGGACTCGAACCCGCAACCTCTGGAATGGGAAACATACAACATAACTACCGAGCTAGCCAGCTCACATACTGAGCATCCTAATTAATCTATTTAAACTTAACGGAAAGACTGATTAAAAAAAAATGACACAGATACCAAAACATCTCAACTCGCTATACTCAATGCTAGTGGATAGACTCGAACCCACAACCTCTGGATTGTGCTGGATTGTCGCTTAGAATAAATCTGGGACAGAACCCACAAAATTTGTTATTCTGACAACATTGGTTATTTAAAACTGTATTCGCGAAAAACATTGCGTTTGAGGTGAGGACAGAACTCGCCACCAACAGATCTGTGAATTTGTATTCCATCACTTTAACCACTAGACCATTTGAACCACAAGAAAGCATGAAGCTAAGAACTATTTAAATTATCTTATAAAAAAAATAAAATAAAAGAGCCAGGAAGCCCTTGAATGCTATATTTTAGTTCAGATTTATATAAAGAGGATAAAATAAGATGTCAAATCCAATTTTCATTATACTTTACATTAGAAAATTGCAAAAATTACATCAGATTTTGACCTTTTACATATAAAATTCTAAATTTATATGTAGCATTAAAGAACTTCTTGGCTCCTTTCTTTTCCTTTTTTAATTGTGAAACAATTTACTTACGAAAAATGCTCAATTATGGTCGGATTTGAACCAAAACTGAAATCTATATATTTAAAGCACAAGCCTTTTTTGTTATTCAATTTCTGAGAATCTATCGAACCGATATTCAAAATTAATTTTTTGTTTGATAGCTGATATATTCCGGATGAGCAGAATATATTAAAATTACCTTCAAAACCTTGGATTTTTAAATGAGGGTGGTAGTAAGTACAAGGTTAAAATAATTTTATTGCTATGGAATGGATAATCAGCATGGTCTCTCTGGCAAGGTCGGAAAATCATCAGTTTAGTAACAGAATTTCCAGGATTCGAAGCTCGCTAGGCGCAAACATTGTAACACAAGGTATCCGGTTCGGCGATCATTTGAAGAAAATTTACATTTTCTCAAGTAGAATTAATAAATATTTCAGATTTGGTTCAGCTTCTTTGTATTTTTACTCCGCGGATTGCATTTCAGATACACTGCTTTAGAGTTTGCTCAGTTGTAAAAAAAATTTTTTTTTTATAAGTTGTACTTTTTTTACGGAAGTTGTACTTTTTAGTGAACCCCCTGACCTCTTCCAGAATTTAATGCTGACTTCATATAAGTCATCACCTTACCTTCATCAATAGGTAATCTTATCAATAGCTTATCTTTTTATCGAAATAACTGTTTCAAGACAATTTTTTGACAGGAAGGGGAGAAAGAATCGTGAGTGGAAATCCTTAGTGAGCCCCTTTTGTACCTTTCAGAATTTAGTGTTGAATCTATAACCAATCTTCAAAAATAGATGTTTAATTTTTTTTTTTAAATCGAAAGTGGAAAAGAATAAGGAAGTGACCATTCTTAGTGAACAAGCCTACTCCTCCTCCAGGATATGAAGCTAAATCCTTATCAGACATCATCGGAACTCTGTATTGAGAAATAGGTGCTGTAAATAAAATGAACATGTTTGAACCGGAAAATGAAAAAGAAAAGGAAGTGCGCCCAATCCCTCTACAATTTAATTCTAAATCCGTATTTGTCGCCATCTAAGCTATATCTATAGATTCTGAGAAATAGATGTTTTAAGATAAAAAATTTTCAAAAAACAATTGTATGACAAAATTTCTGTCACCAATAAATAACAAATAACAACAAACGAAGACCGAATGAAGCTTTTATTTGACACCACAAACATGAAGAGCACATTATTTACAAAACAATAAGAAATGATAATTTACACATATTTACATGCATTATTACGGCATTCGCTAAAGATATTACAAAACGTTTGTAGATAGATGATTTTCTCAACATGCATTAAAAAAAATTTCACATCTTCATTAGCGTACAAAACTGAGAGTTGACGTTTCCCTCTCTAGCATAAAATCCACGGGACAATTGTGTTCATTCCATAAGTGTATATTATTTTTACCAATTATAAATATTTTTTTATTAGGAATTGAACATTTTAGCGATGGGCAAATAACACTTTATGAATTCAAATATTAACCAGATCTTGAATAATTGAATACCACGAACAGTAATTTCGAGTAATTAATAAATAATTTTTATATTTATTAAATATTATTTATTATTGGTAAATAAAGAATTAAAGTAACATATGAAAAAGTAAAAATTATAGTAAAACTACATTAATTTGATAATGAAACTTTTTATTTTATATTTTAATTATTTTACAATAGCTTTTTATTTTAGGTTCGCTTAACTACAATAAAAGAATAATTGAAAATGTTTAAAACCAACTGCAGATTTTTATTTAAGAATACAAGCATTCGAGAAGTCCAGTATTTAATCTTCTTCTTCTTCTTCTTTTTTTTTGACGCAAATTAAATCAGAGGTGCTGAAACGTCGTTTTTAAAAATCCGCTGACTTCGGCAAGATTCAATACTTCAAAGACAATTCATTCTTTCAAGTGAGGACACAGAATGTTCATTTTCTAGTATTCGAAAAAAAAATTCACTTGGGATAAGCAAACTTTCTTCTAGGTTCTTTAGAATTTTTTTCTTCTAAAGAACCTAGAAGAAAAGGTTCTGTTTGGGTCCTCAAACTTTTTTGACCGTTGACCCCTTCAGGAATTTCCCGATTTTTTATCAACCCCCTCTATTTTACTATTATATAATTATAATAGGACAAGCAAAAATAGACTCTTATGTGATCTTATAGATTATTAATCTTACAGTGTTTATTATGTAAATTACATACATCTAACATAATTATATCTAATCACATGCATTATATCAAGACATTTATTTAGTAAAATTGACTGACCTTGACTGACAGTAAAATTAACTGACAAATTTTAGTGCTCATTTTGTGAAAATATTATATATTAAATTTTACGATTTCTAAAACTAGTTTGTTCCAATATTTTTTTATTATTATACTAAGAGATAATTAGTTATTTACGATAGTTATTTCTAATTAACTTTTTTCCATCGACCCCCGAGCCCGAATCAACTCCTATCAAATTCACATCGACTCCATAGAGCATGGGCACGAGCTTAAATAAACAGTCTGCGTAGTAGAATGCGCAGAAACGTAAGGGCAAAAGGGCATTATTTTTACCATAGCAGGTAATGGTAAACTGACGATGATGGCAAATAAAAAATGAGACTAAACCTATTAAACATCGAAATTTACCTTTCTACTGAAAATAGGTTATTTAGAATACTTGGGAGTAACAATATATGTATAAAAATTTCAAAGATAAATTTAGATATATCCTACTAAAATTAGAGATTAAATGATTATAAATGTCTAAAGTAACCGTTTTTAATGCAGAAATGATGTAAATTTCCATACTGCTAAGCATACGAATATTTTAATTTGGAAACGTAAGTGCAAAATCTTCGTGTGACGTCACGTGCCCATGCTCCATTGGGGGGGGGGGGGGCTTGTTTTAGAGTATTCTGACTCTTTATTCCAGAACCTGCTGTTGGCGCGATATTCTAATGTCTGCTAGTAACGTTTCATTCGAGATCTGGAATGCTTTCTAATGTTCCAATACTCGCGGATAATTAGTGTTTGCCCATCTCTAGCACATTTGTTTTGAAATCAGAGCCATATTTAAATAACATAGGAAACATATGCAAAATGTTAAAGCTTCAAAGTCTTGTTTCTAAACACGTATATATTGAAACGTATTCTAAGCACAGCTCAAAATACATAAATAAATCATATTTAACAATGACAACAATAAATATCTTAAACAACTGTCCTTCATAAGTAGAACATAACCTCATTCTTGGGTAGCAAGAAAGTTGACAAATGCTTGCGTCTAGCATCATTTTTGTTCTTAAATAAGTTCTCAGAAGAGATCAAATAATAAATTATTCTCAATATTTAGTAATGAGTCTAGAACCCCACTCGTTGGGTGGTGGTCCGGTGATATAAAGGGATTCTATAAAGTCGTGCTTGAACTGAACCTCATGGCAAAGTTGTTTGTTAACGATAAACTATTTTTACTATCGTTTCAGGAAAATTCTGTTTGCTCAGTTAACCACTACATTTGCTCGAACTAGCAATAATAAAGTCAAATTCCCTTTAAGTCTTTGTCGTTATTTTGTTAGACTTTATATTAATCTTTCTTATGTCTTTTAAAAATACTTTAAATTTGTAGTGCCTGGTTCTTGCGTTATTCTATGCTACAAAGCATACTCCGAATTATACGTTCGGGCCTAAATATATCTTTTGGTCTAACCGTATAGTATTGGGTTACCACACTCTTATTTGTGGGTTCTAACCTCCTACGGAGGCAGTAGGTTCCCACAAATTGACTATTTACATTTCTACCAGATTACCGATGGTTCAGTGTTATCTTTTCCTTTTCAAACAGATGAGTATAGTGCAATCTATGTAAATTGTTCTGTGAACTTTGGCATGAACAGATAATGTCATTTCACTATAATTTCGTAGATTCAGATGGATTCACTAAGTATGTTGTCATCCATCCTTTGCCCTTGATGAATATTTGGCCTCTACACTGGACATCGTATTTGCTGCTTTCTTTCAGAATATCAGCCACTCGTTCTGTTACCTGAAAACAAATACATATCGTCAAATACATGTATATGCACATATGTAAAATATTCATAGAAATTGTTCATTAAACATATTACGATTTACAATCAGATTCTCTGATGGTTCTGTCATGATGCTCTGATACATGTTATTTTTCATGAATCTGGTCCAAAGTAAGGGCAAAATCTATGTTCCCAGATGTTTAAAATGTTCATATAGCAACTATTAATAACACACCATTGTCAGCATCATGACATACAGTTAGACTTTTTGACTAAATATTCCGATGTCCTGATACTGGGTGTGCTTTATGATCTTGTCCAAAGTAAGGACAATTTAAATCATTAATAAAAAATGTGGTGCAATGTGCAGCCACATCTTTGTTTTAAATTATGCATTGGTATGAATGGGTAATTACTTGATAGATACTAAACTGTGTAAAATGACATTTAAACTGTTTAAAAATATGTACGAAACTTATTTGTAATAGTACATGATTGTAAAGCATATCTATGCATATGTAAAGCATATCAGAGCATATGTTAAATTTAACAGCTAAATTAAATGTTTTTTCAATCATATTCAATCATTATACGTAGTCAATGTCTGACCCAGGTGATGCACCGGCTGCCCGATAGCGCCAATAGTGTTCACAATAGAGCGCCAGAAAAAAATTCTAGGGTGTGGGGTTAGTAATCAAATATTTTGTTTTCCCTTTCTTCATATATCATTTCTTCGAAATTCAGTGGGTTCGGTGGGTTCCTGTGGAGTTATGACACCCAAATTTACCCCACTTGGCGATGTCACTGAGTGTTCATACTTTATATAAAATCTCCCAAAGTTCACTATGGTGAACTACAAATATTTTCCCTTCTCTCTATCCTTTCAAAATACGCTTTCCTTCGAGACTGACAAAATGTTGATAAGTTTATTTTGGCACTGATAGAGTTTAGAATATGATAAAATATAGTAAAAATAGTAACGATGATGATATAGTGAAATATAGTGAAAATAGCACGATTGTAAATAATATTTCTGGTAAAAATTATAAATACAAAATATTTATTCTTGATATAAGATTGGGTTGTGTTATGTTGACCTCTACACTTGTTCTTTAATCATACATGTATGTTCCTTTATAGCGGCCATTAGGTAATGGAGATTTAACCTTTTGCTTACAGGTGGAACAGCGTCAATGCCTGCAAAGGGGGATCGAACTGTTTCGGATAGGGTATGTCAAATACCTGTCTTTTTGAGAGGTTCTTCGTTTGGGATTGAAGCTGTCCCATCCGTAAGCAAAAGGTTAATGTAACATTGGTAGAAAGATAAATTGTTAGTAAGTAATAATCAATTATTATTAGAAAACGAGAGTGGTACAAGCAGGAGGAATAAAGGGGGACTAGAAGGGGTCATATCCCCTGGGCCCGCGATCGCTTTCCACCGACCTGATCCGGAACCGTCCAGGCAATCTTCGCACGTCTTCTGCTATAAATTTTTTCTGTCGCGGCGGTCACGCCTGATCCCAGGATTAAAAGAATCGCCCTGAAATGCAATCTTTAATCCAAGCTACTTCATAAGTACCAAATGGAATCAGAGACCAACTAATTCCATCCAATTTTACACGTTTCTAAATAACTATAAACGATTAGGCAAGAATTTTTTCTCTGATATTTGTAATCCCATAACAATATAATTTGACATGGAAAAACATAGCTAGGCATGCAGAAGCATGTATAAGATTGTAAATTCCTGATATAGGTTTATTTAGTTGATGTTAAGATAAAATGAACTGAACCATGTGACTTACTTGGACAGTACCAACAATACCAGTGCTGTCCATCCGACTAGCTATGTTCACGGTATCGCCCCAGATGTCGTATTGTGGTTTAGAAGCGCCCACAACACCAGCAAGAACAGGACCCATGGCAATACCTGTAAGCAGATAAAAACATAATTTATGAATATCGGTTCAATGTATCAATCTATGTACAAGAAATAAATCGTTATTAATACGTTGACTCGGTGTTATTTAATATTGCCGTCCTTAGCTAATAAAGAGCGTTAACTACGCCGAAGTTTTGGAAAAAATCGCAAAAAACTCTTTCATGAAGACATACGTTTGTGGACAAAAGATGAAATTTAAGTGTGTAGTTTGCAGTGAAGGATTGCAAATACAATCGGTTCTTAACTTAGCGCCAAGTTCTTCAATATTACTCATAGTGTAGTACTTCCACACGATTAACTCAAAAAATAAAAAGTTTGCAGTTGAGGATCTTTAAAGCTAAGGGCGGTAGAATAGTGAGATTCGCTTCAGAGATTCTAAAATAATTACATTTAGAACTATGTATGATGGTATGCACTGACCATTGGGTTTCTATTGAAATATCCAAAAATTTCAAAGTATTTTAACCACTTTTTTTATCATAAAAATTCAAAACACAATCATCAAACTATTTTTATACTTATGGTTCCGAAAAATTTTCAGTTTTTCTTTAACCCCTTTTCTTCTTTCGCCGTTCCCACTTTCCCTGCTTCTGCCAGGCTTGATGTTCTTGCAGCAGTCGCCGGTCCTTTCCGAGCGAAAGGTGCACTTCTTGTGTGTCCTAGACGTATGCATTCCAGCCATGGGGGATTTCACCAATTACTGATTTGAAAATTCAATGTGCAATTGCTAACCATTGATGGGTCCAGCGGCCCTGATTTTGTAATAATTTTATTACCTGTGCATGAACTAACTGTACGCATATTTAATTTTAATAAAAACAGTCACTTTATTCATAGTACTTCGTTTTTTACTTTCCTTATATACATAATGTATAAGGAAAGTATTGTGACGGGGTCGAAAATTCGAATTCGAGTTTTCGACGGGAGAGCACGTTTCAAGCATCCCTGATCACGAATCAAACATTTTTGAAGTGATGTCTGTGTGTGTGTGTGTGTGTGTGTCAGTGAGACTGTGGAGACGATAACTGACGAACGAATGGACCGATTTCAACGAAATTTGGTACAAAATTCACAATCCGTAAACACTGGAAGCCTATTGTTTTTATACGCAATCGAATGTTCAGAACCCTCCTAAATTTTCGAACGAAATTTTGAAAAAATCGTCAAAAAATCAAAACCGCTAATAAAGTTACGCAAATAGACATTTCTTATGTAATTTTTCATTAGGAAACGATTGGCATAAATTTTAAAACGCTAAACAGGAACCGTTCTCGAGATATTGCACATTTTTAAAAAAAATTATCAAAAAGTTATATTAAATAAAAAATAAAAATATTTCCTATTGAGAAACATGTTCACTTTTCATATATAATACCATGCGATAAATTGGGTGACATCATTCTCGTGGATCTAGCGCGTGCCATTCATGAAACAAGATATTTTGAGTAATACTTTTGTATTTGAACGCCAATAGTCATTTATCTGCTGTAAGAATAACTTATTTCTCCATTCATAACGCTTGGCGAGATTTTGGCGACGAATTTGGCGGAATGTCGCCAACTTGGCGACATTTTTAATTGTTACCAAATTAACAAAAATCTCGCCAAATGGATAAAAATGACGTTAAATCAATGAAAATGACGACTCATTGACGAAAATTCAACATCTTGGAAATAATATAAATATCTGCTATAAAAATAATCTATTTTTTTACTGTAAAAGTAGTAAATTCATTACATTATATAAGGAAAGTCATGTGCTGCCCACATCAGATTTTTTTTTTTTTTTTGCAAAAGAGTGTATATGGTCTATAATATGTACTTTTTGCATTCATGGGCAATCAATACATGCTAAGATAAACACTTTTCTATTTACAAAATAGGGTATATCAACAGACTTTAGCAAAATGATTAATATTAGTACACTTCATAATAAAGATGTACGTTACCTATTCTTAGATGAAATTGCTGCAAGGCTTGCTTGTTTATTTCTTGCAAAGCGTCCATGATGGTCAGAGCAAATTTTGTCATTATCATAACGTTATGAGTGGCATCTTCTTCAGCACCAAAACTCTGTCAAAGATTGATTAAAATTGTTATATAAAGAACTATATAAGGAACTTGTAGAATGCTAGATTTAATTTAAGCTCAAAGCAACAACTGAATTAGTGCTTGCGTTCAGACGTAATTACCTACTCCGGCCGTGAAACGAATTATAGGTGGTTTAAAACTGTAAATTTCTAGAATCGCTGTCTACAGGTGGATGAAACTACAATAGAACAAAAAACCTTGCAAACTGCACGGATATAAGAAATGTATAAAAAGCAATTCAAGTAAAAATTTGCGTAATAAGAAATAGAGTGGGCTTTAAATTTTGACAAGCTACGGACCCATCTTTTTTCTCGTCTCTGTTTAAAGTCAGGATTGCGGATCACGCTTCTATTGCAATTAATGGCGTGCATGAGCCAGTTTCGCGATTCCATTAATTTTTCGCTGAGTATAAATTCGCCTTTCAAGAACTATTAAAATAATGTAAAATAATGATAGAAATGGTAATGAATATTAGAAATACAAAATGGAAAGTTTTGTAGAAGCGATGTATCCAACATTTTAATCAACTCAATCATCTGGCCCTTAACCCTCTGTACCGGTATATTCTTTAAGCCTTTGAATGGTAGGAACGCAAATGTACTTCCATACCAGGTATATAAGTTAAACTCTTAACTAAAGATTAAGGACTAAAAGTTAAACTCTTTCTCCATCCATTGATGTCGTTATTGACACTTCCTTTGATGTTGAGGTCTAGCCAGCCAACCAGTAATTGGTTGGTTGGTAGCAGAGCACATGGAGCGTAGCACCGCATCTCTGGTTTGATTGGTTATGTGTTGGTAGGTCTCAAGTCATTTACTGTGTTAATCAACAAAAAATATGTACTGATTTTGAGGTAAAAACCTTTTTATTAATGTTATTTGAAAACCAAAACTATAAGGCTTGCGTTCGATTATTTGTTTGCAGCATATAAGTAAAGGTTATAAACAAGGTGAGTAAATTTTTAGAACAACTTCAATGAAAGCGTTATCTTTACTAGCAAGAAAACGGGCTTTGAAAGGACTCGCGCATATAAAGTATGTGAGTTGTGAAAAATTCAAAATTAAAACATAATTTAATAAATAATTATGAAATTAGAAGTATTAAAAATTGATTTCAATATTTGAGAATCCTAATATAAAAGTTTTTAGAAATTCAATATTTAATTAAACAAATTAGAATACAGGAAAACAATAAAATCAAAGTAACACATTTAAATTGCAAAAACGTATTTAATATACAAGAGCACGTTTAAATTACAATGTATGCAAGGGCACATGCTTTGATTAGGTGTTTAAAAGTTATTGTTTACTTGTTATATGTACTAAGTGAGCATCCACTTTCCTGCTTTTAGCACATGAGCTGCTTTTGGCTGCTTCTAGCACATGAGCTGTTTCTAGCGCATGAGCTGCTTTTAGCACATGAGCTGTTTCTAGCACATGAGCTGCTTTTAGCACATGAGCTACTTTTAGCACATGAGCTGCTGTTAGCACATGAGCTGCTTTTAGCGAAGTTATTTGAATTTTATACTATTTTAGTTATTATTTTGTTATATCTATTTAGGTAAAAATTTGTAGAAGTGAGTTTTTATTGCTTGAGTTATATAAATGGTCTATAATTCTTTCTTATTTATTTGCGATCAATAAATATTAAGAGTTGATCAATATTGCTACGTCGACACTATAAATTTTGTATCGAATGCTGCTTTAAGCGAAGTTTTTGTTTTAATTTAGTTTTATTACATTAGCAGAAAATTGAGCTGTACGTATAACAATATTGATCATCTGCTTTTCAATAACCAGTGGCAAAAATCTCAATACCTCGTAAGATGTCCGACTAGAATTTCGTCCTGGTTGCAATCCAGCAGCAGCCATATACGTACTTCCAATTGTTTTGATTTTCTCCAGTTTCAAAAACTGCGGTTCGTACAGCAACTAAAATTAGAAAAAAGAAATGATATGAACTATCATTTGATTGAGGAAATTATAGTGTTTAGATATTACACTTCTATATAAGCATTAAAACAATTTTAACTAATTACAAGAAATAAAAAATCTGATGTGGGCAGCACATGACTTTCCTTATATAATGCAATGAATTTACTACTTTTACAGTAAAAACAATAGATTATTATTATAGTAGATATTTATATTCTTTCCAAGATATTGAATTTTCGTCAATGAGTCGTCATTTTCATTGATTTAGCGTCATTTTTATCCATTTGACGAGTTTTTCGTTAATTCAGCAACATTGAAGAATGTCGCCAAGTTGGCGACATCCTACCAGATTCATCGCCAAAATCTCGCCAAGCGTTATGGACGGAGAAATAAGTTATTCTTACAGCAGGTAAATCACTATTGGCGTTTAAATACAAAAGTATTACTCAAAATATATTTTTCGTGAATGGAACGAACTAGATCCACAAGAATGATGTCACAAATTTATCGCATGGTATTACATATGAAAAGTGAACATGTTTCTCAATAGGAATTTTTTTTTATATGGTTTTTTGAATATTTTTTTGAAAAATGCGCAATATCTCGAGAACGGTTCATGTTAGCGTTCTGAAATTTATGTCAATCGTTTTCTAATGAAAAATTACATAGGAAATGTCTATTTGTGTAACTTTATTAGATGTTTTGATTTTGTGACGATTTTTTCAAAATTTCACTCGAAAATTTAGGGGGGTTCTGAACATTCGATTGCGTATAAAAAGGATAAGCTTCCAGTGTTTACGGATTGTAATTTTTGTACCAAATTTCATTCGAATCGGTCTATTCGTTCGTCAGTTATTGTCTCCACAGTCTCACACACACACACACACACACACACACACAGAGAGAGAGAGAGAGAGAGAGAGAGACATTACTTCAAAAATGTTCGATTCGTGATCAGGGGTGCTTCAAACGTGCTCTCCCGTCGAAAACTCGAATTCGATTTTTCGACCCCGTCACAATACTTTCCTTATATATTATTGTATATAAGGAAAGTAATAAATTATTAGATTAATAAATTAGTTAAATTATCAGATTAAATATTATTTAAATAATATAGATCTTAGATTTCATGGATTTAATGAATCCAATTTGTCTGGCTCGTTGACCCCCAATTAAAAAAAAAATAAGTGACTGTAAAAGTAAATTAGCTCCTTTATGAATGCTATCGTTTTATCTTACACAATAAAGGAAGATGTGTAATTCGTTTTATGTAAACCGTTTAAAGAGGGGTAAACATTTGTGATGTGTAGATCCTTGACATTCAGGGAGAACTTCTGAAGAGAGGTTTTGAAACTTTTATTTCTTTTTTTCTACTTTCCGGAGGTAAGAAACGTCCTGATATGTGGTCATATGTGGGAGCCATTTAGTTCCTTTCATGTTTTCATAAGCGATTAAAATGGAGTATTGAAAATATAAAAATTACATTGTTTGCGGATGATATGGGCAATTGTGATTCTTATTTTGTGATTTAAAGATTTTATTTGTATTGGATAATGATTTTGGCTCAATACAAGCGATTTGGAAATGGAGTATAAGGTTACCTGTGTCTGTATTAGCTAAGTATCGGGCACTTATTTAGGACCCGGGAAACGCAAGGATGATTCGTTCTAGTCTTACATGATAAAATAAAATTCCCTCTCTCTCTCTCTGTGTTTGTGTGTGTGTGTGTGTGCAGTTTGTAGCGGAAATTCTAAGCTTCGTACGGCCATGACATTTCGTACACAGGTGCTTTGCAGGTTCCACTTTGATGATAAGAGCTTGCAATTTCGTCCCAGTAGTTTAACGGTAGAGCGTCGGCTGGCCAGTTCGAAGATCCAGGGTTCGATTCCCGGTTAGGGCAGCAAGGTTCTTTACAATTTCAGGACTTGAGAAGGTGAATCTCGGCGTTACTTCTTTAAAATTCGAATTAGTGTTTTAGTTTTTTTTTATATTTCAGCACGATTTTTACCTATGGTGCTTTAGTGACCGAAAATAACATCTCAAAGTTTCCACCTTGACACCATCGGAAAGATCGAAAGCTTCTCTTTCAGACACACTTTAAACGAAATCCATACGATTAATAAAAAATTTTCATGGATTTTTGAAATACTTTCCGTGTGTTGAAGTTGGAATCTACCGAGGTACAAGACACCATCGGCGCAACTTTTATTTTTCTAGTTGTTATTGTTGTCATAAGCGAGCGTATTGTTAAAGTGTTCTTTGATTTTCGAGAATTCTCTGCGAATTTCGGAACGTTTGCATTTTAAACAGGTACAATTTCTAGAACGTTCTGGCTTTGCCCGGGATTTAAAATGCAAATTTCTGATCAAAACTACACCGGAACTCACACCAAATTCTCGAAAAACAACGAACGTTTCAACAGTACACTCGCTTATAACAAAATTAAAATGAAATAAACTGTTGTGTGGGTACACACGCGGCTACGCGGCGGTCGTTCATCTTAAATTTCAGGCAACGTCGGGTACATTTGCTAGTAATAGTATAAGTTGTTCTGAATGATATGAAATATGCATACATGAGGAAGTCGAGTGAAGCCTCTCACTTCAAATATTTATTTTGCAAAAACTAAATGACAGTAGTTGTACGGTACGTACCTTGTCAAAATCACAAATGATCTCGTGCAGCACTTGCAGACACTTGCGACCCTCGTCGTTCAGCAAGGATTCGCTGTAGAAGTCCATGTAGTTAGGAATGGACGCAAACATCACTGCTGCAGAGCTGTACTCCTCGTGGTACAGATCCAGCTGTTGAAGAAAATAAGTTAATCAAATATAATTGTTCTCTCCATAGAAACAAACTACTTTCAACTAATATTATTTACGTTTCATGAAATGTGTAAGTATGATGCAAAAATGTTAAGGCTCCCTTTAAAAATAGCTTCTTTTCATAAAGCTTTAATCTAAATGTCTATTCTCAAACCACGAATTCATCTACAATTTCATTTCTCTTCAACGAATTACTCTTCGACGTATTACTCTCTTACGTCATGTTATCAGACTAATTAAAACTCTTTCCTTATTTTAATCTGCATCTACAATAATAAAAATTCTATCGACTGTCATAAGTAAACTCTGCCTGTAAAGCATGCTCGATCGCATAAACTTTCCCATCATTCGAGCTATTTAATCCATACTTAAATGTGCAAAAGCTGCAGTGACCATCGGATGTTCAGATTTCACAAAACTGCCTGAGAAACTCTTTCGCCATTTTGTAATTTACCGCGGACTAATATTTCGAATCGTCTAGGCCAGAATAATCTCCTTTTCTCCAGAAAACAAAGCCTGTATCTTGTATCAATCTTTGCAACCAAACTGATCTGTCGCAAAACGATCTTTCTCAAGCTGCAATGTAATCAACTCAACTCCTGACGTCAAAACACATTATCGTCAGCAGCGAAAGTTCATACTATCAAAAATTGCTTCTAGATTATTCTACCATTAGAAATACACAAAAATTCTCTGGACAGGGAAAAATTCTCTGTTCGGGAAAATGATGAATGCTGTCCTCTTGTTCATAAAACAAGGATGCTCTCACAATTACTTGCAACGTTAGGAACATCGCATCTTCGTCTTCGTAACTCGAGGCTGGGCCTCTTGCAATATTATTACAAAACGTCGTTAATGACTTTTTATTTTGCAGTCTTTTTTTTTATTCATATACTATTTTTCCTTTATAAATTGCGTGGTAATCGCATTACTTCGCAGTTATCTAGAATGTCAATATTCGGGCACCAGTTATAGAAATTATCTAGATCTCGAATCACATTTGGTTCACTTATCTTAGAGTCAATTGCTTTCCCAACAAAGCTATCTAGAAAGTGAAGAATACCATAAGTGTAACATGATGAATATATTGTATATTCTAAACAGAATGTTAAAAAATAAATAACATTTTATATACAGTCGAATCCTGATTGTCTGAGCTCCTGTCATCTGAAGTTGAGTGTTATCCCAGCTTGCTCTTTTTATCTGATGAAGTTCAAATATCCACTCGCGTAAAGTTCCGAATATTGTTTTCAAGGAAGCGAGGGATAAAATGATGATGAAGATAAACTTTCGCTCATAGATCTAGAAAAGAGCCCATTACGGCAGAAAACATTCAAGATTGAATGAATGAGGATGGGCAATAAAAGATGACCGACGTTATAATTATAAATTTAGTGAATGAGAGAAAATAAAAGATTAAAGAGGAGAATGATGTGTGTCCAGCTCAATCATTTTGCATACGGAAGACCCAAAAGCGATTTAGACCGCACTGCGATACATCGAACAGCAGGATGAGAGTATACTATGACTACATAATTACAATAAACTATGTACTGCAGACATTCTTTTTCTTATGGTACAGGAATAGGGAGGAAATTAGAAACACTGTCACTAACATCAACGCTAATACAAAGCTTTCCTCGTCAACCAAGTCTAACCGTATCCTATCTACTCTCAGTTCATATTAACTCGGGTAAACGGAATTCTACTTACAGACATTGTTTTTTACTTTCCCTGCAATACATGGTAATGTATAGGGAAAGTATTGGAATCATGTCGAAAATCACAACTCGAGTTTTCGACGGATCTAAGCGTTTCGAGACTTCTAGAATACGAAAAAAAGATTTTTAGCGTGACGTCTGTGTGTGTGTCTGTGTGTCTGTCTGTGCAGATTTTGTATCCACTCTAACTAAAACAGTAATTGACCGAATTTCACAAAATTTAGTAGGTAAGTCACTTGTGGGAGAATCTGGTGCTGATTAGTTTTGGGTACGATTCGGGAAAAAAGAAACCGCCTTTTTTGCGAAATGGCCCGCAAAAGTTTGTATCCACTCTAGCTAAAAATCTAACGGACCGAATTTCACAAAATTTGGTAGATAAGTGGTTTGTGGGTCTTCTTGGTGCTGATTAGATTTTGGTACGATTCAGAAAAAAATAAACTGCCTTTTCTTGCAAAATGGCCCGCAAAAATCGACAAAATCTAAAATAAAAAACTACGTATGATGAAATATATCCATTAAATGCTTGTTCTATACGTAATTTTTAATGAAGAAAAGAATAAGACCAACACCATTACATTAGGACTAGCCGTTCTCGAGATATTTTAGTTTCTTCGTATTTTCTCTACGCCACCTTTGAAAAGAAGTCCAGTTATCAAATGAGAACGAAAATTGAACTAAAAGTGAATTAAATGTAAATAAAATAAAGAGAACGCGAATAAAAGTCTGCAGGGAAAGTCATGTGCTGCCCACATCAGATTTTTTACATTAATTGCTGGACTAATAAGTACCTGGAAAGACAGCCAATCTACTTAAAACAGCAATACAAAATTTTTCCATCTAATGACTAACCTTTTGCACATTTTTGTTAATGAATTCAAATTGCATATACAATTTTCTTTGTTGAAAAGTATCGTATTATCTACAAAACAATTACTTACACCAAGGTGCATGGATTCTTTGGTGAGATAGTACTGAGCCACATGCACGGGAAGTATGTTCTGTAGCAACGTTCTATTCACCAGGCCCATGGTCGAAGCTTCCTCCTGTTCTTTCTTCAATTTCCTTTTCCAGAGATAGTCAAGCCGGCCGATGTATTCCACCTGCAATTACAAGCAAACAGACGCTGAGGAACAAATTAATAACACGACTTTTCATGACAGGTGTTCTTAACGCTTTACTATATTACATTTCCCCATTCTTCCCAAAATTGATAAAAATTGATGTAATACATTTTTAGGGAGTCTATTTGCATCTTCTCCCAAGAGATCTTCTCTCAAGAGACCCCTCTCCTGATAAAGAGCCTTTTATTTAATTGGGCAATGGGCAAAGAAATGAGCGAAAATCGATTAAAGTATCCATATTTATTTTCAAACTTTTGACTGCAACCCAACGTGCACTTTGAATGGTAGATGAATTCCCTAATAATTCCAAAATTACTTTATGGGAGATTCAGCGAGTTAAGTATGAATACCGTGTTAAAAATGTATTTCATCGAGGTGAAAGTTTTGAAACTTGCATGAACTTAAAATGTAGCATATACTTTGTTTTGGTTATTTGTTTATTGGTCGTTTTCAAGCACGGAAACGAAATCATCCATATAATACGTATAAGCTTATATGAACGTATATTCGTCTTGAACATTGATCTTAGTAACTTTCTACATAAAATGATACCAAATTTCAATGCACAAAACTAGTTGTTATTCGATCCATATTAACTGATATTCAATACTAGTTGATTAATTACAAATGTCAGCAATTATGAATATCTACTCTTTATCAACGCTAGATGATATTCGTAAAAGTTGTAAATAATAAAAATGAATCCTGATTAACATAGCATGAGGAATTACGAAAAAAAAATAGGATTCATTGGGATATAAATTCTTATTCCAGATATCTAAAACTAACACTCACCTCAATTCATATTTTTGATTCACATTAAATATTAAAACACCAATTGAAAACATCCATATCATGATGTGGAACACCAGGAATATTAGGAAAACTTATATAAGCTAAAAATATTTTTCAATCATACTTGTCTGTCCAGTAGATGCAGAGTGAACAATGTGACCAGAAGACACCAATACTGATCTATTCCAGGAGGCATATTACTCCTACAGAAAAATATGTTTTTTCCAATGAGAATTTTAGAAATAGTTAAACAATGTATAACAATAGTAGAATACAAAATATAATTTAAACATTGAGGTGGTAAACTTTTAAATATACGTCCGTTACGTAACATTTTCGCGCGTTACTTAATAATTCCAATCGCTATGTAACATTCATAAAATTTTTGCATTTTCTTTTGGGATGGAATTGCAAGCTTCTATCGTCGAGGTGTACTCTGCTTTTTCCTCCCTCTAATGTCAGATTTATGCGCAACTTGGCAATCTGATTGACCATCTGTTGTTACTTTTAGTCGTTGTACTCTCGATTTGAAATCGGCCCTCAGTATCCCAAAGGCCACTGAATCTGTGCTAGTCGTACTATAGGGTCACTTTCAGACAGGGGATATTAGAGTCACTAGGGATTCCGTTGGAGTAAAAACAAAATACCAGGAGCAACAATTAATTTGGTAACAAAGATTCATCCCCAAGATACGTTGCGCCTAAATATTTTTCTAAACATATTCCCAGATACATTGAGCCTAAACACATCCGCAGATGCTTTAAAATAGACTAAACACATGAAAATTGTCTCCAAATTTTTAGATGATGTCTGGCGTAATGTTCAGGATTATTCAACCTAATGAAAATTTTGAAATTTAATGATGCAGTATGTGTCACCTGAGAAATAATAATACTGATTGAGAGATATGCATGGCTCCCATGTGTCCGTAGATAGTAGGAGCGCAAGTGCAGCCATCGAGCGGATGGTAAGTAATATTTTACAAATTTTGAATTCCATAATGACGGGCACACCTTCAAATATCCTAATATTTCTATAGTTTCGCCGTTTCTCAGATTCAATAGCATGGCTCGGTCAGTAGTAATAACTTTTCTGGGAGGCAGTGGCGTAGTTAGGAAGGGTTTTAGGGATGATAATTTGAAATAATTTCGAGTTTCTTATGTGCTTATCTCGGGATACACAAAAGAGTCAAAGACACATAATTGTATAATTACCAGTCTTGCAAGTAGGGCTTGTTGAAAAGATTGGGTTTCGAATGAATCATGCAACAAAATGTCGCCACCAGACTTCCATTGATGATGAGCTTCATGAAGTAATGAATGCGTAGGAAAACTGAGACAGAGATCATCGACAATATGGCGCACCATGTGAAATACTGGAAAATATAGACAAAGAGAATATTTGAGAAAAAGTGACTACTAATATAATAGTTAATACATTTTCACTTAAAAGTACACAATTTTAGATAAGTGCACGATTAATTTCTAAATACAGTGGAGCCCACTTATAGCGAGCTGGGATGTAGCAAAGTATCGGGTATTATGAATTCTTTTGTGTCAACCTTAGATCTGCAATACTTTCATAATGTTAAACGTATCGATTATAGCGAAAAACTAAATACTTGTACATCGGATACTGCAAACTTTTTAGTGTGGGCGAAGCAAAAAAAAATTATTTTCATGAAACTTCTTGGAATAAAAGCAAAATCCCAAAACCAACAGATTTGGCACCAAAGATTCATCAACAAGATACTTTGCACCTAAAAGACTTTTTAAACACATCCCCAGATACGTTGAAATAAAATAAACACATAAAAATTGTCTGCGAATTTTTAGATGATGTTTGGCGTGCTGTTCATCTCTAAGTAGAGAAAAACTGTTGAAGATATGTTGAGATTTTAGTAGAAATCCAACAATCCTTTATTTTCGATCCTGTGTATAAAGATAGTTTAAATACTTCACAAGAAAAATAAGTTTTGTCAGGAAATCTTACTTTTGCCGATTATGCTGCAAGTGATGATTGCATTAAAACAGAAGCAGAACAAGCGGCCGATAATGCCACTACTGCTACAGTTGCTGATAATACGCCTGATGAATCCATGTCCGAAGAAACCAAAATTAATTTGAACCAAGAAGGATGATAACATCAAAAACTGCTGTGGAAAGCCTCCAAAATTTGCGTGACTTTTGAAGCACATGATGCTATTTGCAATGATAATTTAGTGTCACGACATAACATCTGAAATCGTGGGTGTACTCTCAGGATAAAAGGATGTGTTCAAATTTCTGGTTGACTAACACATTTATTTTAAAATTCTAATAATCTTACACAGAACAATATACAATGAACAGCTCGATATAACTATCTTACAAGATCACTAATTAACTGTCAGATACAATAAAGTAGCAACTAAATGCTCAGCTAATTCACAAAATAGCAGATAATAAATGCTCAGCCAATTCATGAAATAGCAGATACTAAATCCTCAGCCAATTCACAAAATAGCAGATACTAAATTATTAGCTAATTCACAAAATAGCAGATACTAAATTCTCAGCTAATTCACCAAATAACAGATACTAAATTCTTAGCTAATTCACAAAATAGCAGATACTAAATTCTCAGCTAATTCACAAAATAGCAGATACTACATTCTTAGCTAATTCACAAAATAGCAGATACTACATTCTCAGCTAATTCACAAAATAGCAGATACTAAATTCTCAGCTAATTCACAAAATAACAGATACTAAATTATCAGCTAATTCACAAAATAGCAAATACTAAATTCTCAGCTAATTCACCACATAGCAGATACTAAATTCTCAGCTAATTCACAAAATAGCAAATACTATTCTCAAAGCACTGATGCATCTCACAATTCAATTTAAATAGTATCACTTCAACTACTACTCTGTGCTCGTATCTCCAAAAAATATTCTATATTTTGAGAAAGTTCAAGTATATTTGAAAATTAACCAAAAGTCGCGGTATAATTGATTATAATTACCCATGGCTGTTGGCAAACGACGTCTTGTGGCAGTGGATATCTGTGCGTTGAAAAGTTTGAAGACATATCCTCATCGTTACAGCCTTCCTGAAATAAATGAGTTACTTAACACTTATGCTCTGTAGTTGACACAGATTTAAAACAGAGATTGTGAAAGTAAATTGAAATTTAGGAATGGATGAATAAATCTTATGCACAATAATAACAGATCTGGGGCACTATTCCAAGCTTGTCGGTTATAGTTTCTTTCTTTCGACCCAAAACGTCTAACCTACCCGAAGGTGTATGATATCTGTTTCTACGGCCGGGACAATGCCGCCCAATTTAGACCAGAACTCAGTGGGGACGACATCCATAGGGACCTTTTTCCTACAACCAATCTCTCCAAAGGACTTTCAGATCCACATATTTAGCGTGCCTGTACTCTACGTAAACACCGAGATAGTTTGGACAGAGCCGGGAATCGAACTAGGGACCTCCGAGTGTGATCCCCATATTCTAATCACTGGGCTGTTCCTTCCACCGATCCTAGTTTCACGTCGATCGATAGAAAGCGCTCCTATAGACAAATTACAGACTCTATTGCAAACACAAGGGCGTTTGTAGCTCAGCTATAGGCGCACCCTCTGTCATTAAACGCGAAACTACGAACGATAAAGCTTGGAATTGGGCCTTTAATCTGACCAAAGTACGCACAAGTCATTCTCGAGATATTAGATATTTTACTTTCTATACAAAGCCGTGATATCTTTCCAAAGAATCAAAAGATTTTCATGAAATACGATATATTCATTTTAATCGTTATGAACAATAATCCTTTCGATTTTAAGCGAGATCGAGCAGTAAGAACTCTCTAATTATTGCTATTATATCAAAATATCGAAATTCGTCCATTTGCAGAGAAAGTCAAGAGATTGACATATCAAATGATTTAACACGTAACTTTAACGGTAAGAAAAATTAAATAACGTGATGACCCCTATATCTCCTCTAAATAATTGTATTCTGTTTCGTACACTCAAAACAGCTGATGTGTTGTACAATATAATTTGAACATACTTATGCAGATTATACTTATGCAGAACATACTTATGCAGATTTTCATATCATTAGCAAAAATGGTTTTTATCTTTTGATACTAGTACTTATTTAATTATTTACAAAGTTATTTACTAGTTCCTAACCAACCAAGTAATTGTAATTTGATTGTTACATTTTGGAAGTAAATATACTCAATTTTGGTTACTAAAGGACTGTTTAGGCTGTAGAAGGAAATCTATGGATGTGATCATAGATCATGCATTTACACAACTAATTTCCCCATATGATCAATCAAAATCGAAATGGGGATAATCAGAAAAGTCCTTTATTACGAACTAGTATTTATCATGAATCACATTAATCCATTTTTTTTTCTGTTATAAAATTATAACTGTAATCTGTGCTTCCTATATATTTTATGAGCGACTAAAAAATGTATCCCGCGTTACAGGAGGGGGGGGGGGAATTATAGCGTAGCGCACCCATGCAGAAGTTTATTTATTTATTTTTGTTATAAGCGGGCGTATTGATGAAGCGTTCTTCGGTTTTCAAAATTTGCTTTAGGTTCCAGTGAACGGCATTTAAAGAACGCTTTAATACTACGCTCTCTTATAACAACCACAACGACAACAATAACAAAAAAAAAATCGAAGAAACGCATCGTCTCGGGTCCTGAAGTACCCTTCATTTCAGTATATTTTGTTGGTTCTCTTGCACTGGCGAAGGGGATCCAATGTATCCTCGAAACAGTTGTATGCTGCATCATTTTGTGTTATTTGTGCTTATATTCGTTGCTCAAGTTTTCCTTATCTTTCGCATAAAGTGTATTTTATTTATTGAACGATGATTAATTAAAGTGATGTGAATTGAAAAGTTTGAATCATTTTTTAACACTTTATAACATAGTTGAAAAGTGTTTATGACTTTGTTCATTCTGTCTGTCTGTTTGTCCGTTCTCACAATAATTGCCGTAAAAATGACTTTATCAAAATGAAATTTTAGTATGTTGTTGAGACGATCTGTGGGACCTATGGGAATGAAAATGAATAATATCACCCAATTAGTTTTGGAATGAACCCGGGTTGAAAAATGAAATACATTGAACCCTATGGGACCTAATTTTACAAACATATTTTAAGCAAAGTTAAAATTCTCAAATTGCTTCAGAAATTTTAGGAAATATTCAAACTGTCATATAAAATATATATAAAAAAATTTCAGCAACATATGCTCGGTAGTTTTTTAAATAAAAATTAAAATAATAATTGCACCCATGAAGAGATCACGTAACCCATTTCAAAATAAAATATGGCATTCATATCTTTTTCCCAGAGTAAAAATTGTGAACAAGTTTTCTTTATCCTTCGTATAAAGTGTATTTTATTTATTAAACGATGATTAATTAAAGTGATGATTAATTAAACGTCAAAAAGCTGAAAACACTAAAGCAGATCAAAGCAGTACGTACTAGTCCCATCATGGCAACGATCATTATTAGAATGGACAAGAGAGCGAAGAGAATTGTTCGAATGATGACACTTCCTGAAGCATTCTGGAACACTTTCAGCAACGGCATGGAGGGAGATTTCTGAAACAACTAAAAGGACTATGTTCAAACTAATCTGTACGGATATATTAAGAAAGATATTATAATTAAGAAATGGGAAAATATGTTTTATACGATTTAATGAAGAGATAAATAAGACTTACAGTTAGCTTTTTCCATGAGATAATAAGAAAGATATTAAGAAATAGAAAAATATGTTTCATACGACTTAATAGAGATATAAATAAGACTTAGAGTTAGCTTTTTCTATGAGATATTAAGAAAGATATTATAATTAAGAAATAGAAAAATATGTTTTATACGACTTAGAGATAAATAAGACTTACACTTAGCTTTTTCAATGAGATATTAAGAAAAATATTAAGAAAGGTATTAAGAAATAGGAAAATATGTTTTATACGACTAAATAGAGATATAAATAAGACTTAGAGTTGGCGTTTTCTATGAGATATTAAGAAAGATATTATAATTAAGAAATAGGAAAATATGTTTTATACGACTTAATAAAGAGATAAATAAGACTTACAGTTAGCTTTTTCCATGAGATATTAAGAAAGATATTAAGAAATAGAAAAATATGTTTCATACGACTTAATAGAGATATAAATAAGACTTAGAGTTAGCTTTTTCTATGAGATATTAAGAAAGATATTATAATTAAGAAATAGGAAAATATGTTTTATACGACTTAGAGATAAATAAGACTTACAGTTAGCTTTTTCCATGAGATATTAAGAAAGATATTAAGAAAGATATTAAGAAATAGGGAAATATGTTTTATATGACTAAATAGAGATATAAATAAGACTTAGAGTTAGCTTTTTCCATGAGATATTAAGAAAGATATTATAATTAAGAAATAGGAAAATATGTTTTATACGACTTAATAAAGAGATAAATAAGACTTACAGTTAGCTTTTTCCATGAGATATAAAGAAAGATATTAAGAAATAGGAAAATATGTTTTATATGACTTAATAGAGAGATAAATAAGACTTACAGTTAGCTTTTTCCATGAGATATTAAGAAAGATATTAAGAAATAGAAAAATATGTTTCATACGACTTAATAGAGATATAAATAAGACTTAGAGTTAGTTTTTTCTATGAGATATTAAGAAAGATATTAAGAAAGATATTTAGAAATAGGGAAATATGTTTTATACGACTAAATAGAGATATAAATAAGACTTAGAGTTAGCTTTTTCCATGAGATATTAAGAAAGATATTAAGAAAGATATTTAGAAATAGGGAACTATGTTTTATACGACTAAATAGAGATATAAATAAGACTTAGAGTTAGTTTTTTCCATGAGATATTAAGAAAGATATTTAGAAATAGGGAAAAATATTTAGAAATAGGGAAATATGTTTTATACGACTAAATAGAGATATAAATAAGACTTAGAGTTAGCTTTTTCCATGAGATATTAAGAAAGATATTATAATTAAGAAATAGGAAAATATGTTTTATACGACTTAATAAAGAGATAAATAAGACTTACAGTTAACTTTTTCCATGAGATATTAAGAAAGATATTAAGAAATAGGAAAATATGTTTTATACGACTTAATAGAGATATAAAAATAAGACTTACAGTTAGCTTTTTCCATAAGATATTAAGAAAGATATTATAATTAAGAAATAAGAAAATATGTTTTATACGACTTAAGAAAGACAAATAAGACTTACAGTTAGCTCTTTCCACGCTACAGATAGCCAGAAACACACAATGCTGATCACTATGACTAGGAAAGTGAAAGTACTGGCAATCCAATAATAAGTCATCCTAAACAGAGAATGTAGTATAAGAGACATTTCAATAAAGACAAAATTAAGACAATGTGTTAATCCTTATGCATAATACAGTCTTAAAAAATAATGAGTAACTTTGTTACTCATTATATGTAAGTAACATTCGATGTTTTTACCTGGGTTTTACCAGCGCTGTGATAACTGTGAGCACAATAGAAAAGAAGAGGCTGGCCAGCAGCGAATACTTGAAGAGAGGGTCTTTCTGTCTCAGGAAAGGAACTTCGACTGATTTGTCTTTAAATGTCAAAAGCAACGGCTGGATTCCTTCAGGCTTAAACCACTGGCTGAAAAGAAAGGCATGTCAATAGAAAGTTGCACCTGAGATACAACTGAGACAACTCTCATTGAATAAAAGACACGATGAAATACTAAAATTACAAAATGATTTTAGAATTTGTCTTTTATTCGATGTGGCATTATTCAATTAAAATGCAATTGGTTGAATTTGCAGGATTCCAAGGAAAGTCTTTAAGCACCTCAATGATTTCAGGATAAAAGGTATAGCGAATGCTCATAAGGCAGTATTAAATGCCTTGATCTGGAGGCGTCTTTAGCTCAACGCTATGATACTGACCTACCGCGTTTGGTGTTGGGATCAAACCCCGGCACTGCCAAGTTGGTGATTTTTCATTCCCGTTACAAAGGTCTCCAAGTACATACGTTAGGTTTATTAATAGTAAAGTAACCATGGCCGATCGAATAAAAGTATTTGCAGCACCCCTAGCGGAAAATTCAGGAAGTTAGAAACATAAACTCTCCAACACAGCGGAATAGAAAAAGACTGTCGATTACAAAAGTTGTAGAGCATTGCCTAATTATTAGGAATCGGGATTAGCAATGCACGAAACAAGCGTATAGAAAGAGCTGTTTGTTGTATCATTTCTGAATATAACAGCAATTTGTCTATAACCATATTGTGCCGAATAAATGTCCCCATGTAATCAATTAAATGGCGATTATTATGAAATAGACAATTATTAAATGCACTACAACTTTGCAATTGACATTTTTCTTTTATATCGCTTTGTTGTCGAGTTGGTGTTCTTAACTTATTTAATTATTCACTAGGGGTACCGCATTCATCCTTATTTGATCGGGCATAACCACTTTCCTAAAGACAGGCCAAACGTATAAACACAGGGATCTTTTATTTCGAATTTTTTAGGGTGATTAAGGACTTTTCTCAAAGCCTCAAGTTCTGGGAACATTTTTGCCCCTCCCCATCCCCGACTACCTCTTATTTTACGTTATTGATATTTTTTTGAATAAACTGTTTATGCAACCATTGCACCAAACCTCCCTGGCTCCTCTGCAATGGATCCTCTTATTAAAGCCCCTGTCCTCCAAATAAAAAATAATAATAAAAATTAAATTAAACCAATAATTTAACGGTTTTAATTTTTCTTTCTCGTTCTCTCACTCTCTATTTTTTTTTTTTTAATCTCATTTCAATGCTATTTTTCAGTTCAGCATCCCCCGTCTATGTGTGCGAAGGCGAGGAGGGGAAGGAGCTTTTTATCAGCCTGTGTTAATATCTTTTTGGTTGAGTTTAGTTTTAAACAGCTGATACCACCTGCTAGCAAATTTTCGCTTTAGTAGTTCCTGCCCTGTTCGAATTTCTGTTTGCCAGCTAAGTCGCAGTTGGTTCTTAGCGGTTAGTAAGATCGCACACTGTTTCTGACTTGAAGAAGAGAGCTTGACGATAAGCGTCTTAATCGTTCCATTCGATTCTGCCTTATGGTCGATAATGTAAGTGTTGTTGTTGAAACCCAGACCGTCCGACCTACCAGAAAGGTGTAAGGTAACTGTTTGGACGGTCGGGAAGTGCCACCCAATTTAGACCGGAACCCAGTGGGGGAGGCATCCACAGGGACCGTACCCTCCTTCCCCTACCACCAACCTCTCGGAAGGACTTTCGGACCCACATGTTTAACGTGATCGTACTCCGCATGAACACGGCGGCAGTTTTGGCAGTGGCTGGAATCGAACCCGGGCCTACCGAGTGCAACTCCAGCGCGCTAACCAATGGGCTACCGCGCCCTCGATAATGTAAGTGTGAAAAGTTTCAGTTTTTTCTGGTTTACCGGGGGGCTTACAGAGGGTCGGAAAATACTTTTCTTGGAGAAACTTTTTAACCTGGGAAAACCCCCCGAAAATCCGACTTCGTTAGGTTCTGTGGATAACACTATAAGTGTGCAAAGATTCTGTCTTCAAAGTTACCGAGGGAAAGGGGGGTGTTTCTGGAGAGTGTGAAAGTCTTTTTGACCCCCTCTATTTTTTCTACCTCCTGAGATGAAATTGAAAATCCGACTCCATATGCAAAGGCACCGAAGGGGCTTCTGAAGAGTATGGAAAGACAAAAATACACCCTAATATCGATTTTCGTTTTTAACATAAATTGCAGCTTAATTTTGTGATATTTGAGTGAAGATATTAAGTCCATTATCTATTCCCAACGAAGCAAGATCAACATTTGCCTGAATTCTGCGATCCCCTTTCTTCGAAAACTACAATAGGTAGGAAGACAAGACACATACCCAAAATTGCACACATATGTTCAGAATCAAAATTTCAATAATTAAAATGAATTGCCACAGGGTGAAACGCCCATTTTTTAACCGCGCATGGTCACTACGCTTCGTACAAGCAACAACTTCTAAACAGCTCATCAAAGCGTGTGCGTTTGCATATATTGCGGTTTAAACGTGCTCCTGTATATTAAAAACGTTTCTGCGATTTAAATGGGTTATTTTGATTTCATTGTTTACTTGAATTAAAATTTATTTAATTTAATATTCAAACTCTAAAAAATTTACATGCTCTTTTATATTAGGATTCTCAAATAATGAAATTAATTTTTTACACTTCAAATTTCCCAATTATTTGTTAAATTAAGTTTTAGTTTGACATCTTCCACAGCTCGCATACTTCATACACACGAGTTCATTCAAAACCGGACGTTTTGCTAGTTACCTCAAGTTTAATTGTATTTCATTATATATCTTGTTAATCGTATTTGCATCGGTTTTCCGCACTTATATCCGTTCCTCCCCCTAATGTTTCCTTAATCATCCAACATCTCATTGTTTTCCTGAATATCTCATTCATGACGCCATCGTTTTGGTAATAGCTCACTTTATTTTCATTTCTCATTGCTTTTTAATTGGATTTTCTAAATTTCGATTTGGCAACACTCTAAATTCCTCATAAATGTCTTCGCTCAACACCCGGTTTCTGTACTTGCGGCCAACTTAACTTGACACCACTAGACTACTCGTATTAACTCATTTTTGCTTCATACGCACATTAACTATTTAACTTCGCGGAGGTTTACAGTTTTTCCCATAATTCTATAGTTTCAAATGAAATTGGCCGCAAGTATAACTTTGCTGCTCATTTTCTGCCCACATTGGTGACTTCTACTAACTCATAAAAGTTGTAACAAACTTTGATGGATGTATATATGGATGAGAGAAAGTAAATGAGAAGAGTAAGAGATGGTAAGAAAATACTGGAAGGAGTTCCTTTAGCAACGTACTCTTTCTTACTTAGAGCCATGGCATCTATCGCAGTCTCCATGAATTCGTTCACTTGGCTCACCATCTGCCTGAACTGAAGCAAGCTGGAACGAAAATGAGCACACCATACATGAATTATCAGGGAGTGTCATTTAAAATAAAGGCATATTATTTTAAGATATATATATATATATATATATATATATATATATATATATTAGAAAAATGTAATAATAAAAAAATTCAAGTAATTTTAACATCACCATAGAAGCGAAATCACGGTCATAATGCCGATAAGAGAAAAGAAAAGCACCGGCCCAAATTCGATGATTAGTCAGAATTAATTTCCTCTTCAGGTCTGAGTATTTAATTCTAATTAACCTAAAAAAATGCCTGCTTCAGATTGAGCAATAGTACATTACTATAAATTCTCAAACTCAGACTACAGACATCAAGAAATGAAAAAATGAAGATAAGAAACATTAAGAAAATTTTTATTACCAAGTGGCATGAACCCTTCTTATATATATATATATATATATATATATATATAGCAACGAGTTCAGACATTATTTAAATTATTACATAAATTACATTATTTAAAATTTGAGGGTAAAGGTAATTTCTTACTTCATGCGCTTCAAAAATGCTATCAAAAGTAATCATTGAGTTAAAGAGTCCCTTTACCTCCATACTTATATCTCATATACACTATATCAGTGTTCTTCAACCTGTGTTCCGCGTTAACGCTGTGTCCCTAGGGTTCCACTCAAACGCTTTAGGGGTTCCGCGAGTCGATACTACAATTAGAATGTTCGACATATGTATGTAGATTATACAAATACTTTATATGGAATATTTATCTTCTTGTTTGAATTAATGCAAATTTATATCTTATATAAAGTTTTTATAACAAAGGCAGGGATGCACCTTGTTCATAACATGTAATATGTAATATGACACAGCCCCCCTAAAATCAAATCTGGGTGTGGTACTGAACGAAGGCTTCCATAAAAAAAATATCTCAAAAAAGGGTTCTGCGGGATAACAAAGGTTGAAGAACACTGCACTATATGATCAAAAGTATCCGGACACTTTGGATGTTAGAATGTTTTTCGAATTTCTAAACAGATACTTGGCAGAGTGTTCTGTAACATTGGCGATGTGAAGAACATATTTAAACGTACACTTTCCAGTAAAGTTTTGGTGACTTGCGCATTTAGGGGACTGCCAAGATATTGAAAAAAGGGGAAAAATATATTTGATCACCCTGTATCATAAAAAGCTGGAAATGATTTGTAACTTTCACAAAATAGTTAACTAGCTTTGTTCAATGTGTATAAACATTTTCGTAAAACAAAAACGTATATTCATGAAGATATAAACGTTTCTTTAAAACATTTTATTTTTTGTTACATGTTTTTTGCTTACAATATCCATAGGTTTCAATCAAATTTTACGAAATTTACAGAACATTTGTCAACGTCGAAGAGAAACATTATACTTCAATTGAAAATTAAAGCATTGAATATACGATGAGATATAAGCATTTGAAGAAACTAAGTTCTTACTGCGCAGGCGCGAAACATAGCAATAGTTTTCCTTCATGATTCTGTAGTGAATATTATAGGGTAACCTCTATAAAAAATCCACTAGAATATCGTGAAAATTCACAAAAATATCGACGATATAGTGATCAGTTTTTCTCTGACTCTCTGAAAGTACCTGGATGATAAGGGTTTTTCCACAAATTGACATTTTAAATCGTAAATCATAGGATAGTTAAACTGGAGTAAATACAATTAACTAATCTACTAAATACATATACACGATCTGATCGAAACTGTTCTGACACCTGTATGTTTTGCTTCTCCTTCAGAAAAGTCACAAATTAGTATGATATGGGTCCCCCCTTTTCTGCAATGACGGCTGTCACTCTATCAGGAGGCTATCCACTAGTTTCTGGAATGTTGCAGCAGGAATGGCACGTCATTCTTTTAAAAGTATACTAGTCAGCTCTGCCGCCGATGTGGGGCGTTTATGCCTAGCTCCCAGTCGACGTTCCAATTCATCCCATAGGTATTCTATGGAATTGAGGTCTGGGCTCTGATCAGGTCGGTCCAATGTCTCAACATTCATGTTAGCAAACCAGCTCTGCATAGCCAGTGCTTTGTGGACAGGAGCACGATCTTGTTGACATAAGAATGGACCCACTCCAAACTGTTGCCACAATGCAGGCAGCATGGAATTGTCCAAAATGTCGAGGTATCCTTCCGTCTTCAGAGTTTCCTTCACAGGAATAAGAGGGCCAAGCCTGAACCATGAGAAAAAATCCCAAATCATTATGCTTCCACCACCAAACTTAACTTGCGGCACAATACGTAAAAAGCGTTCACCCGGCATTCTCCATTCCCAGACTTTACCATCGGATTGCCAGAGAGTGTACCGTGATTCGTCGCTCCATAACACTTGACGCCATTGCTGAAGGCCTCATTTTTTGATTGCTTTGTACCACTGTAAGCGAAGCTTGGCATTGGATGCGGTAATGCTTGATTTATATTCAGCTGCTCGCCCATGAAAACCAAGACTTCGCAGCTCCCGACGACCTGTCATTGTGCTGACGTTGCATCTGGAGGCTTCCTGAAATTCCGAACAAACTTTTTCCACTTATGCGGTTCGCTTTCACAACTCTCTTCAGCGCTCTGCGGTCGCTTTCTACTAGACAGAATGGTCGACCAGGTCGTGCATACACAGTTGTAGCGCTGGTACGTTTCCACTTCACGATAACATCATTTACGGTGGAACGGGTCACTTGTAACATGGCAGAAATCTCACGAACATATTTTCCACAAAGGTGACAACCAATCGCTTCACCACGTTCAAACTCATTTAGTTCGAGTTTTCCTTCCATTTTACTCTTTTGGCTTTGAAATTAAATTTGCTAACACGTCTGACTCTTTTATACTTGTCTGAGAGCTAGAAATTTGACGTCACTGGTAGAATCCACCACGTACAGGGGTGTCCGGAAACTTTTGATCATTATTTGCATAAAATTAGTTCATTTTCAGAACAGGGGTATCTGATGAATTTGTAAAATGTCAATCTGTGGAAACTTTCTTATCTCCAGGTACTTTCAGAGAGTCAGATAAAAACCGATCATTATATCGTCGATATCTTTGTGAATTTTCACGATATTCCAGTGGATTTTTTTATAGAAGTTGCCCTACAATATTCACTACAAAATCATGAAAGAAAACTATTGCTATGTTTCGCGCCTGCACAGTAAGAACTTAGTTACTTATAACTTTAAATGCTGATATCTCATCGTATATTTGATGATTTAATTTTTAATTAAAGTACTATAATGTTTTTTTTTTGACGTTGACAATAGGTCTGCAAGTTTCGTGAAATTTGATTGAATGACCTATGGATATTGTAAGCAAAAAACATGCAACAATTTTTTTAAAGAAACGTTTATATCTTTATGAATTTACGTTTCTGTTTTACGAAAATGCTTATACACATTGAACAAAGCTAGTTAACTATTTTGTGAAAGTTACAAATCATTTTCAGCTTTTTATGATACAGGGTGATCAAATATATTTTCCCCTTTTTTTCAATATCTTGGTGGTCCCCTAAATGCACAAGTTACCAAAATTTTACTGGAAAGTGTGCTTTCAAATATGTTCTTCACATCACCAAAGTTACAGAACACTTCGCCAAGTATTTGCTTAGAAATTCGTAAAATATTCTAACATCCAAAGTGTCCGGATACTTTTGATCATATAGTGTACTTATTATTTTCTCCAGACTTTTGCTCAAAGAAATTATATATAATTTGATTTGAAGTTAATTTAATTTAAATAAGTATATGGTCTATGTTTGATTAAAGGGTCGTATAGTAACTAATCCGCATGAATCTGGGGATGTTAGGAGCGAAAAAGCTATACCTTTATTTTGATAATGATTTTGAGACATACGGAACTAAATACTACGAAATATTAATGCTTGAAAAAGTCGAATGGAGGTCCACACCCCTAGAGATTAGGTAGTGAGTTACCAATAGATACTTATAATTACTTTAATTACTTTAAGAATTCTAAGCAGAAATACATTATTTAGAAGTAAAATATGTATTAAAATTATTACGAATTATTTAAATCATTTATAGTGCAGGAACAGGTAAAAACTCAATAGCACCGATATACAAACAAATGCACAAGGAAAGCTAAAATCTTTATCTATTTTTAGATAGATAAAGATGTTGACTTTTTAGCTTTATTTATCTAAAAATAGATAAAGATGGTGACTTTTCCTATGTTATCTTGCATAACATAACATATGTGTTGTTATATTAAAACTAGTGACACTGTCCCGGCAGTTAAAACAGTTACATTACAACTTAGGGTAAGTTATGGATGGTCTAGGTAAAAAAAGCAAATGTCTCTCTTATAAGAATAGCCAGAGAAGTGATGATCAAAAATAAAAATTCTTTTACGCTGGAAAAACACCGCATTTTTCGGTAGACAAAAACGAGGTCTGTAATGGTCATCTGATGTATTAAAAACAGCAGACGATATTTTTAATATATTTTTTAGAGTACATTAGTGCCACCAAACTGAAAAAATAAATTCTCTGTATTTTGCGTATATTGTTGATCAAAGTGAATCTACACTTCGCATACATGATAAAGGGAAACAAAACAAAATGTATAAGTAAAGATCAATTTGTTTGTTGTTAATTACCTGAATCCTAAAACTGTACGCCTTCTGGAAGACAAAACTTCTGTAGCTGAAGAAACTCTCTGTATAAAACAAAGAATAAAGTTCAAAGCAATAGTACTATAGTATAAATTAACTTAAATGTCTAAATTTCACTTATATCTTCTAGTGTTTAACTTTAATTTAGGCTTTTACATAGTAATATAAAATAGTAAAACTCATTTATTTGTGGTTAAAATATTTTTCATTTTTCAGGCATCCACGTATTTAATGCTAGTGAGCATTTATTTGCATTTTCCGTTCTAGATAAAAAAAACAAAAAACATGTTATATCCAAAAAATGGCATATGTTAGCATACGATACATAAAATAATTTGATTTTAAATAAAAAAATACATTAAAATTACTATATGCTTAGCATTTTAAACAACTTAATTTATATTATTTTTACATTTTCAAAAACAAATATTCGGAAAATTAATGGCCTTTCAGCTGGTCTAATGCCATTGAAAATCAACAGGTTTGTTATGGATTTTATACCGTCTCGAAAAAGACTGCGCTATCCCAAACTTCGATCTCCCTTTGCCGACATTGGTGTCCATGGACGCCAATGCATGTAAAGGGGATCGAACTGTTTGGGACAGAGTATGTCAAATACCTGTCTTTTTGAGAGGTTCTTCGTTTCGGATTGACTCTGTCCCACCTGTAAGCAAAAGTTTAATTCCGTTTGCCCCATTTGATCGATTTTAATACGAATTAACAGACTCTTCGCTGAAATATTCAACTAAACACAACATATGTACTTTATATACTATTGTATGGAGAATAAAAATCTGATGTGGGCAGCACATGACTTTCCCTGCAGATGTTTATATTCACGTTCTCTTTATTTATTTTTAAATTTATTTCACTTTTAATTCAATTTTCGTTCTCATTCGGTAACCGGACTTATTATTAAAGGTGGCGTAGAGAAAATACGAAAAACTAAAATATCTCGAGAACGGCTAGTCCTAATGTAATGGGGTTGATCTTTTTCTTTTCGTCGTTAAAAATTAAGTATTAAACGAGCATTTAATGGATATATTTGAGTATATCTAGTTCATTAGATTAGATTTTGACGATTTTTGCGGGCCATTTTGCAAAAAAAAAGGCAGGTTATTTTTTTTCGAATCGTACCAAAATCTAATCAGCACCAGGGTAACCCACAAGTGACTCATCTACCAAATTTTGTGAAATTCGATTCATTAGTTTTTCAGTTACAGTGGATACAAGCTTTTGCGGGCCATTTCGCAAAAAAAGGCGGGTTCTTTTATCCCGAATCGTACCCAAAACTAATCAGCACCAGAGTCGCCCACAAGTGACTTACCTACCAAATTTTATGAAATTTGGTCGATTACTTTTTTAGTTAGAGTGGATACAAAATCTGCACAGACAGACACACAGACAGACACACAGACACACAGACAGACACACCGACACACACAGACGTCACGCTAAAAATGGTTTTTTCGTATTCTACAGGTCTCGAAACGTGTAGATCCGTCGGAAACTCGACTTGTGATTTTCGGCACGATTCCAATACTTTCCCTATACATTACCATGTATTGCAGGGAAAATAAAAATGAACCGTACTTACCCGCTGTAATTTGGAATGGTTGGAGGATGACATTCGTCTTGAATGGTTAAGGTCACCATTAATAGAAGCATATAAAGAGCCTCTCTTGTTCTGGAAATAGAAATAAATATACGAAAGATTGTAGAACGAAAATACATCATTGAAAAGCATTTTTTATATTCACATATTCTTTGAAACCATTCCTCGGCTCTGTATATCAATATACTATACAAGAAAATGCACTCGGAATTACCCGGATGTTAAAGCAGGGATTAGTTGAATTCATCCATTCAAGTTTTTAAAGGCGTCTGGGATAAGAAAAGGAATGGCTTTGTTTTAGTTTAAATACATGCAATGGACGGCGATACTAATCCAATCGACCGAATATCGAATATTAGGGTCATAACTTTTGGTTATTTCTGTAGAAACTGGACACTTGCGAATCCTTTCGTAGTTTCTTCGTTTGTGGTTTTATTTGTTAACTCCGGTGCCAACCTATTTCTCGATTTATCGGACGAAAAATTTATTGAAAGATTGCAGTGAATTCAGTTTTAAAAATATCAAATAAAAATTTATTTTCTACACGCTTTTTAGTTGAGAAAATAAAGTGATTCGAAGAAAATATTTATTTTAGAAAAATTAATGATCAGTACTATAATTTATATGAATAGTCTTTGTAGGTGCAATTTTCGAGAAGGAAATTCCGTCTTTGTTACGTCTTCGAACATACCAGAAGCTTGTATGCTCGAAAGACTAAATACTTCATTATAACGCTAAAATTAAAATAGGAGCTATATAGATATTCCCAATTTCCTATTTGTATGGAAAGGCATCATCATTTCACTCTGAAACAATGGCTGATGCATATGCATAAGGTGGATGTCTGCTGTTAAGTTTTAACAATAACTTATACACAAAATATTTTACTGCTCATATGCCGACCAACCCCATTCTTGTTCATCCATATGTTACAAGAATTTCCATTCATTAGTCTCTTCCGAACTTAATTTTGCATTTAGCAAAATTTTGTGGTAGGAGGGATTTTGCTGCCCCCTCGTTGTGCTAATTTTTTAAACTAACTGTGATGAAAGAGCTCGTAATTAATTGCCAAGTTTGCTTTGTGTTTGGTTATTTGAATATAAGCTTCTAGTATATCCGATAACGTAAATTTACTGAAAATCGTGACTGCTCTTTCTCTTAATTAATCGTGCAAGAAAACCATAAAACTATCCAATATATTTTGGACTGTATTCAACATGTCTCGTTTATTGTTAAACGCGTCTCTTTGCGATTTTATCACGTTTATCATACTTTTTATATCATTTGTAGCCCAAATGCCAAAGCTTTAAACTAACACCTAGTAAATAAGATATTCGGTTAACCAAATTTTGAAAAATCCAGCTTCGCACAGATACCGGACACAGGTAGTCTATATTTAAAATAGCTTTGCAACTATAATAATTTTTCTTTTGTTGATTAACTAGTACACAATCTCGAACGATTTGTTTTGGATCTGTGACGACTACGATGATGTTTTAGACTCCCTAACATATCATTCGGGATATATCCCTGAGAGAATAACATTAAGGGGACGGTGGACGTTGAAATTATTTTTATTTATTTATTGACTTAGAAACGGAAAAATTTGTATAAATATTCATCTTAATATTACTATATACAATACCATTGATTTTTTTTCAATTTTCTTATAATTTTGTATTTTTTTTTTAATTTAATTTTTTTTAACGAAAATTTGAAAATGCTCCTTGCGTGCCATTTGTTCACATTTTTGATTAATTTTGCATTATGATCACTCAAAAACACATTATGAACAAATTTGGGTATTCGTTTTTAAATCCCTTAGATAGTTAATTTTTTAAAAATATTTTCCTGCATTAAAACTTAATTTTCATCATTTAATTAGGTTCTTATTCACTTTTAATTACCTTAATGAAGTCTAATTATAAAATGCATACCCAGTTTCATTAAAAAGTATGAGAGGTATATTCTTGCCAAATGTCATGCATCTCAGACACAAATTAAGACGCATGGAGCATTTTAAAAATGTAAAACCTTTGAAAATTCCGTTTAAAAAAAATGCATTTAACTTTTTGCTTAAGGGTGGGACAGCGTCCATACCAAACGAAGAACCTCCCCCAAAACACAGGTAATTGACATACCCTATCCCCATTGCACCTGATGCAGCAGGTGCAATGTTTCTGTCAGCGATTTCCATGGACGCCAATGCCTGCAAAAGGGGATCAAACTGTTTGGGATAGGGTATGTCAAATACCTGTGTTTTTGGGAGGTTCTTCGTTTGGATGGACGCTGTCCCACCCGTAAACAAATGTTAAATGTGTAAAATAATGTTAAATGTGTAAAATAATGTTATATATTAAAACTGTTTTAGTCTATTTTTGCTCATTTCAACGTCCACCGTCCCGTTAAGATGGTCCTGAAAATGTGACTCAAAGCTTCCTCATCCGAAAAGACATTCCCATCGAGTTTTCTATGGACTTGTTATCGAGATTTTAAATGAAAAGAAACAACAATGATTCCCAATTTGAGTTGCTATCAGAAAAATTCCCAGCGGAAAATACGTCGAACTACGTCCGGACAATTTCAGTATTTGAGAATATTCTGTAGACATCGCGAAATATGATATCAGACATTCTGATGATATAACAATCATCCTGAAGATGCATTATGGATGTCTCAATGGTATTCAGGTGTATATTGTATCGATATTTAGCTGTTTACATTGTAAACAGCTACATATCAATAAAATGCTTGTCGAATGAATGCTTGATGTATCCTATTCTCGATGATTGAATTTTTATGTAAACTTAACATTATAATGGAAGCATCAAGAGTTGCTGATTGACTGCCAACGCACCTGTTTGTATGGAGTGATGAAGAAAGTTTCCATGTTCAACTTGTTTAAGTATTGATCTCGGATGTTTCCATTTCCAGGTTCTACGCTGTACTTTTGCTGTAGCAAGTCTTTTGTAGCCTTACTGACATGAACACAGCTGTGAAAGAAAAATAAAGTTAAGCACAAGATGTGGTCTTTTCATGCATCGTAATACAGTCCATGCTGGGAAATAATACTTTGAATTGCTTTATGGATGTAAAGGGTAGTGATATAGCATATATTAGCCAAATGACTTCCATCTGTCAGCACAGCAGACTGCTACTGACTTAAAAAAATAATTTAAGAAAATGTTAAATATTTTAAAAGAATAACTTCGGAAGGAAACCTAAAAAGATATATTTTTTTGTATTTTGATGCTGATTATGATAGGAGTGAAAGTTAAACAATATGGAATAGAAATGGTAGAGAAAGTCGAGAGGGGATTTGCATTCCAGATATTCATTTTTTGTTTGGACACAGGAACGGGTCAAATATATAACTGTCAGTTATAAAGTATAGATGATTATTATTGATCACGATCAACTGCTCAAATCATAATCATCAATACAGATCATGATCATTTGTCCAGATCAGGATCATCTGTATCTATACAATTCATAATCATCTACACAGATGATCATCTATACAGACCACAATCATATACAGATCATGGTGATCATTTACACTATACAAATCCACCTGATTCATTTCGTGACGAATCTAGTGCATTTTTGGAGTATGATGTTTGCGCAAGTCACGAAAAACGTACTGCATATGAATATAACCTAACCTTTTTTTCCAATTTGAAATTTTCATTAATAAAACTTATTTATTTAGGGATTAATTTCAATATTATTATTAATTATGTTTAAATAAGTTTCATTATTATACACTTTTTTAGAAAATTGCATTGTAATTAATAATATTGACAGGAAGTAAATAAATGGTCCTCGTGTGGGAGATTTTAGGGGCACCAATACTACGTATTTGAAAATGAGAGGGAATTTATAAACTAACATTTATACTCCTTGTTATATGGCGGACAAACTAGATATAAAAATGTTTCATTATTTATGAACTTTTATTTATAATTAAAGCTGAAGCAACTTTTTCATTATACGTGCCATGCAAGTATGCCATAAATTCCTGACTTTGAATATCTTGCCCCAGTTGAATAGGTTGAGTGGTTAATTGCAGTGACAGCTCTGTCTGATATAAAATAATTATAAAACAACCAAAGGAACACAAGAAAAATATGACATTTTATTAACTGGAACGAAATTAGTTTAGGTTATTTAGAAATGTGGTTTTTAGACAATTGCAGTTTTTCATGTTCCTACTTGAAATTTTCTTATGTTAGTCAGCACATAATTTTAAAACATTTACTTTCATTAAATCTCAATAGATGGCAGCACCACAAAATATCGGCCGCTCTCAAATTCTTTTTCGGAAAAATTTGTACGATTCCTTTTATGAAAAACACTGTAAGTAACTAATCAATGAAAGTTAATTTTTGCATACAATTGTATAACAAAATGAAAATCTAACTGTCCTGCACAAAATAGAAGACTATGAAAAAAAAAGCAAATGAAAATTAATTGTTTGTTAATGAGGATTATGCAGTGGTGGAGCTAGGTTGGGTTGCGCCCCCCCCCACACACACACACACAGCTTAAAACATTGTACATTGCACCCCCTTTAACTCCCCTTCCACTTAGCGCTCATGTTATCGTGCATTAACGTTGTGCCCCATATCTGGCTACAACACCTGCGCTGCGTCCTTTACCGAAGTCGCGGAAACTCTGCTTGTCCGTATCTCCGCCACTGCGATTATGTATATAAACATCTATGCAATTTTAAGAAAAAACATTTATGCAATTTTAAGAATGTATGTATACAGAATAATTATGCATTTTATTGATTGCAAAATGTTAAACAAAAATAATCGCCCATTATGTCTGTTGCAAATTCGGACCCTTAGTATAAAATGGATTTGGAGAACAATATCATCCATTCGGTAATTTTTGGAAAAAATCGCCAAGTTGCCTTTAAGCCAATCTCTTTGAAAATAAAAGTTTATATCATTGATAATTCCTGTCGTTTTCTGGGAATCATTAATTTAATTTTTTGATTCAAAATATAATGAATTTCAACGTTCGTGGTACGAGTAAGCAAATTAGAATTGCGTCTTGTTAGCGGTGTTTAGAGGAGTAGTAAAACAATTACGTTTGGTTAAGGGATTGTATAGTAATAGGGTTGTTATGGCGTCATATGGTAAATAATAGTATTGATCGGAAGAGATAAGAGATTCACATGTATCTCAGGATTTTCGGAGTTCAAAGTCTGCAGGAGTGTGGATGAAGTGTGTGTGTGGGGGGGGATTTTAGACTTTATGCACCACGTAATTTTGAAGGCTTTAGGATTAGCTATTAGCATTTATTATAAGTATTTATTGTAATTATTATTATTATTATTATTATCATCATCATCATCATAAGCAATTATTTGAAATAACTTTGAAATTATTTGAACAGCTTACCCCGGCCTCCCTGATTGTTCCATTCTGCTGGCGATGGTGACATCTCTGGACCATATATCGAACTGCCACTTCCGAAGCCCCAGCAGACCGCTGAGCACATTGCCGCTGTGGACGCCAATCCGCATGTCTACGTTCATATGCGTCTCTTCACGAAAATTTCTGAAAATCAGAGAGAGAGAAATTTACGGTTGAAGTTAATTCAGTAATGAGCTGATATAGATTGTACACCATGATAGAATATAAAGAATTTTCAGGTCCAGTCAGTGAACTCCAGTTAAGAGACGTATATTATTTTGAAACTTCCAAATTTTGAATGCAGACTTTTTTATTTTTTATTAATTGTAAAAATTATTGTTTTACCGAAAATCCTCAAATTCGTGATTTTAACGGAAGAACACGTTCCAATACATTTCGAACACTTTTGGAAACGTATTCAGGACTTTAACTGAGAAAATTTAACTATGGATCAACAGATCATTTTATCAGTTAGTTTTATGTCAGACGCAGCTAGCTGCGTCTGACATAAAACTAAAAGAACATAAACTAACATAAACTAAGAGAGAAACGTCTGACATAAACTAACAGAAGCAGCTATGCTGCAATTGTATGTAAGCGTCTCTAAATATGTGTCGTGAAGAACAGAAATACATCCATTTGGATATTCTTCATAGAACGCTCCAACAAATAGATGAGTTCTGAAATAGTGATTTTTGGATGGAATGAAATAGAAGCCTTTGCTGATAGAATGCTGGTTGCAACCTGGGAAATAAGATGTAACACAAAAATATTTTCTCCCATTCTACACCAAAACCAAAACTATGTGCATCATTTTGCTGACGTGGTCCAACAATCGGGAAATGCAATGTATCATGAACCTTTTTTCTTGTTCTAGCCCAGAGTCAGAACTAAGTGCACCATTTTCCTGGTGTGATTCAGTAATCTGGTGAATGCGATATACGATAAGAAAATTTTATCTCTTCTACCTTAAAGTCAGAACTACTTGCATCATTCTTCTGACGTGGTCCAGAAATATGGGGAATGCGATGTATCATAAAAGGCTACTCATTCTACACCAAAGTCAAAATCCCGCAAACCATCTCTCTGGTGTGGCTGAGCAATCTGGAAAATGCGATATACAATAAAAAGCTTTTCCCTTGTTCTATACTCCCAAAGTCAAACCTACGTGCACCATCTTCCTGACGTTACTGGTAATTTGGGTAACGCGATAAGAAGCTTGTCTCTCATTCTGCTCCAATGTCAGAACTAAGTGCATCATTTTCGTGGCGTGATCTTTGATAAAGGATTGTCCAATGAATTTGTTTAAATTGTACTCTATCCAAATCATCTTGTTATTTGAACCCGATTGCGGTGCAGCGGACAGCATCGGTGAACCAGTTTTATGTTTAGCTAGCATTCTTCAGCATTAAATTGCCGATATAATTGCACTGACAGTAAGAAAGCTTGGCAGTTATTACAATTTTCTACAACTCGAATTTCGTACACAATGTCAAGTAAACAAATATACCATAAAGAAACTGACTAGAAATATGAACAGTTCATTACCTGATGATTTCTATCATGTCCAGAGCCATCTGGACACAATGATCAGCGTGATAAGGATCCCTATCTGGAACACCGGAAACACAGTAGTAGCAATCCCCTAGTAATTTTATACGTAGACAGCAATTTTTCTGAAATGTGAATACAGCAACTGTTACCTCATTATATAGCAAGATTACTAGGATCTTAAACATTTTGTTATCAGTGATCGTAAATTAATAAGATATTTTGGAAACTGCAGCCCACAATCATAAAGAAACTACTTACCATCTCAAATTCGAAGGAAGGAAGTGTAATATCATTCAAGAGCGAATGATATTACACTTTCTTCCTACTTTTTTTTTATAAAATATCTAAATTTTAGTTTGATACCACTAAGCAAAACAATGACTTTCAGTAGATGTGTATACAAAGGTTCTATTTAAGATTAAAAAAAAATGAGCCGAATGCATCATTGATCTGCACAAATCAGTTTAAAAATTTTTATTAAAAACATCAAATGATATAAAAAAAATAGGTTAATTTTACAACTAACGTTCCACAATTTAGATTTTTCTGTCTATAAACACAATACAACATATAATTTTATGGTATTTAACGTTATAAATTAGGGCTAGAGGATAATTACATTTCTCGCACATTTGATTCTATATGTTGTAACTACTTTAAAAAAAAGATCGATTATTTGTATCTCATAATAGTGGAAAAATAATCAAAAGACTTGATAATATATTTAAAAAATATTTTAACAAATACGTAAATATGATACTTGTTGTGATATAAGTATCATAACGCTACACTATTAATTTAATGTCACTTTGCAATATAAATTTTTCGATTTATTTTTCACCCTCATTCAAAAGTATTTAAATAATCTCCAAACTAACATTTTAAGTTTAAAACATCATTAAATGTGTAAGGCAAAGGTAATTTAAAATAAATCAGATATTAAGATTGTAGGTTATTTAAATACTTTTTGAATAATGGTGAAAAATAAAATTAAATATTAATTTTGTAAAATGAATGCAAATTAACAGTGTTTATACCTTAACTATATTATCATCAAAAAAATATGGCAGATATTATTTGCTATGAGTCTTATTGAAATTTTGACCTGCCGAATTTTCTGTTAGTTTAAGGGGACGGTGAACGTTGAAATTTTTTTTTTATTTATTGACTTAGAAACGTGAAAATGTGTATAAATATTCCTCTTAACTATATACAATACCATTAAGTTTTTTTTTCAATTTCGTAATAATTTTGTATTTTTTTTCAATTTAATTTCTTTAACGAAAATTTGAAAATGCTCCTTGCGTGCCATTTCTTCACATTTTTGATTAATTTTACATTATGATCACTCAAAAACACATTATGAACAAATTCAGGTATTCATTTTTAAATCCCTTAGAAAGTTAATTTTTTAAAAATATTTTTCTGCATTAAAACTTTTTTAATCATTTAATTAGGTTATTATTCACTTTTAATTACCTCAATAAAGTTCAATTATGAAATGCATACCCAGTTTCATTAAAAAGTATGAAAGGTGTCTTCTTACCAAATTTCATGCAACTCAAACAAAAATTAAGACGCGTGGAGCATTTTAAAAATGTAAAACCTTTGAAAATTCCGTTTCGAAAAAAATGCATTTAACCTTTTGCTTACGTCTGGGACAGCGTCCATCCCAAACGAAGAACTTCCCAAAAGACAGGTATTTGACATACCCTATCCCAAACAGTTCGACCCCCCCCCCCCCTTTGCAGATATTGACGTCCATGGAAATCGCCGGCAGAAGCATTGCACCTGCTGGTTGGGGAGGTTCTTCGTTTGGGATGGACGCTGTCCCACCCGTAAGTAAAAGGTTAAATATGTAAAACAATATTATATATTAAAAAAAAAACTGTTTTAGTCGATTTTTGCTCATTTCAACGTCCACCGTTCCCTTAACAGTGTTTATACCTTAACTATGTTATCATCAAAAAATTATGGCAGATATTATTTGCTATAATCCTTATTGAAATTTTGAGCTGCCGAATTTTCTGTTAGCTTAATTAAAAATCAGGCTTATAGAAGTCACTCGTACTCACCTCTGCACTGTCATCAAATCTGCCAAAGAGCTCGTTCAATGTTTCGACCAGCTCACTGACGGGCAACGAAGCTGTTAATGCCACAGAGTTGACGATGTCAGCGTATAAAATGCTGAAAAAGAGTACTTAAACATTATTATGCTGTGAAAGTTACATCAGTAACATTGAAATAGAAAAGTGATAATAATATTCAAAGTTAATCATGGAAAAGGGAAGTCTAAGACTTTAGAAAAATTTTGAAAGTTTTCATGATAAGAAAAAAATGTCAGAAAATTGAAAGTAATTTATTCAAACATGTGTAAATTTACACAAGGTATGGAAAAAATCAAAAAGTTCAAATTATAATTCATTTTACAAAGTCCATTTATTGAAATGGTTGAATTTCAGAAGTTTTGCTTTAAAATGTATCAAGCTGTTAGGGAGGGGGGGGGGAGAGGAATTCCATCCCAACATCTGTAACAAAGCGAGATAGAAGGAAAATGTCAATTACAAAGTTGTAGAGCATCATTTAATGAGTACGAATCGGCAATAAAGCTGTCACAGGAGACATTTATTTGACAAAATATGGTTATTGGCGAATATTCAGAAATGATAAAATTCATGACATTTACATGGACAGAAATGCGATGTAGAGCCTGTTAAAAATGCCCTACATTGGAGACAAACATGTTAATTCCAAAAGGAATATTACTACGCACTTCAACAAGCATCGCAGGTATCACTGTATTAGAAACCTTGATAACACAACTTTTTGAGCAGTACATAGTACCTTCCATATACGTGTTTCGTTCGCCCTTGATATCGATTCCTACTCATTAAACAATGCTCTACAACTTTATAATTGATTTTTCTAGCCCATCTAAATTTATTTCCTATTTGCCCTAACTTTTTAATTTCTCCGCTAGGGGCATTACAATCGATCAGGAATAGCCACTTTACTAGATATAGACCTAACGTATTCAGTCATGAAGCTTTCTTTATAAAATTATTAGTTGCTTAAGGTCATTCCCTGTGTATGTGTTGGGCTTTCTTAAAATTGTGAGTAGGGATAAATGGCATTTATATTGTCCCAGTAGGTATTTCCCTGATACAATACATGACTTATTTTATTACTTAACCGATGTACCTGACGTCCTTGTGCTTCTCCACGAAGAGCTCCGTGAAGGGTCTTTGGGGCATGGGGGTCATATGAATCCTGCCCATGACCTCCCGAATACCATCTCTCACCTGGACAGATATGTGCTTTGGTAAGACGCTGAGCAAGAGGCGTTCCTGCAGAAAAAACAAGAAAGATCAATCATGCATAAAGCACTGATTATGAAACATTTTCCAGAAATGCAATTTTATTTAAACATCTCTAAAATGCGATACATTCAGCGCTGATATATTTTAAATTATCACAGTACTGCAGTAATTTATTATATTTGAAAACTTAAAACTTCATGGAAAAAAATGAACTTTATTCAAATGACGTCATCGAAATATAAATCGTCTGGCTCTCTATGTAAAAGCAATAAATATTTCATTCATATCACTTTTATCCCAGACACCAGAGCTAAATAATTTTGAATACAAAAAAAAATCAGTAATTATTATGGAACTCATCTTATAATCACTTGCTTACATTCTGCATCCATTAAAATCGTTGTAGAAAGAATCAAAGTTTGATGATCATTTAAACTCAAAAATATTGTGGTTACGTTGGCGCAGAATACAGGTCGACAGAAAATGTGCAAAACTAAAGTGGTTTTTAGGACAGATGCAACACTAAATATAAATGTAAAAGAAATTTAAAAATCACTAGGAAAAAAGATAAATGTCATATTTTATTTTGAAGTGGGTCACGTGATCTCTTCATATAATATAGGTATAATTATTATTTTTATTTTTATTTAAAAAACTACCAAACATATTTTGCTGAAATTTTTTTATATATTTTATGGGATAATTTAAATATTTTCTAAATAATTTGCGAATTTTAACTTTGCTTAAAAAATGTTTGAAAAATTAGCTCCCATAGGGTTCAATGCATTTAAATTTTTTAACCCGGGTTCAATGCATTTAAATTTTTTAACCCGGGTTCAATCCAAAACTAATTGGGTGATATTATTAATTTACATTCCTATATGCCCCACAGGCCGTCTCAACAACATACTAAAATTTCATTTTGATAAAGTCAATTTTACGGCAGTTATCGTGGAACAACCGACAGACAGAATAGACAAAGTCATAAACACTTTTCAACAATGCTGGAAAGAATTAAAAATCATCTAAGAACTCAAATCATCTCAAGAGCAAAATCATCTAAGAGCATTTATCATCTAAGAACTTGCAATATAGCATTTACCATAATTTATACAAGACGAGCCTCTGCTATGAAAGCAAAAATTTTACTGAGGACAGCGTTTACAACAGGGCGGCATAAAACTCATGAGATCGATGTTCGAACTCTGGAGTTTGATTTTAGAAGCTGTAATTTGGTTTTGCGAATTGAAATCAAATTAATGCAAGGATGTCAGCAACGTAGAATTAACTCGTGCAAAGTATGTTCACAGAGATAGTGTTACAATGGTGTTAAGTATACTTGGAACGTTATAATCGACGTTCTACAATATTGTGTCAAAAGAACGTACTATTCGATGTTCTATAGGACACAGAACGTTTAATTTCTGTGTGAAAGGAATGTACAATTTAACATTCTAGAGTGGCGCAATATAGAACGTTTAATTCTCTAGTCAGAAGAACATGGTATTCGACATTCTACAGTAGTACAATATAGACTGTTAATTTCTGTGTCGAAGGAAAGTACAATTCTGCGAACAATATTTTACTGAAAGTTCTAAGATTCGTAATATATGAACTTTCAATATGCCGTACACCTGACATGATTTTTTTTACTTTGCACGTACAGTAACTTCTTACGGATGTACAATTTTTATTGCCGAAGATTTTTTTATGCAGTGCATGTCGTACTTTTACGCCATGACTTTCAGATTGTATTGGGAGCCGTAGAGAGTTCCGAACTACATATAAAAATATTGATTAAAGATCTTGGGATTGTAGCCTGTATAATTTTTAATATTGTATTATGTAAAAGCAGTTTGAAGGACATGCTCGATTCCGTGCGCTGAATGTCAATTCAACGTAAACGATACATGATCTTGATTGGTACAAACATAACTTGTAATAATTACTACTATATCCTTACTGTACAACCAGAAACATGCTATTATCATTGACGAATTTCGGAGATAAATAGAGAAAAAAGAGCGCCCCTTGGAAAATAGCTCCAAGTCCCTATACACATTATTACAATAGTTCGTACACAGTTCTTCGTTGGTTTCCTTATATTTTAAACTTCATCAAAAATTAGAATGCTATTTTTCTTGGAGTACGAACAACGTAAATATCCAACTAGTCAATAAATGTCAGTTCTGTATTAACTTTTTATTTTCATTCTCTATAGTTCAGGCTGCATTCGCTTTATAATTTTAACCAAACTCCTGTTCAAACTACCTAGAAGGAAATATACCGGAGCTGTTTCAGCCTCATACATTCACTCACTATCCCACTCGGTCACTCGTATTATTAATAAAAATATAACTGTATAATATAAATCCACTTAAGCACTAATCTGATGAGTAACTACTTAAGTACTTAATCATCTTAATTTAAACATTTCAGACATTTGGGGAATTGTACGTGACTCGCTTACATTTGATGTCACGGTATTATGATAATGTTTTTGTACCAAACTGAGTTTTCATCAGAGCCGTCACAACTGCTGAATTTCCTTTTCAACCAGGTTCAACACATGTGAAAATAGGATCAGATAAAAATAGTTTGAACGAATTTATTCACCTCTTGGTCTTTTTCGTATTGTAAGTGGAATTTGCTTTCGAAACACTCCCTCCTGTCTAAAAACGCCTTTCGATTGGTGAATTCCATGAGGAATCGGATGTATAGGCCCATCAAACCGGAAGCAACATAGAATACGATGTCTGCAGACATCTGGCGCTGCAAGAGAAAAATAAAGAATTTTTTCCACATAAAATATATCACCTTTTTTAAAGTCTGGAACATATTTTTTGCATTTTGTTGTCATTTTTTCAGAAGATGTTAGTGCTGATGTTGGGTGGAAATACTTCATACATTCTGAAGACGGAGACTTGATGCTTAGGCATTGAATTCAATTAAAATAATAGTAATTGAAATTAAGAAATATGCAAAAATAGGGTGGCAGAATTCCCCAAGTATTAAAGCGTCCCCTCTACTTTTACATGACTATCTTGAATCCATGAACACCGGAGCAAAGCGAGTATAGCATTTGCCTTTTAGTGTTCAATTCAGATAATACAGGACAACACATTTTGGCCTTTTGCGTACCTCTGAGATTAAAACAAGTTATCTTTATGTTGTTTAGTCTGCTGAATATGAAAATAGCCGTTTAAACAGCAGGTCATTGCTAGTTTTTGAAATATTTATAAAAAAAGTTTTACACATTTGCATATACGTATATATATACACCCTATTTAAATCCCCATACAAGGTAACTAACGCTTGTAATGAGTTTCTTGGGAATCTCTCACAAGGGTTCAACAATAGTGTGACATTGCAGCATTCCATTTTCCGTGGTACCTTTTTTTCGAGGGTAGTAGTAATTTCCTGATAAAGCCGCTCTCCGTGCTCGCTACTGACTGCACAACAGTTAGCCGGGAAGAAATCCAAGTAAGAGTATCCCCTAATCTCTCGACACCCTAATCTCTCGAAGCGCTGTAAGAGGGTTTCTATAAGCTCATGGTAACTGCAGGACGTCCTCTCCCCACATCTTGGAAACTAGAGCGCCACGGTTCTTATGTTCATATTCATGATCAGCATGTCCAAATTAATGAAAAACAACTACTTTTGTCTTGGAGGCACTTGAGTTGTTGTCCAGTGTAACTATTCAGGTATTGGGTGTTGTGAATTTAAAATCAAATCTTTAAGATCATTAGACATGCATATGATATGTAGAATTGATCTAAAATAGTTTCAACGACATCTAGTGGTAAATAATTAATTTAAATTGTAGTTTTAAAATATCATTTCAAATAGTTTTTAAGCAGCTTAATCACTAAAAAACTAAGAGCGTCACACCACCCATTTTTCCAGTCGTATGTCTTCAGGGAATAGACTGCGCATTCATAAAAAATATTTGAGATTCAGCAGGAGATAATCAGAATATTTATCTCAAAAGTGTTCATTCGAGTGACGAAAAATGAAAACTGTCTGGATGTGGATGCAGCTTACTTCCCTTATAAGATAATGGTACAATTTTTGGAGGCGATGTTTTGAGACAATATTAGTTTCAGAATCAACTGGACTCTAATGACAAGTATCGGGATAATTGGACTCCCGGTGAACTATTTTGGGATGGAATACTAAAATGTTAAAAATGAAAATTTAGGAAAAATTGTTGACAGAAAACTCTGAACAAAAATACTTACCCAGGAGAAAACTTCATAGCTAAATCCAGCAGTGACTAGCTCCATGACTGAAACACAAGTGGCTGCCACTCCGACTTGATACCATCGTGGAAATGGCAGAAAGATTGTGGCACTAAGTAGAGGATATATGGCAAATCGCTGAGGTTTTGCCATGCCGCTCATGGCAAGACTGTGAATATTAGTTCCCAGTTCTGCCGCCGTTGTCATAGCGAGGACAAAACAAGAAACTATCAGTCTAGAATACCAGCTGAAAAACCAACGTTCTTGGTAGCTGATTATGTAGAGGACGAGGCTAGCAGATGTGACAGCAACTCGTATTGCGAGGGGTACTTTCATGCTATCTACAGAGAGCTATAACAAAGAAAAGTATTAAAAAGTTGGTAGAATTTGTATGCATTGCAGCAAGAATATTAATTGTGCAAATTTATATTAAGCATTATAAATTCAAAACTAGGAGTAGGATGGTGAAAATTAAGTTACAACTTATATTAAAATTATAGGTATTTTAAAAGAAATACTGATTATTAAAAATATATTATGGAAAAATTAAATGTGTATCTAACTCACGTTTTGAAGAATAGTTAATTTTTTTAGGACTAATGGCAGAATACCAGTAAAAAGTTTATGCTTATCGTTGGGCACCAAGTAAATAATTAAATCTTACTTGAATCTACTCTGATACAAACGGATGTGCTAAATATTTTGTTTATAAATTTAAAATAAAAATTAATTCTAAAATTTTATGAACGCGCTCCTATTACAAACAACAGCATGAAATGCTACTACATAATCAAACTATTGATATATGGAATTCCGTGTCAAGCTCGTATTATCTTTTATATTTTCATTATTTATACAACTTTGTATTGAATCACTTAAGCAAAATTAGTTCCGTTTTCTTTTTCAATCTTAATATTCAAATATAATCATTATTCTAAATATAGTTTGCTTTTCGAAAAATAAAATTTTGTCAAAGATCTCTTACACAGCATTTACATTAAGCAGCATTATTAGACTAATAGTGAAGTGAATAACCCGGCTTGAATGTACGATAGGCTAGTGTTACTGCAATGAAAAAATAATTCATTAGCTCATGATATTTAACACTGTCTAACGAGAACATCAATTCATACACTATTCAGTGAACAAGATGAGCGAAGTACTTTGATTTATTAAATGGTGGTAGAGTTATAATGAACAGAAGGATGATCGTGGCCAGTGCTGTGTCTAATTGAGTTGAACTGAGATTTGCACTGAGTTGGCAATTGGTCAAGTGGCTGTTGGCGTCACATTTTGATGCGTTAAGTTTTTCATTCATTTATTTTAAATCCATATTTTGCAGGCTCATTCTGGTGGGTTTCTTTTTAAGAAATTACAGTGGGTATCAGAAGATAATTTTGCGCAAATGTGTGGCCGAATTCATATTACTTCCTGGTCGAATTCATATTACTTCCTGGTCAAAATTGATATTACTTCCTGGTCGAATTCATATTACTTCCGTGTCATCCATTTGAGGTGCAAAGGCACAAAACCGGACGAACACATGATATGCTATAGTTATCATGATGAATGAGTTAAAGAATTTGTCAGTTCATGACATTTAATATTACCTTATGACGAGGTCACTTAAAAATATCGGTGATATTCACATATTATAAAACAGGATATATGACTTTTTGCTATGTGACCGTTTACAATTTAAAATGCATCAGATTTTCATGTTCTAAAGAATATAAATAAATCCGCAATTATTGAAAGATACTCTGAGTGCATTTTAGCAATTCATAATTGCCTACTCAAGTGCTCTTTTCATACGTTAATCTGAGGAAATTCTAGCTCAGGAATAGGAGAAGCAAGAGATTTCAATGTTGTTGAAATCATTACCTGATAACAGAAATGAAAAAACTAAAATAAAATTATGGCAGTTGCTATGGTTTTTGTCACTATAAAGCTATAGCTTTATATTTAGTGAAATTCGGTATACTGAATTTAAAAATGATCAAAACTAGTGTTATAGTACTAATAGAAGTATATACTCTACTGTGAAAAATTTTGCCCTTTGATCTTTTAATGGAATCATTTCATATTTTTGGTAGTCCTTCTCGACTGTCGGTGGTCTTCTGTGTTCATTGCACATTGTGCAAAATCCTGTAAAGACTAGACAAAACCTGATTAAGCCATTTATTTCATGATCTAAACTCACCTCGTTATGCTTACATATATCATATAGGTACTACATATACTACATTTTCTTTACTAGAAAGCCATTAGTTGCAGCGCAAAGTTCACAGGCAGCCAAAAGAGCCTGACAACCAAAGCAGTCAACCTGATGTACTTTATAACGAATTTTAAACCTCTGTAATACTATTGTCGTTGTTTGAAAGTCATTGCATGTTACATCACAAATTAAACCTTACATACACCATCATCATCAATCGCTCGACAGCCCACTCTGGATATTGGCCTTCCTCAGAAGATTCTTCCAAGCTGTCTCCCTGGCAGCAATGCTTCTCCATTTTTTAATTTTTAACACCCTAAAGTCCTTGTCCACTCAATCGATCCATCTCAATCATCGATTCATCCCTCTAGAGTTTTTTCCCTGTTTACGTAAAATCATTGTGTTTCTTTGGTTATCCATTCTTAGCTCATTGCGTCCCTGCTCATTGCGTTCACGCCCATTGCGTTTTATTAGTTTTAATGTGTTTAAGTATGTCAGACTCTTTGCATAATTTGTATAGTTCACAATTTTGTATTCTTCTACAAATGTCATTTTTCCGAATTCCACCAAAAATACTGCCAAAAATGTCCACCCAAAGATGCAAAGAGCTTTTTTTTTATCATGTCCTGTGAAAGTTCAGGTTTCTGAAGCATAAAGTAAGGTAGGTTTTATGAGTACTTTATATAACTGTAATTTTTTTCTTCTACTAATTAGGTGTGATTTGAAAAAAAAATCCTAATCCATGAAAACAGCGATTTGTAGCTATAATTCGTTTTTGAATTTCTAAACTGATATTATTTTTACAGTTTATTTGAGATCCCAGGTAATTAAAAGGCTCGACAGATTCAAATGTCTACAAAATAGCCTCAAATTCAAGTAATACAGACACATTTCTGGTAAAATCCATGTATTTAGTTACAATAATAAATATAAAAATGCATTTTTTCTTATTATTCATAACCTACATCTGAGAAAGAACTCCAGAACAATATGGCAGCAACTCCTGAAAAGACGTTCGCCGTGAGTGCAAGAATGAGCATGGTGTGATGAAGTCGTGATTGGTACTTTTCGAAAAGAGATTCTGCATTTTTCACGCAGAACTGCTCCTGGAAAATAAAAAGGATGTTTAAATGCAGTAGATCTGAATGTTTTATGATGCACATATCTTATATCAGGCGTGAGCAACCTTTGTGAAACAATAGGTTGAATAGAAAGTTTTTGAACCTATTGCGGGTCAGATCTCCCCTTCTATATATATATATATATATATATATATATATATATATATATATATATATATATATATATATATATATATATATATATATACATATATATATATATATATATATATATATATATATATATATATATATATATATATATATATATATATATATAACATTCAAAATTCATATACATACTGCTGTTTATTTGGAAAACAACTATAAAAATAACTCTTTTTTAAAGAAATCAGCAGTTTTGTGGTTTATTATGGTAGTAATCAACTTTAAATATCTTGTGAAATGTGCGACCTGTACGGCCGCCAATGTGAAGTCTGCAATGTGAAGTTTAGTCAAGCTCAGATGAATTTAGTCAAGTATTCCAACTTGGTTGGTTGCCACGTTAAAGTTTGACCGCTTCACGACGGTCAGATTGGAGTATGTACTGGGAGTTGTATAGACTCTTCCGATCAAAGTGCCATAACTCCAATCTTTAGATTAAATGACACATACATCTTACGGCCAGGGAAATAACACAGCGATTCAAGATTTAAACTGAAACTTATTATTATGTACACAATAATAATACAGAAGCTGACTATAAAAATAAAAATCTGATGTGGGCAACACATGACTTTCCTTATATAATGTAATGAATTTACTACTTTTACAGTAAAAAAAAGGGTTTTTCTTATAGTAGATACTAATATTCTTTCCAAGATATTGAATTTTCGATAATTAGTCGTCATTTTTATCCATTTGGCCAGATTTTCGTTAATTTGGCAACATTCCAAAAAGTCGCCAAGTTGGCGACATTCCGCCAAATTCGTGAAAAGTGAACATGTTTCTCAATAGGATTTTTTTTTTATTTTATATGACTGTTTGATAATATTTTTGGAAAATGTGCAATATCTCGAGAACGGTTCATGTTACCGTTCTAAAATTTATGCCAATCGTTTTCTAATGAAAAATTACATAAGAAATGTCTATTTGCGCAACATTATTAGTGGTTTTGATTTTTTGACGATTTTTTCAAAATTTCATTCGAAAATTTAGGGGAGTTCTGAACATTCGATTGCGTATAAAAACAATAAGCTTCCAGTGTTTATGGATTGTAATTTTTGTACCAAATTTAGTTCAAATCGGTGTCCATTCGTTCGTCAGTTATCGTCTCCACAGACTCACTGACACACACACACACACACACAGACATCACTTCAAAAATGTTTGATTCGTGATCAGGGTTGCTTGAAACGTGCTCTCCCGTCGAAAACCCGAATTCGAATTTTCGACTCCGTCACAATACTTTCCTTATACATTATGTATATAAGGAAAGTAAAAATAAACAGATACAAAACAGCCAAATTACATGTGTCCATATATTAATACGTATGCTGAATTTAGACCGGGGCCTGGTAATAGAACGATCGCTACGCTAAACGACGTTATAAAATACACATATCTGATTCTTGCCAAACTGCATCAGCGGGCATCTAGATCTTGTTCCAGATAAGTAGTGGGTACTATATCCTGGCGATCATCGCTTTACCAAAGACTATTATCTCATGCACCAACGGACATGGACTTTTCAATACTACGCACTCACACAGCAGCTCAAACTTCAAGCAATTCCATTCCCACTTTCACAATCCGAAACTTATCTTACTGTTCTGCAGGAACGCAGAAATGTTATTTGGTTTGGCGATTGATCTGCATGACGGAACCAATTAGAAGTTGTTAATATAAAGTAAAACATAAATTATAACTTAAACAGAGGAAAATCTTAACCAAAGGTTATATAGACATCACAATATTACTCCATTTATCTCGATTTAATGAATCAAAGTTACGTAAAATCTTAGTCTTGAAGTTTGGCGTGTAGAGCTATCTGACATAAAGATTCTGTTACCACTTGAAAAGTTCAATTATTTATAGTTATAAACTAATTAAATATAAACTGAAATTGTTTCCTTTATATTCACATTTTGTTTTTTTAATTTAAAAATATATGAATAAAGAGCCAAAACTTGGAATTAAACACAATAATGAAAAAAAATATAATATTTATTTGACGAATACCAAAATTTAAAATCGAATGTAAAATTGCAGTGCCCTTGAATTGAATAAGTATCGAATAAGTAATCATCATGATACATCCGCCGCATGACAGGTGTGACAGACATATCACTGATACATATAGTTGTGTCAGTTTATGTAATCTTATGTTTCCAAATCAATGTTATGTAAATATGTAGCATCCATTAGCGTGTTACACTTTCACAACACAACTTCCTAAAAACATCTACTTGGCAACTCGAAATATCAAGTGTCGGTTTATCTTAACAAAAGTAATGAATAACGTATATATTTATTTGCTTTACTGTATACTAACATAACCTCTTTCCCAAAATGCGTCACACCTGAAGTGGTAACATCTGACGAAGGTCGATTTCATCAAAATATTATCAATCAAAGCTGGATCATTGCATAAAATAGGAGTACGCAGATGAGGAATGACAGGCAAAATATCAACTCGGCTGTCAAATAGGATGATAAAAACCTTCTTTTTGACTGTTGGTTTCCAATTCTGTCGGAACATCCTTAGTTACAAGGGAATTCACACGTGAGTGCAACACTGTTTGTGAGCGATAGAATATCGTGAAAGCCTAGTTAAACCCTTTGTCTACTCGAATTTGCTTTTATTTAGTGTGAACGAAGTGGTAGATAAGATCAGGAAGTCGCAGTTATGAAATATCCCAAAACAAAAAACAAGAAGTCGGTGGATAATTTTTTACCGTCATAAACGGATTTAAATATGGGGGGGGGGGGGGGATGTTTCGCAAAAGATGCAGCCTGATATTTAAGAGGTAGAACTTAAGTGCAGGTAAATTTGAAGTAAAAACTAACAGTATACCTATTCTTCATACAGAATATAAAATAAAGAAACTTAAAATTTACAACTATGTGGAAATTTCTATAGTATTATAAACGACATTTTTATTCAAAACATTCTATTAAAATATTTAATTTAATTCTCCTAAAAAGAAGTATAAAAATCTCTGTTCTCACTATACAAAATTATTTACACCGGCAGATCTGAACATCCTGATCCCAATAAGTTGAGCCTGGTCCCTGATCTCTGAGCAATAAGTTGTGATTTTCTCACAATAAGTGCGCAATAAGTGCGAACAGCAGTATACCATGTTTTAAGGAATTTTTTTTATCTGAGAATCTTCCGAAGTTGCCGCTTAAATTTTAACATTTTGTTTTAGATAATAAATACGTGCATTTCATGATAATGTGACTTCAAAAATTAAACCTAAATATGTTAAATTAATTATCTGTTATCTTAATTGTTTTACAGCTAGTATTATTAGTTTTAGGATAATAAAGCCTCTTTAACCCAAGGATTTCTGTTGCAGTGTGAACACTAGTTAATATATACAAGCACACACTCTTTTGAAAGAAAAAAAAACAAGCACCATGAAGAAAGTGACTATTTTTATTGAAATTAAATATGCGTACAGATCATATACTGGTAATGAAATGATTACAAAATCAAGGCAGCAGGACCCATGAATGGGAAACAGTTGCACATTGAATTTTCAAATAAGTAATTTGTGAAATCCCTCTTGGCGGCAGTGCATGCTTGTATACGTCTAGGTAAGGAGTTATAAAGTTTCTTAATGTCATCCTACGATACATTCTGCCAGGCATTCCTCAAATGTTATTCCAGATCTGCTACATTTCAGGGCACCCGAATCTGGCGGCCTAGCATGTCCCATACATGTTCGATTGGCGAAAGGTCTGGTGACCTTTCTGGCCAAGAAACAGTATCAACAGCACGGAGACAGTCCACAGATATGCGAGCCGTGTGTGGCGAGGAATTATCTTGTTGGAAAATGACCCCAGAATGACGTGCCATAAAGGGTAACGCAAACGGCCGCAGGATTTCATCAACATATCGTTGAACTGTTAAAGTTGTACGCAGGATGACTAGGGGTGACCTGCTGTCGTAAAAGATATCACTCTACACCATCACACCAGGGGTAATGGCTGCGTTCCTGTGTAAAACAAAGGCTGATTGGGACTGCTGGTCCTGGTGCCTCCACATACGTTCCCGAGATGGCCATCTGCTGAAAGACTGAAGCGTCATTCATCGCTAAACACTATGCGATGCCAGTCTGTTGGCAGCCATGATTCTTGACTACGACACCAGTCCAAACGATTCTGTCGATGTTGTGGGTTATGGGCAGACGTCTTAAAGACCGCCGTGAGCGTAATCCCACCTCAGTCAAGCGCAGTGAGATGGTGGACGGTACCATTGGTGGTATGGAAAAGGCTTTAGCACGTTGGATGGCGGACAATGATGCCATTGGGCCAGTTCGGGCATGTCGCACAATAATCCCATTTTGCCTCGCATTCGTGCACATTGTCCTTCCAGAGCCTTCATTTCGCCGATGAGTTCCTTGCAGCAACCATCACTGGCAGTACCTTTGCACAGCAGTGTCCGTTCGGTGCGGGTGGCGACCTGTTGCTCGTATGACCAGCCAGCTTCACGCATCCAGATTATACGACCACGTTCGAACTCGTCTAATTGCTTATAAGGTCTTCGGCAACATTGTAACGGCATTATTGATTGTGTCTCCACGGAACTGCAACGCCGAAAATGAGCAAAGATAAACCATCCACATTTAAAACCTGTTTTATAGGATACTAGCTGCGCAGTAGAAACGTGCGCTATGACCGAAATTAACACTCATTGACCTTGCAAATTTAATCATTTGCATATTTGGTATAAAGGAATGTGCCTGCCAAATTTCGAGATGATCGGATTATTTTTTTTAGGGGTGCTTCGTTTTTTTTTCAAAAGAGTATATTTATATATATATTTGAAAAATCGCCGACCAGTGCTATTGCAATTTTGGAGGCACTCAGCACCTGAAAGAATCCCTTAGCTCTGACTTTAAGACGTACTCATCAGCTCAAAGAATCCCCCAACTCTGCCTTTAATAGCTGCTCAACAGCTCAAAGAATCCCTCAGCTCTGTCTTTAAGACGTACTCAGCACCTCAAAGAATGCGTCAGCTCTGTAGTTAAGATGCTCTCAGCAGCTCAAAGAATCCATGAGCTCTGTCTTTAAGATGTACTCAGCAGCTCAAAGAATCCCTTTGCTCTGTCTTTAATAGATGCTCAACAGCTCAAAGAATTCCCGAGCTCTGCCTTTAAGATGTACTCAGCAGCTCAAAGAATCCCTTTGCTTTGTCTTTATTAGATGTTCAACAGCTCAAAGAATCCCTTTTTGTATGTTTCCAAAGAAAAGGGATAAAAAAAATCCCACAATTTACAAACGACGTATCAAAGTGAATGGCAATATGGTATTTTAAATTTGTTTAAATTATAAATAAAATTTATTTTCAAGTTAAAATAATTATTGTATCCCTCTCCAGAATACACAAATTGAGCCATCAGTCATTAAACTCTGTTCAGTATTTAAGGCTCTTAGGTCCGTCTACACTGGAAAAGAGAAAGGCTGGAACGACAATTGCAAACAGTGTCATTTAAAAATTATTCTGTCTTGGGTGTTACCGCACCAATTTAAATTTCCCCCTAAACTTAGTGAGAGTATTATATAAAGAAAATAATCAAGTATTTAGCTATCATGGGGGCTGAGGTGCAGACACATGAAATTCGGAGTTTGCTACGGCAAGTGTAATATACACTTGCCAGCTACGGTTTCGGACATGACAACTTTTGGAGTGGAGCGCTGGAATGTAAAACAATTGAACTAACATTCAATTTTTTACATCCCAGCGTATACATTAAAGAAAGAAACACATATTTTAACCTTAATTTTGTCCACAAGTATATTTTATAAAATAGCGTATCATATTTCATTAACCATCACAGTACATAAATAAATCATATTAACGCGATAAGTAGCAAATGGTTTTAAAAATATTAAAAAATTATTTTACATTAGCTTCGATATCAGCACGATAAAACTCATGTTTGAGAAAATTATTCTAGCTAACCTATAACTAGTCCAATTAGGGAGAAACTTTAAATTAATGATCCTAATTTATGTCACTTTTATTGACGTACTTCTGCGTTAATAGGCTGCCACGAAAACAAATTTACAACGTGTTATTGGAGTTTTAAATTTCCAGCGTCAGTATTAAATATCGATTTCTACGAGTTGTTCGAAGCTTTTTCTCTCCAAAATATGATATAAAATGTGTTAAAATTATCACTTAATCTAATAAAAACAAAAAATCTGATGTGGGCAGCAGATGACTTTCCCTACAAACTAAAATTCAGTTTCTTATTTTTTATTTCTTGATGCAGGAAATTGAGTTTAATTGCAGAAAATAACACGAATACTTTTCTGATATTATATCTAATTCACATTTTTAATGCATCTCCGTTTCATTCGGTAACTTATTACAGTTTAAAACGTCCAGGGTCTCAAAATCCAAAAAACCAAAATATCTCGAGAACGGTTCATCCTAGAGTCATGGGGTCAGCCTTATTAGCTTTGTTGGCAAAAATTACACAAAGAACAAGTACATAATTCATATATTTAAACAATTTTAATCATTTATTTGAGATTTTCGTGATCTTTCCAGGTCATTTTACAAAAAATTAAATATTTGTTTCATACGTAATTTTTGACGATGAAAATAATCAGACCAACCCCCCCCATAACTATAAGACCAACCGTTTTCGAGATATTTTAGTTTTTTCGCATTCTTTTCTACGGCGCCTTTGAAAATACGACCAGTTACCAAATGAAAACGGAAATTGAATCAAAATTCAATGAAGTTCAAATTCAATGTCATTTCAAACAATTATGCGTGTTATTTTGCACTGTGCAATTAAACTCAATTTAATAAATTATTGAAGAGACAAAGAGAAAATGAATTTGAGTCTGTTGGGAAAGTCATGTGCTGTCCACATGAGAATTTTTAGTTAGATGTGACAAACACACCCTAAAAAACATAACAGAAATATCGTCTTCTGTTTTCAATACGTCAGACGATCATTACATACCTTATTTTTATCAATCGAAGAATGTAGCGTTTTCCCAAAGAGAAATGATTTTTATTTTAGAGTAATATTTCTTGAGCTATTTTTACAAGGAGTTTCAGAAGAAACACCCTTGCTCTAAAACCCCCTAACAATGCGACAATTACGATGTTACAGTTAAGCATTTTCGAGAAACTGGATCTGTAGCAGACAAAGTTAAAACAAACAGAACATTTTAACTCAGGATAAACCGTCTGACATAAACACTCCACTGTTTCAATGTCTCATTACAATCGCTAAAGAAATGTTGTTCCAAAATAAAAATAAAAATTTAAAAAAAATTTCACTCTGTAGACACAGCATGTTCTTCGTTTGATATAAAGGAAGTCTGCAGTGGCAGTCTGATATATTAACAACAAAGATCAATCATGCATAAAGTATTGATTATGAAACACTTTCCAACTGAAATGCAAATTTATTTAAATATCTCTAAAATGCGATACGTTCAGCGTTGATATTTTTAAAATTATCAAGGTAATTTATTATTTTTGGAAACTTAAAGCGTCATCGAAAAGACTTTCTAGTTACACAAAATGAACTTTATTCAAATGACGTCATCAAAATGTAATTCGTCTGGCTTTCAATGCAAAACCAGTATATTTCATTCAGATGGATATTTCATTCATATCACTTGTATTCCAGACCCCAGAGCTAAATAATTTTGCGTGAAAAAAATTCAGCAATTCTTATACAACTCACCTTATAATAGCTTGATTTGTTTACATTCTGCATGCGGTAAAATTAGGCTTCATTATAGAAATAATCAAAGTTTATTAATCATTTAAAATAAAAAATATTGTAATTACGTTGGCAGAGAATTTAGATACACAGATAATACGCAAAAATAAAGTGGTTTTATGACGAATGCAACACAAAATATAAATTTAAACGATCTTTAGACATCACGATCTTTACACAACGAAAAAATGGATGCCATAATTTATATTGCGTTGAGTCACGTGACCTCTTCATATATCATGGGTGTAATAAATATTTCAATTCTTATTTAAAAAACTACCCAACATATTTTGCTGAACATTTTTATACATTTCATGTAATAATTTGAATGTGTCTTAAAATTTTCGAAGCAATTTGCAAATTTTAACTTCGTTTAGAAAATATTTTAAAAATTAGGCTCCATAGGGTTCAATTTATTTCATTTTTTCAACCCGGTTCAATCCGAATCATTGCCTTACGTCCCACAGACCGTCTCAACAACATACTAAAATTTCATTTCGATGAAGTCCTTTTTACGTCAGTTATCGTGCGAACGGACAGACAGACAGAATGACCAAAGTCATAAACGCTTTTCAACTATGTTGGAAAGGGTTAAAAATAGAAGTGTTATATTCTTGATGGTCTAGTAATACCATTTAACTAAAACAAAATCTACTATTTCAATTTATCGGTACCTTATACGATTTTAAAATTGAATATTGGCGAATTTTCAGTTACTTTACTTATTCCACAATTTCCGTTAGAACACCTTCACAAGCTCGGTCCTCTTCGCATCGCGGGGTTCATACTAGTTCCGTCCCAACTTACAATGCTCCAGTTATAAATTCCGCTATTTTCTATCTCATATTAGCTTTAAGTTATCTATATAAATAGCAACATCCAGCTGCAATCCTCTCTTTCTGTCTCCTCAATCACCTTCAGCAATCGAACCATCCTGTGATCACATTCTGGAGCTTTTCATCACTCAGAGAAGAAATGTGAAAACAAGGACCGCCATGTTCACGTGGAAAACGCGTCTCTATTTTTAAACTCGCTTTCGCATCTGGAGGCTATCCGTTTTTTTCTGGTTTTCCCCTTATTTGAGCGGTTTTTAACTCTTTTCATCCGCAAACGGAGGCGAAACGGATATTTTGCATATTGCCTGTCATCCATTTTAGTTTCAATTGCTGCCAGATTCGACGTTTTCTTCTGCTTGGAACGAAGAACATCTATGAGAAAATTATGCGCCGACCACGCCGTGACGCAAATTCTGCCTTTCTATAGAATAAACTATATATATATATATATATATATATATATATATATATATATATATATATATATATATATATATATATATATATATATATATATATTATACTGCTGGACAATTGCTAAGGACGGATGACACTATCACCCATAGCAACCACAAAATGGAAGAAAGCAAAATGTGGAAAATTTGAATAAGTGAGGGTTACAGTAAGAAGAGGTGTGCGTATGCAAATTTTTCATTTCCACGCCTGTTCGTCACATGATAGCGCTGATAAGAAATTCAAAGGATTTGACGCGTGAGGACAGTTGTTGTTCCAAGTGAAATTTTATGTGAAAGATTTAATTGACGAACTTGAAATTTTCGGTATGTCTTCCCGATATCACTTAGATGATTTTACGCGTGGCCGTATTATTGGAAAGATCGAAGAAGAGCAAAAAAGTAACAGATGCTGCCAGGGAGTTTGACATCGTTCACAGCGTTGTTTCACGGCTGTGGCAAGCATTTAAAACAACTGAAATGTGTAGCAAGTGTCAAGGGGGTGGTTGTGTTAGAAGTACGGCGTCTGCAGGAGATAGGTACATTGCCCTATCGGCAAAAAAGACCGGCGCACCACAGCTCAGTAGGTGGTAAATCAGTTTCTTGCTACCACAGGATCTCCCGAAAAACTGTAGCCAGACGTTTGGAAGAAGGAGGACTATATGTCCGCAGACCTGTCGTGTGTGTTCCATTGTCCAGACTGCACCGAACCACCCGTTTGCAATGGTATCGTGAGCATCACAATTGGAACGAACAGGACTGGGCTTGCGTACTATTCTCAGATAAGAGTAGGTTCAGTCTGTCATCGGATTGTAGACGCCAACTGATCTGGCGTGAGAGTGGTACTGCTTATCGTCCAGAAAATATTCAGGAAAGGATATCCGACATGTAGTATCATGGTATGGGCCGGCATCATGATCAATAGCAGCACGCCCCTACATGTGGTTGCAACTGGGACTATGACCAGCCAACGATACGTTGATGAAGTTCTACTGCCTCATATTCGCCTTTTCCGTGGTGCTGTCAGTGATAAGTTTGTTTCATGGACGACAACGCACCATGTCATCGAACACTTGCTATTCAGGATTGTCTAGTCAGCGAGGGTATTCAATGCCTCGTATGACTAGCACGTTCTCCAGATCTAAAACCCATTGAAAATGTTTGGGATGCTTTGAGGAGGCGACTTGCTGGTTGAAAATATCCTCCAACAAACAAGAACACCCTCATCCGTTCACTGACAGAGGAGTGGAATAACTAGCCTCAACGGCTGCTGGATAATGTTGTGCAAAGTATGACACGACGTGTGGAATGTTGCATTGTACTCCACTGTGGACATATCCCGTACTGACATCTTTTCAAAGGTGCTTGCTGTCGTTCATATGCTTTTTTCCGTTTCTCCGTACACAGCATCAAATGAACACTTTTCCTTTCAGATGTTTCAAAACCTTCTGTATTTCCCAGAACAATAAATGATCTTTATCCTAATGTCCGAACAGTGTGGCAGCAATATTTTATCCTTCTGGGCCTCCACCCCCGCTTAATATTGTGCTACATTGCAATTAGTAATCTGTCCTTAGAAACTGTCCATGTATTTCTTTTCTTAAGTTAGCTTTGTACAAATTCAGAATTAAAAGAAAAGATTCAGAATTAAAAGAAATAAATTATCGTAACGTTCTAAAAAATCTGCTTATTCATCTCTCTGGTGCAAGGCAATGCAGAACCATTTTTGAAATTAAATTACACCCTTTGATACTCACAAGCGCGTTCAACAAGCCATCTTCTTTAATCTCTTAAAGCCCTTAATTTACAAGGAGGGAGTTAATATCCTTCAATTCACAATAGCCTAAAATTTACAACGATGTTCAAGGGCTGAGTCCCGTTCTAGAATCCAAGTCGAATGAACTCGTCCACGTCTGAAAGTGGCAGAATCCGCAATTTGTTTGCCAACAGTTATCGGCCTTAGTCGCGACGAGTACGACCGGAGGGATTTATGAACGGGATTTGAACTAATCTTAAAATCTGGCCGATTCATTCCGAATCACGTGCGAATTTGGGAAAAGAGTTATTTGGTTGGATTTTACGACTTTCGCTTTCACCGGTTCTATCAGGACCGAATCCGTTCAGAAGGTTCGTTAAAGAAAGATAGAATGGAATTCTTATGCAATTCACACAACCCCGTATTGAATGAGAATTATATGCAGTATTTTCAATAATTTAAATCTTAGGGATAATTCGAAAAGTCTGGGGATGATGAATAGGACTATGTTTAAGGGGTGAGTTTTGAGGCTTACAATCGTCTCAATATCTTTATGGATACAACGTTATCTGATTAGTCAAAGAGCAGTTGGTGGCGCGATTTCTAGTTAAGGCTATAGTTCTTTATATTGACGTCCGAGCAACAATATAAAAAAATCTGATGTGAGCAGCACATGACTTTCCCTGCAGACTCAAATTCATTGTCTCTTTATTTCAGTAATAATACATTAAATTGATTTTAATTGCACTGAATAAGAAGCATAATTAATTGAAATTACACTGAATCTACACTTTTAATTCCACTTTCGTTTTCATTTGGTAACGGGACTTATTCTCAAAACCAGCATAGAAAAAATGCAAAAAAACTAAAATATCTCGAGAACGGCTAGTTATAGAGCAATGGGGTTGGTCTTATTTTTTTCATCATCAAAAATTATGTATAAAACAAGCATTTAATTGATATATTTGAGCATACGTATGTAAAGAACCTTGTTGTCCCAACCGGGAATCGAACCCTGGATCTCCCAACTCGCCAGCCGACGCTCTACCGTTGAGCTATTGGGACGAAATTGCAAGCTTTTATTGTCAAAGTGGACTTTGCACGCAGTCTTTTATTTTAGATTTTGACGATTTTTAGGGTTCATTTCGCAAAAAAAGTCAGATTCTTTTTTTCCGAATCGTACCAAAATCTAATAAGCACCCGGGTAATCACAAATGACTCATCTACCACATTTTGTGAAATTTGGTCCATTAGTTTTTCAGCTATTGTGGATACAGGCAATTTTTCGGCCCATTTCGCAAAAAAAAGCAGATATTTTTTTTTATCTCGAATCGTACCAGCATCTAATCAGAACCAGGGTCACCCACAAGGGACGTAACTACACAATTTTATGAAATTCGGTTCATTAGTTTTTCAGTTAGACTGGATACGTACATACATTGCACATACATACAGACAGACAGACAGACAGACGCACAAACACACACACAGACGTCACGCTAAAAATAAGTTTGTCTTGTTCTAGAGGTCCCAAAACGTGTAGATCCATCAAAAACTCGAGTTGCGATTTTCGGTATGATTCAAATACTTTCCCGATACATTAAAATGCATTGCAGGGAAGTAATAGAAGACATTTATAAGGGACCCTCTATATGGTGAAAAATGGTGTTGTTGTTGTTGAGACCCAAACTGTCCGACCTACCAGAAAGGTATAAGGTAACAGTTTGAACGGCTGGGAAGAGCCACCCAATTTAGACCGGAACCTAGTGGGGGAGGCATCCACAGGGACCGTACCGTCCTTCCCCTACAACTAACCTCTCGGAAGGACTTACGGGCCCACATGTTTAACGTGATCGTACTCCACGTGAACACGGCGGCAGTTTTGGCAGCGGAGGGAATTGAACCCGGGCCTACCGAGTGCAATTCTCGCGCGCTAACCACTGGACTACCATGGTGTGTATACTTCCTTCACTTTAGCAAATAAACTAATTTATCAAATTTCACAAAATGTGGTAGATAAGTTACTTTTGGGTTATCTTAGTGCAGATTGGATTTTGGTTAAAAGTACAATTCGAAAGAAAAAAATCCTGCCCTTTCTTTACGAATGGTCTGTAAAAATCGTATGTATCTACTCTAGATGAGAAACCAATTGACAACATTTTACTATATTCTGTAGATAAATCACTTGCGGAGTTATCCTGTTGTTGATTAGGTATTGGTACAATTTGAAAAAAGAGAGATAATCTGCATTTTTTTCCCTTTGGAAAATGGCTTGCAAAATTCGCCAAAATGTAAGACTACGTGTGCTTAAATGTATCAAATAAACGATTGTTTAATACATAATTTTTAACGACGAGAAGAATAAGTCCGACCCCTTAACTCCAGAATGAACCGTTCTCAAGGTATTTTAGTTTATTCGCATTTTTACCACGTCGCCTTTGAAAATACGCCCAGTCACCAATTGAAAATGAAAATTAAATTAAAAGCGCGAATAAACTTTATCATTTAAACTTTTTTATAATAAACTTTGTCATTTCGTATCCACGTTATTTTGTGCAAATAAACTCAATTTAATGAATTTTGAAAGAAAGAGAAAACGAATTTGTGTCGGTAGAGAAAATGATGCACTGCCAGCATCGGATCCTTTTTTCTTTCGAATACGCAGCCACCTTTAACCTTTTGCTTACGGGTGGGACAGTGTCCATCCCAAACGAAGAACCTCTAAAATAAAACAGGTATTTGACATACTCTATCCCAATCTTCCCTATCGGTTCTTCGTTTGGGATGGACACTGTTCCACCTAAGGCTCCTCTATATACGAGCTGACTCATCAAGCATATTGAAGCCCACCGTAGCTGGAAGCGCAGTCCATTAGCATTAACTCTATTCGTATTTTAACTTTAAGACGTATAATTGAAATAATTATGGGTGGTTGTTCTGCACCGAACTGCTCTAATCATTCTAGAAAGGGTTTTAGGCTATTTCGCTTTCTTAGAAACGAAGAAAGAAGAAAACAATGGCTAATACATAATTGGATACCAGGTAATGGAGAATACTTTTGCGAGCTAAATTCTACAATATTCTAATTGAAACTTCTCTTTTCATATAAAGTATTTATTTTAAACACTTATTTTATAATTTCTGTAACTTTAGTATGGAACCCTATGGGCTTCAATATGCTTGATAAGTCAGCCTGCAGTAGAGGAGCTCTAGTTCCACCCGTAAGCAAAAGGTTAAAAACAGCCATTTTTGGTCATCGAGGGGTCGTTTCAGGGCCTTTGCTTTACTTTTTATTGAAAACAAATCTGAATAATCCTAAATACTCACCCTGAGACTCCTCCATGACCAGTGGTGGTCTTGAGACTCGGTGCTGATGACGAAAGAGTTGGATATGAGGATGGAGGCTTCGCTGCCTCTCTCCAGACTCTTCCTCGCCAGAAGGTCCAGGCCTGCCATCGCACCTACGAAGCAAACAAAATATAAATGTAGTTTAAAAAAAAAAGGCTTTTGATTATCCCAAGTGACAGGGTGTGTATCAAACCCGGCAAAAAATATCTGGAATATGAAACCCCCACTCCACTTTCTCATGCATTCATATTACAATTTTACTTTTCCTGCAATACATGTTAATGTATAGGGAAAGTATTGGAATAGTAATGGAAATCGGAACTCGAGGTACTTTGAACACGTGTTCACGATTTTTAATCTGTGTGTATCTCTCTCTCTCTCTCTCCCTCTCCTTCTCTTGCTCTCTCTCTGTGTGTGTGTGTGTGTGTGTAAAATACATGTGTCGATCCATCACAAAAACTTTTAAACGAAATTTCACAAATGGAAGCGTAATTTCTGACGATGAAAATAATAAGACCGACTTCATTACGCTAGCACAAAACGTTCTCGAGATATTAAAATTTATTTTTAATTTTGAGGAACTGAGAATGTTTAAAAAGCGTTGCCAACTGGAAACAAACACATATTGAAACTGCAAATTGGATATATTCTCAAATAATTATCCCCATCCTTTTGTACAATTAAACCCAAATTTAATTGATCATGAAAGAGAAAACGAATGTGAATTTGTGTACTGTTCATATCAGTATTACAACCAGTATCAGATGAATAACGTGCATCTATTAACGAGCTTAAACATTTTATTAATTTGTATCGCATTTTAATGGCAGATAACAGAATCCGTGGACCTTTTTCTCGAACATGTGCTCTTAATATATGTGCTCGTCAAGGCGGAACAGACAATATCTCCTACGGCAGCAAGAAAACTTGCAATGTGCTACAATTTAAGAACTTTTCTTGGACTTAAGGACTTTCTTAGGAATTCTGTGTAAATGGAAGGCATTATGATGGAATAAAACATCTGATGTGGGCAGCACATACATTACTTTCCTTATAGACTGAAATACATTTTCTCCTTGTTTCTTTCATAATGCTTTAAATTGAGTTAAATTGCACAAAATAACGCGGAGAGTTATTTGAAATTATACCGAATGTTCAGTTTTAATTCAAATTTCCTTTTCATGTGGTAACTGGAACTGTTTTCAAATGGCGACGTTGCAAAAATGCCATCAACTTAAATTGATAGAGAACTGTTCATCCTAAAGTAATGAGGTTAGTATCATCCTTTTCATTGTCAAAAAGAAATATAAAACGAGCATTTAATCAATATATTTAAGCATATTTAGTGTTTATTTCAGATATAAAGGATTTGAGGGTTATTTTATATAAAAAAATGAGGGTTATATTTTCCAGAATTGTACCCAAATCTAATCAGCACCAGGGTATGTCACAAACGACATACCTACAAAATTTTGAAAAATTTCGTTGAACAGTTTGCAACTAGAGTGGTTACATTCATTGAAAAGACACAGAGATAGACGTCATGCTAAATAAAGGTTTTTTAAGTTCTAAAGGGCACAAAAAGTACTACAGATTCACACTTTCCCTATACTTTACCAAGTATTGCAGAGAATGTAAAAAGTTAATGTTTTTATTTTAATGAATCTATGCATTTGAGTATTTCTGAACATGTTCCAACGGTGTTAATCTTGATATGTGTGTTGGGAGAACTGCAATTAACAATAGAATTGGAATTCAATTGAAATTTGATACAATTATTTGAATTGGTAAATATAAGAAGCCTATTGAATATCCCCACTGTGATCATAAAGAAAAATACATAGCCATCCCTTTTTAAAGTATTTTATTAAACATGTAAATTTATTACCACTAATTATATTAAATAATAAACTTATATCAATTTTTACTTTCTGATCCCGTTGAAAGTTTTTTCAAAAGTATTCAAATTAAAGATTTCCACGAAAAAACTTGTTTGAAGGCTCTAGTGAACCATTTCGAACGTTTTCGAAACAATGTCCGTGTGTGCATGAGTGCGTGAAATGCAGACACGATGATTGAAAATCGAATGCTCGCATTACCTAACAATATTTTAAGTACAGATACATTGTTTAAAAATCTGGAAAAGGAAACATGATTTTGGAATTTGCTTGATTAGAACAGGAATTTTTCGAAACTTCAAATTTTCATAACACTATTTCTTATATAGAATAATGATAATTACTGGAACAATAATAATTATATAGTCAAGACAGAAAACTGATAATTTGGAATTGGTTATTCATATAAATGGTATTTATAAACAAATTGGCAAAATGTATTGGTTTGATTAATCTGCTGCCAACTTATTTAGAGTAGTGGGCTTTATTAGAACAATAACGTCTAAATCAAACTATATACATATTTTTTCCCCGCCTGATAACGATTGTGATTCAAATGGACGTAAATAATATCGGATATAAATGAATGTGAATGTCGAGTGAAAATTTACATTGCATGAGAATATTAAGTAAAAACTCACTTTGCATGAGAATGTCGAGTAAAAACTCACTTTCTATGATAATGTCGAAGGAAAATATTCACATTCTATGATAATCTCGACTGAAAACTCACGGTTTAAAAGGATGCTGAGTGAACACTCACGTTCCATAAGAATATCAAGAGAAAACTCACGTTGTATAAGAATGTCGAGTGAAAATTCACATTCCATGAGAATGCAGAGTGAGAACTCACGTTTTATGAGAATGACGAATAAAAACTCGCTTTCCATGAGAATGTCGAATGAAAATTCACGTTCCGAGAGAATGCCAAATGAAAACTTTGTTCCATGAAAATGTCGATTAAAAATTCACGTTCCATGAGAATGTCGAATGAAAACTCACGTTCCAGATATATTTAAAAAAAATTATTATTTCCCCAAAATAAAAATTAAAATACACATTGGACACATTGGATATATTTTTTTTTATCAAATTAAGGTTCAAATATTTCGATATTTAAAATGATCACATTCAACTATCTAGAGCAAAGTCATATAAAAATAATATTAATACATTTATAAAATATTCAAGGTTAGTAAAGTGATGCCATTTTTTCAAAACTATATGAAAAAATCAACAAATCAATACTTTTACATATGCTTCCCACATATCGAACTTGAAAACAGAAAGGTATAGGAAAAACTTTAAACATCCGCTAAAGAATATACTAGTCCATGTATTAATAATAAAAAAATAAAATGTTGCTGTGATGAACGACTATTTGAGTGAATTCAAATTAAACGATTACTCATACTTTTTCACATTTTAAAATAAACGCATTTTTAACATTCAAAACCAAATATTTTACTATGGTAAAAATCTTATCAGTGTAAATGAAGATAAAACCATGTACATATGAAGATAAAACCATGTAAAAAAGCACTCAGCTTCTACAACTCAAATTTGCTTTGTGCGAAGCATCGAAAAATATATTTGTTGTCATATTTTCCAAACACCAACACCCTGTTTATGTTGACTATTTTTGACCTTGATACCTGTTTGCTGAATTTATTACTTTAACGGCCTTGCACTGAGAGGTTGATGACTGCTGAGATGCCTATTTCGCAATTTTAGCGTCAATGCTTGAGATTCTTGGATAAGAATTTCGAAGTACTGGCATGGAAGAGGAAAATCTAAGCGATAATGGAGTCTGCACGGGCTTGGTAAGTCGAACCCATCCCGTCCCGTCCTAGGAGGATGGAATACTAGGAGGATGGCTCGGAGGATGAAATACCAGGAGGATGGGTGTATTCCATCCTCCTAGGTCTCGTCCCACTATCCGACTAGAGCCGCAAGTCTTTCGGAAATTCTTAGGCCAGACTTTACTCTTCCTCTTTTAAAAGCAAAACTTCTAATACACTCTGTGGCAATAAATAAATAAATAAATACATAAAAAGATAACAGACGCATCTAAAAGAAAGTCTTCTATTGCTATGAAACTTCACACACGCAATGAGTATGTAAAGATAAAGAAATTATTACATTTTCGTTGCAAAAGGACTTTTATTACAGAGCAGATTAATTTGACAACTATAGGCTTTAATCCCACAAGACATTTTATAGTTGGGATATGAATGAAGGGCTGGCTGCTCATGGCACATAAAATGCTTAAAATCTGAAATCGAAGAGAAATGAAGGTGTAGACACATGGGTTTGGACAATTTTGTATAATGTCAATCTTAAACCATTATGGTGATTGGTGGGACAGCTCAGTGGTTAGCGGGCGGGAATTGCACTCGGACGACTCGAATTCAATTCCCAGCTTTGCCTAAACTGTCCCAGTGTTCACGCGGAGTATGGGCACGTTAAATATTCGTATGTGGATCCGTAAGACCTTTAGATAGGTTTGTGATAGGGGAAGGTGGTACGGTCCCTGTGATTCCATCTGAATTGGGTGGCACTTAACGGTCATCCAAATAGATACATTACAACTTCGGGTAAGTCGGACTGTCTGGATATAAGAAGAAGAATTTTAAACCATTGTAAGATTTGTACAGTGTTATTTTGAACTGAATCTGCCTACACGCTCAATTTGGTTGGTAAATATGTGGATCCATAAGTTCTTCCGAGAGGTTGGTGGTAGGGGAAGGAAGGTACGGTCTCTGTGGCTCCGGATTAAATTAGGTGGCATTTTCTGGTCATCCAAATAGATACCTTCCACCTTCGGGTAGGTCGGATAGCCTGGGTCAAAGAAGAATAATTTTAAACTATTGTAAGATTTATATAGTGTTATTTTGAACTGAATTTGCCTACACACTTAATTTAGTTCAATTTCGTATCGGATTAAAATTTATTTCCTACCTCTTCTTGTGAGGAAGGACATTCATAAACTTGCTTTCTCTCGTAATTTTTTTTAACGTACATCTATAGCTTTATCTCGTATCTTTTTAGTTTTCATTTTTTACGTGATTTACGTTCATACCTATGTAGTATTAAGCATGGATGGACGCGCATGAATCAGGAGAGCATTTTATCTAAAAGCACTGAACCGGAATTCCGGAAGAAAATGCATGAAAAGGGCAAAAAGGATAGTCATGACGTATGGAAATGACGTAATGTAATGACGTGAAATCTGATAGATGGAAGTGTTACACGAGATGAAATTGTGTGCCGAATTTCAGCTCTCTACGTGCTCTGAGAGCCGAAAACAAGCCAGTCAAAAATCACGTACGTCAATGACGTAACAATGTAACGGAATGGCGTAAAAATTTAATAGATGAAAGTGTTCGGCGAGAAAAAACCATGTGCAAAGTTTCAACTCACTACGTGATCAAAGAGTCGGATCTACGCGTTTCGAGCACTGTAGAACCCAAGAAAACTATTTTAGCGTGACGTCTGTGTGTGTGTGTGTGTGTGTGTATGTATATGTGTGTGTGTGCAATGTATGTATCCATTCTATCTCAAACACTAATTGTCAAAATTTCACAAAATTGAATAGACAAGTCAGTTGTGAATTACCCTGGTGCTGATTAGATTTTGGTACAATTCAGAAAAAAAGAATCTATCTTTTCTTTCTCGCAAAATGGCCCGCAAAAATCATCAAAATCTAAAATTAAAAAATCTATATAATGAGTACGTATGCTCAAATGTATCAACTAAATGCTTGTTTTATACGTAATTTTTGACGACGAACAGAGTAAGACCAACCCCAGCGCTAGGACTAACCGTTCTCAAGATATTTCAGATTTTTCACAACCCGAGTTTGTGAATGTTTCATATGAAGAACTAAGATTAAACAATTATTTTTTAATATTTTTATTTATATTAAAATATTTAATCGAATATTATCTTTACACAGCTGAAATCAACACATTAATTTCATTTACTCGCTCGTGGGTCAGACCCGAAGCCGTTCAGACCCCTAGTGTACCCACACATTTTGTGCCCCAAACCCTAGGGTGGGTCTTGAGGGTTGGGTCGCGAAGACCTCTAGTGTAGATACGTCGAAAACTCTTGTTCCGGTTTTCGACACGATTCGTGTACTTTCTCTATATGTTATCCTTTATTATAAGAAAAGTAATTAAAAAATGCAATTGTTAGTAACATTAACAACTGTATTTAAATCGCAATGGTTAATTATTAGTTATATTGAATTTTGTCCAACTGTAGTTTCGAGTGACATTGTTTGGAAAATGCTGCCTCAAGGTGAGTAATATCTTTCCGCAGCGGGGGAAGATTTTTAATGTTTTAAAAGCAATACGAGCTAGTTTCTAAGGTTTGTTCTGTGCAAAGAGTTGATAGAGGTATCAGAAGAAAGATTAAATCGTGTCGACTTTCACCCCATTGCGTTGAATTTTGATTCAGAAAAGGAAAAGGAAAATTATAGATACTGTTTAAACTGTTTAAACAAGAGATGGAGAATTTAAATTGTGGAATAACAATAATGCAAACTATTATGTGCACATTTGTATAACTAGTTAAGTAAGTTTATTAGTTTATCGAGCAATTAACTCGTTATAACTCCTAGATGGTGTTAAGCAATTTCTCATTAAAATTACAAGAAAGCATAAAAATATGGAGAGTTGGATCTAGTTGAAAATTAACAGTCCCCTGTGTTTATTGATTAAATTCTATAATAATAAAATAAAATGTCTGTGTTCCCTTTTCTTATTATTTTATTTGTCTCTGTCGTCTATCGGAAAATCTAAGCATCCTACAGCCATGGAATTCAGTACTGGGGTACCTCATCCCCCGGGAAAAAACGCCTCGTCGAGAATTTTTCAAAATTCAAATTAGTGTTTCAGTTATTTAAAATTGAGGCATCATTTAGAGCTATTTTCGCAAAAATCGGTTCCTTACCGATCAAAAATATTATCGCAGAGTTTATATCTTATTTAGTTAGTTTCCATGCGTTAATATTGGGCATATTACGGTCATTTATCAGGCCTGCGCGTGTGCTTGCGTAGCTGGTGACTACGCAAGCACAAGACCAGGGTCGGCCGCTTTAACCCTTATTTGAATCTAATAAACCGGTTATTTCTTTAATTTTTTATTTACTTTTTCGAGCCACGGTAAACCGCTAACTAAAACCGCCGATACTGAATCAGCTAATACGAGGGCACAACTATATTATATGTCAAATATTCCAATGTCAATGAACAATATTATATTTAAATTAAACATGCCTATAAACTACGATAAACTAAAATACATATCGAATACTACAAATATACAATCTAAATAATTGTCGGTGTTCTTGTCTTTCCAGACTCCCCCCCCCCCCCCTTTTCATACCAGAAGTATCATTATTAAATACTTATATGCAATAATGATAAACAAAATAATATATAATCCAGAATATAATAACCGTGTCTGTAAAGTCCTACGTAACAATATTTGCATATACTCGCAATAAACAACAATATAAAACTGAACAATATACATTTAAAATACTAACAAATTCCAGTGAAATAATGACATTAATAATTAAATAATTACATAATAATGACATTACCTGATATATTGTTAGAATTGATATTGTAAGGATATCCCTCTCTCATTCAAAAGAGAAAGTATTGAAAACAATAATTAATAAGGAGTTATGAAGGAACCTTTATATGCAAATAGTGTGTAGTACACTTTCACTTTTGATGAAGCTATTAAAAATTTTTATTCTCTTTTGCACTCTCATATCGTATGCAAGAGAGAATAGTGTTTCTATCTGGTATTTGTTTGTCAGTGAGATTCAAATATTTGAGACCCAAACTAATCGGGTATCATTAATCATAGTAATATGATATTTAGTATGTCGATTGTCTTTTGTGGTGCATTTTAATTCAGTGGATTTTGAACCTTATCGGGGTAGCCCGTCTTGGGCCTGTCATAGGAATGTACTCTATTTTCGAGAACAGGAGAAGTTAAAATGTCCAAATTTGATATGCCGTTGTCTTCCATAAATTTTAATATATACTATTTAATATATACTATTTAATACATACTATTTAATACATACATTTTAATACATACTATTTAATACATATATTTTAATACATACTATTTAATACATACATTTTAATACATACTATTTAATACATACATTTTAATACATACATTCTAATGCATACATCTAAGTTACATACAAGTAATAAAAGGGGGTACTTTAATGCTCTATGCTTTAACTTAACAAAATTGAATTTGAATAATTTTAATTTAAAAAAAAATACGTAATTGATTTAATTTTTAAATTGATTCATTTAATTTTTAAATTTATTTATTTAGTTTAATTTTTAATTTATTTAATTTTATGTTCAACATAATCATTTCAACAATTCCTTTAAAGATATCGTTTGCAAAAACAAACAACCACGAATTCCCATACTTTGCAGATGATCCGGATTGTGCATAGTTCTGTACAACCTTCTTCTTTTGCCGACAAAAAGAGTTTTACTGCACTCATAACGGCACGTTTAGCGTCACAACCCGAGTATTTTGAGTCCCATCAGAACAAATGAACTTTCACCATTTCTTTTTCCATGCACTAAACAATGCCTCATCTCATTTAAAAAGGCCTGGAACAACATAAGAAAAGACGACAAATAATCGAGAATAGGTTTACCCAAGACAACATGAATACATAAAGCTTCCTCACGTGACTGCTCGTGACGTCATCAAGTGATGACATTTTAGACTGTTCTGTTTGGGAGAATATTACTGACGGTGTTGAACAGCGAAACCAAAACAAAAATATATCTGAGTGTCAATCTCCATTAGACTTTTTAATATATACATGGTTATTAATAAAAGAAGATGTCTGTATGTCTGTCTGTGCAGTCTGTAGCGGGAAATTTAAGCGTCGTACGGCCATGAAATTTGGAACACTGGTAATTAAGGGCGATATTATCCTCAGCGTCATTATTTTTTAATTTTTAGTTAAATTTTCAATTATTTTGCATTTTATCCCGATTCACGACGACTTTGGTCTATATTCGCCCAAATCGATCCTGTAATGACCTAAATATTATCAGAGTTTCCATCTTGACACCATCAAAAAGATCGAATAGTTCTCTTTGAAATGAACTGTGAACAGAATCCATACGATTATTAGACGATGTTTTAAAAAAATATTTTTTTTCGTGGATTTTAAACCTCTCCGATTTTTATATTACGATATACAGAAATTGATTTTCTATCCATGGTTCATTTTTTTTTATTTTCTACGTACAATATAACATATTACTCCAAACAACTAATTTCATAAACCCATCCGTTGATTACTTATATTTTTTTTTATTGGAGGCATGCCTTTGATTTTACCAGGCCACTAGCAGGCAAGAGGACCTTGCTTTCCCCACGTGATGGGGAAAGCAGGATTCTTCACCGGAATTGTTGCTGTTGTTGAGACCCAGACCGTCCGACCTACCAGAAAGGTGTAAGGTAACTGTTTGGACGGCCGGGAAGAGCCACCCAATTTAGACCTGAACCCAGTCGAGGAGTCATCCACAGGGACCGTATCCTCCTTCCCCTTCCACCAACCTCTCGAAAGGACTTACGAACCCACATGTTTAGCGTGATCGTACTCCGCGTGAACACGGCGGCAGTTTTGGCAGCGGAAGGAATCGAACCCGGGCCTACCGAGGACAATTCCCGCGCGCTAACCCCTGGGCTACCGCGCCCTTACCGGAGCTGTTGTATTTATTGAAGCTAATTTTTCGTAACAGTGTGTCTTTATTCGTTCCTGTGCAATCCTTGCAGAGACTACTCGTACATTTAGATGTGATTCCGTATGACGCGCATTACTTTTCTCTTCGCGTTTTCATGAGAGGTCAAATTGGGTTTCGGTATTCGTATTATTTATTACTGAGCCCTTATTTAGTGCAAGGGCAACGTGGGTAATTCGTTTTAGTATCACATATTATCAGCGGCATGACTAGGAATTTTAGTCCCTTAAACAAAATGCCCCCCTCCCTTTTAAAATTTTAGTTTTACAAAATCTGAAATTCTGGGTACTTTGGCCACCCAAAATAAAAGCATTTAAGGAAATGTTTTTTAAGAAAATGTGTTTCCAAATTAATTTCCATTTAAGGAAATGTGTTTCCAAAAGTTTGTCCTGCTTTTTAAAAAAAATTGCTTCAGGTATATTCACATTTGTGAAAGGGAGAGGCAAAATTTTAATTTGGTTCATCAAAATAAAAGTATTTAAGAAAATGTTTTTATTAGTATTTAAGAAAACGCTTTTACTTTAAAATAAATTAATTTCATAAGTGAATAAATTTTGAAATTTTGGGTATATTCTTTCTTCCCCCCCCCCCCTCTTTTTCTAGGTTCTTCTTCTACATCTACTTTTAGGTAAAAGAATGAAAAAATATTTTCAAATGCGTTAAAATATTTTGTAAACGTTTTACTGCTTCTGTTTATATTTAAAAAAATTGTTAGAATTTTAGGACCATCTACATTTTGTTTTAAAGCTATTACTCCTGCGAATTGAAGGCAATTGCAAAACCGTACGACCTCGCCGAGTCTCCAGTTCCGCGCTTGACTTTACAAAATAACATTTACAATTAACAAATCAAATTGGCAAATTAAACAAAACTGGTACATAAACTTTGTGTAACACTTCTCAGGCCATTTTAACGTCTTCCTTTTGGTGTATGTTAACCATATGTTTTGCAAATTATTTTACAAACGGGATCAGGATGTTTCGTTTTTAATACTTTACAACATAGCTGAAAAGTGTTTACGACTTTGTTCATTCTGTCTGTATGTCTGTCCGTTAGCACGATAACTGCCTTAAAAATGACTTTATCAAAATGAAATTTTAGTATGTTTTTCAGACGGTCTGTGGAACCTATAGGAATATAAATGAATAATATCACCTAATTAGTTTTGGATTGAACCCGGGTTGAAAAAATGAAATTCATTGAACCCTATGGGACCTAATTTTTCAAACATTTTTTAAGCGAATTTAAAATTCACAAATTGCTTCGAAAGTTTTAGGAAATATTTAAATTATCCCATAAAATATATAAAAAAAAATTTCAGTAAAATATGTAGTTTTTTAAATAAAAATTATTTAATATAGGGAGAAAAACAAATTCAATTAAATTCAGACTCTTGCTATATCCTCCAGAAAGGAAAAAGAGATATATTTTATAATAAATATCTTTCCAAGAGTTTAATTATTTTGTATATGAGAGAGGCTTCACATTTTAAAATAAATTTGGTAGATAACAATTTTTCAATTTTTTTTTAATTTTATATAACTCTTCATGATATGCTTATCTGATGGCGTTTTTAATGCACTTTCCTACGTCCTAAAGAGTTAAAATTTGGTACACAGCTTAAATTTGTAGAACATTTTATTCTACAACAATTTGGTGGATCTTTAAATATAGATCCTACATTTTTTTCGAAATGACCTGCAAATAATCCCCGTTCACTTCTATGAATCATTGTTGTAAGATTGTACAAAATAACACCCATAATAACACCCATAACACCCAAAATAACACCCATAAGTATTTTAAATGGTACCGAATTTGCACGTTAAACGTAAATTTGGTTCTCATTTGATAGGTGGACTTATTGTCAAAGGCGGCGTAGCGAAAACACGAAAATACTAAAATATCCCAAGAACAGCTAGTCCTAGAGTAATGGGGTTAGTCTTATTCTTTTTGTTTTCAAAAATTACGTATAAAATAAGCATTTAATTGATATAATTGAGCACACGTAGTCTTTTATTTTTAGATTTAACGATTTTTGCGGGCCATTTCGCAAAAACAGTCCGTTCCTTTTTTCCGAATCGTACCAGAATAACCTACAAGTGATTTATATACCAAATTTTGTTAAATTTGGTCCATTAGTTTTCAGCTAGAGTGGATAAAAGAAATTTTTGCCGGCCATTTCGCAAAGAAGGCAGATTCTTTTATTATGAACCGTACTAAAATCTAATGAATATCAGGGATTCCCACAAAAAACTTACCTACCAAATTTTATGAAATTCGGTCCATTAGTTTTTCAGCTAGAGTGGATACAATATCCTCACAGACGCACAGAAACACACACCACAACACCCTTACACGCACAGACGTCTCCCTAAAAACAGTTTTTTCGTGTTATAGAAGTCCTAAAACATGTAGATCCTTAAAGGTATTTACGGGTCATTTATTAAGACCGGGCATTCGTTTCAGGAAAAAATAATTTACCGGGCTGCGGTTGAGCCGCCATTAAACACTAATTTAGAAAACTACTAGAATTTGCACAGTTCAAATCAAGAGCAATGTCTGCTAGAGTTATATATTCTAGTACTAACATAAAGCGCGAAGTATAAAATTTCGAAATAATATCAGATCAAAATCAACATGAGAATGATTCAGATGTTAAGTAACCACAGAAACCCTGACACATTTCAGGGATTGGTTCGACTTGGGATTTCCGAGTTTTACCTCCAAATCCTGAACACAAGCTCATCCCAGCTGTTCAAACAAGATCCTGCTGTATCGAACTGAACCTTGATATTCAGATTATCTGCTCTTTTCTGTAGAACTAAGAAAAGAAATCAGCTTACATTGGTTAGCATTTACCCGGGGGAACTTAAGTAGAGTAAGGTACTTAATTTGAGCTCTACTATATATAAACTATTTCTACTATAGTTTATAGATATAATCTATCTATTTCTTCAGAAACATACATTTTTGTGTTTGCTTCTACAAAAAACTTGGACATGATTAGATTTTTGTAGAAGTTAACAATTCATGATTTAGGCTTAGAGCCTCGTCCACGTGTATGGCGTTTGTGCTTGATATCGTTTGTTATACTTATTTCGATTCCATACCTTTGTATTATATATTTTTCATTGACTTGTTGATTCGATATTTATTTTATTTTTTTTTTCCATTTGCTTGAGGATCAGTTGATTTTTACTTTTGTTTTGTAAGCCAGTTAGATAGTTGAATTTAGTTTAAGTTTTTCTTTTTTTGTTTCCATACCTTTTAATTTTGTTGATTTTCTGTAACTTGATAGCTTGTGTTTTATATTTTTTATCCATTTGATTGATGATTTGCTGTATTATATTTTATTCTGTGGGTGTTTTTAAAAAGTTAGGTTTATCGTGTTTACATCTTCTTACTTTTCATTCATTGGATTTTCAAACTTCTATTATATATATATATATATATATATATATATATATATATATATATATATATATATATATATATTTGCATTTTCGCTACGCCACTTTTGAAAATTAAGTCCAGTTACAAAATGAAAACGAAAATTGAATTAAAAGTGCAAATTCAGTGTAATTTAAAATAATCATGGATGTTATGTTGTGCAATCAAACTCAATTTAATGAATTATTGAAGAAATAAAGAGAACGTGAATATGAGTCTGCAAGGAAAGTCATGTGCTGCCCACATCAGATTTTTCTTTTGTTCCTCTTTTTCTCAAAGCTCCACTAGTTTCACTTAACTTTTGTCAGCCGTAGGTAAATGAATGAAAATTATTTTTTAATGTATTAAAATAGTCAAGAAACTATTCATCTTATATGAAAAAAACCACTAGAACCTGAAACCATTTACCGGTCGTGTACTATTTCCCGCGGTACTATTATCCCGCGGTCGTGTACTATTTCTAAGTTGCGGGATTTTGACGTTTTTTTTTATTATTTTGCTTCTGCACATATTGTGTTTATTGTCTGAGGAGTCTAGAAAATAATTTTAAAAGTTAATAGCAAATTTGATTTGAAAAAATAATTATTGGGATTTTACATTTTTGATATGTTTAGAATTTTTCTATGTGAATCAAAAGTGAAGCTTTTAGTGAGAAGGTAAAGCTTGATGAGTGGTATATTTATTTTCTTACATGTTTTACCTTGATTTTTCCTTTAATTTAACTAGTCATGATCGACGGGTGTATTTCTGTTTCAACTTCTTGGATGGCATATTTAACTTACCTTCCTACGTCCTATAAAGCTGAAATTTGGTACATAGCTTAGTCCAGTAGAACATTTTAATATATTAATTTATTATTATATATTATATAAGTATTATATATATATATATATATATATATACACTCATGTTCAAAAGTTAAGCATAATTCGTAAAATGCGCAAAATTCGAAGTTAATATGGATACAATGGTCCACAATCAGTTGTTCCGTTGTGGGGAATCGTCGGACGAAGGTAAATCATTGTGCATAGGCAAAACAGTTCAGTCGACGTCGACATGCGCAAAGCACCGGCGCACGTCGGAACGAGTTTAAAACGGCCTCGAGCAGCATGGCCAGTTGAAGCAGAATTTCGCAATTGCTGTAGTACGGAGCGTTGTTAACAATAAAAAAAGACGAAAGATATCACAAAGATGCCAACTGGACATGTTTTTGAAGGGACGAATTATTGGAATGCTGGAATCCGGTAGATCCCCAACAGAAGCGTCTGGAATTCTGAATGTGCCCCAGTGTGTGTGAATCTAGAATGGGGCAGAGGTTCTAAACTATTAGAGATGTTACCCGACGACCAGTACCAGGTCGTCCAAAGGTAACAACCGCTTGGTAAGACAGATATTTGGTGATAACTGGGCGACGTTACGAGGAACCGTTCTGCAAGACAACTGGGTTCAGCTCTGACAGCTGCCACAGGAGTCGCTGTTTCGAGGCAAACTGTTTATAGGAGACTCCACGTTGGTCTCTACGTCAGACGACCAGCAGTTTGCACCCCCCTGACGTCTGCACAGAAACGCGCGCGTTTATAGTGGAGTTTGGAACGTCGTAGTGGAGTGGACAACAGTGGGGCAATGTCATGTTCAGTGACGACTCCAGGTTTAGTCTGCAAACTGATTCTCGTCGTGCCACGATCTAGAGAGAACGTAGAAAGCGTTTTCACCCGGGAAATATCACGGAAAGACATCGTTTTCCGTTTGGGGGCGTCATGGTCTGGGCAAGCATCATGATGGACGGCCGCATAGACCTCCACATCTTTGACACGGGGTCGGTTACCGGTCAAAGATACAGAGACGGAGTCCTTGAGCCTACTGTTCGATTGTTTGAGGTGCTGTTGATCCTGAGTCCATATTCATTGACCATAACGCGCCTCCTCACCGTGCGTCCATAGTCGATGACTTCCTTAACTGAAGATATCCAGCACATGCAGTGGCCTGCCAACTCTACTGATCTGAATCCAATAGAGTATATGTGGGATATGCTCGGGAGACATCTTGCAGCCCTCCGCTATCCAACAAGCTCCGTTCCGGGAATTGAAAACTGCTCTCCGTGAGGCTTAGAACTTCTTGAGCACACAACTCATCCAAACCCTCATCGAAAGTATGAGAAATCGTTGTGCAGCATGCGTGGCTACCCGAGGTTCCCACACACCGTATTAAACTGCAGCATTCCATTGTTTTAATCATTCTGTTTCACTGAGGTTGACACTCGTATTGTGACCCTTTTTCTTTGAACCCTTTTTTTTGGATAATAAAAGTCGTTGTTATCCTTGTTTTGCATATTTTCTTCTTTTATTACCCTATTACAGCCGCATACCGTGTTCCCTTCCATTCCGATGTAGATTTCGTGAAATTTTCACATAAGCAGCAGCTATGCTTAACTTTTGGACATGAGTGTATATATATATATATATATATATATATAAGTATATATAGAATAAAATGGAATTAAAAGGACGGGGATGACCATATGTCTTGCATAAAATGGTAGAGGAGGATTACGACTCCTCTTTCCGCTTTTTTTCTACTTCGGATGTAAGAGCAGCTACGCGTCTTGTCCTTTGTAGTAATTTGCTTTGACTTTGGCAGAATTGTATAGTGTGGAGACATTTCGTTCCCAACCTCTTTACGTTTTATCTGTTTATATATATATATATATATATATATATATATATATATATATATATATATATATATATATATATATATATATATATATATTATATGACGTTTTCTGTTTATTGTGTTTTCCCCCATATAACGTTTTTATATAAGTTCCACAGAGGGCCGTAGAAACAGGCTTCCACTATAATAGCAAAATTCCAAAATGTCATTCATTTATTACTTTCCCTCCAATACATGGTAATGTATAGGGAAAGTATTGGAATCATGCCGAAAATCGCAACTCGAGTTTTCGACGGATCTACGCGTTTCGAGACCTCGAGAATACGAAACAACTATTTTTAGCGTGATGTCTGTGTGTGTGTGTCTGTGTGTCGGTCTGTCTGTGTATCTGTCTGTCTGTCTGTGCAGATTTTGTATCCACTCTAACTGAAAAACTAATTGACCGAATTTCCTAAAATTTGATAGGTAAGTCATTTGTGGACGAATCTGGTGCTGATTAGTTTTGGGAATAATTCGGGATAAAAGAAACCGCCTTTTCTTTGCGAAATGGCCCGCGAAAGCCTGTTCCACTCTAGCTGAAAAACTAATGGACCAAATTTCACAAAATTCGGTAGATAAGTCGCTTGTGGTAGATAAGTCGCCCCCACACCAAAACGTTCGAAAAGTGAAATGATGGGAAAGCATACTTTGCGATTAGATAGAGACTTCAAATTTGGTGTATAGATAAATCATTCGAAAGGAAGAAAGTGTGCAATTTCAGATTTCCAATATTTTCTACTTAAGGGGGTGCCGCACACCAAAACGTTCGAAAAGTGAAATGATAGGAAAGCATGCTTTGCGATGAGATAGAGACTTCAAATTTGGTGTATGGATAAATCGTTCGAAAGGAAGAAAGTGTGCAATTTCAAATTTCCAATATTTTCTACTTAAGGGGGTGCCGCACACTAAAACGTTCGAAAAGTGAAATGATAGGAAATCATGCTTTGCGATGAGGTAGAGACTTCAAATTTGGTGTATGGGTAAATCGTACAAAAGGAAGAAAGTGTGCAATTTCAGATTTTCAATATTTTCTATACTTAAGGGGGTGCCGCACACCAAAATGTTCGATTTACAGAATAAATGAGAAAACGCTCCTTTAAAATTTGATAGAGACTTGAAATTTGGTATATGGGCTAATCATTTAACTGAAACACGCAAGACGAATGTAGTTTTTCAAAAATGTTCGTTTAAGGGGGTGCTCCAGAATGAAACGTTCGAAAAGAGAATTGATAAAAAAAACCATGCTTCGAAATGAGATAGAGATATCAAATTCGGTGTAAGGGTAGATAGTTTGAAAGGAAGAAAGTGTGAAATTTCAGATTTCCAATATTTGCTACTTTAAGGCATGCGCACACTAATATGTTCGATTTTCCGAATAAATGAGGCACGCTTCCTTTTAAATGTGATAGAAGCTTGATATTTTGTATATGGGCCAATCATCTGATAAAAAACGCGAGACAAACTGAGGAAGAAATGCGCAAATTTAGTTTCCCAATATTTTCTTCTTTAGGGGGTTCTGAACACCAAAATATTCGATTTATCGAATAAATATGAAACGCGAATTATTATAAAATTTATATTATTCAGGGATTGCTTATTGCGAGACCGTTGATTTTCAACGGGTATTCGGCTAGTATTCTGTAATTTTTCTATAGTTATTCAAAAGATTAAAGTTACGAACGGTGAAGAAAAATTTGATTTCCGTTTATAGGAAAAATCAAAAAAATAAATTGTAAAAACTGAAACAATTAACCCTGCTCTACCTTATATTGTTCCTATTTCTGCTTATTGGTGCTATAAATAAGAGTGCTAGTTATCCAAAATTACGAACTCATCCTTGTATCCTAAGAATACACCTACGATTCTAACGGATAAGTCGTAACCATATGCCAGTCAAGCGCCATCCATAAAACACATAATTAAAAAAAGTTTTATGCCTAACCCATAATGAAAATATGTAACTCCTCTGCACTTATTCCGGTCATGGTTGCTTTGGCATCGTAAAACTGTCCAGAATGCGGTCATCAATGTCGCAACGATGTCCTTTCTGGACATCACCACTTCATATTTCTATTTCCTTCTAAGATTTATGAGACCATTGCATCCCACGCTTGCGTTTGACGATGTAGCGTTTCTGTTTGATCACGCACCTCTCATGCATTTGTACAGCATACCGTTTTTCTTCTACTTTCATTTTTAGGAGTATACCACACAATATACAGGGTGTCAGAAAAAATCGTGGATTGGCCAAATAACTCGAGAAGTATTAGAGTATGTTTTTACTTTCCCTGCAATACATGGCAATTTATAGAGAAAGGATTAGAATCATACCGAAAATCGCAACTCGAGTTTTCGACGGATCTACACGTTTTGAGACCTCTAGAACTCGAAAAAACTATTTTTAGCGTGACGTCTGTGTGTGTGTGTGTGTGTGTCCACTATGTGTGTATGTATCCATTGCACCTGCTGCAGCAGGTGCAATGTTTCTGCTGGCGATTTCCGTGCACGCCAATGTCTGCAAAGGGAGGTCAAACTGTTTGGGATAGGGTATGTCAAATACCTGTCTTTTTGGGAGATTCTTTGTTTGGGATGGACGCTGTCCCACCCGTAAGCAAAAGGTTAAATGTGTAAAACAATGTTTTATATTTAAAAAAAACTTTTTTTAGTCGATTTTTACTCATTTCAACGTCCACCGTCCCCTTAACTATCTTACTTTAAGCCCATATTAACTATTATAAACGAAACAAATGAAATTGAAAACAACAAAAAATTTATTGAAGTTTATTGGGTTTTTATTTTACAAGACGCTCTTCAAGCAAAACCATTTCGGCTCCATCGGATTAGAGCAACCGCCGATATATTTTCTGTTTTTCTACATTACCAGGCAGTGTTCAATAAAATGAAAGAGTAAACCTGAATCAAATGAAATATTTATGATGAAACCATGATGTGTTGAGTTTTAAAACATTTTCGCAAGTTTTAGCAAGTAATTGATCCAACAAGAATGTCTCAACCTAACAGGAAATACCACGAAAATTAGAGGGTAAATCTAAGATTTGTAGATGTTTCCAACCCCAAAGGAAACTAAGCGATTAGCCTTGACCATATTTTCTGTTTTGTTAAGAAACCAAACGGATTTTGATACATCAGGAGTGGCAGTTGACACTTCAGCAATTAATCTTTTCTCGTAGAAGCTTTGGAAATACATCTAAAAGCACATAGAACTAGGAAAATAGGCTGTCCAATTTTTAAGTCACATGCAGCCCACGAATCCTAATAACTTTAAACAAAACACCTTTAAAATATTCAATGCGTCCAAGTCACGACTTTTCCTACAAATGAACACATTTTTATATTTTGGCACACACACACATAAAAAAAATTAAGTCTTCTTGTGACTCGAAATAGTTGAAAATTGATAAATGATTGCTATCGGTTTAGATAAGCTTGCCAACTTTCATGTGGATCTCTTGTTTATTTCCAGAGATATTGCAAACTATGTGCAAGAGTAGCATTTCTAGAACATCTTGCGACAGTGCATCACAATAGACTCAATTCATTTCTGGTTAAAAGTACTTACAAAACATTCTCTCATTTATAAACAGTGATAATTTATTTTAATTAATTATTTATTTTCCTTTTGAATCAAAAACATGTATCTCGAGAAAAAAAATCTAGAGAACTGCGTCCGATTTTAACGTATAATGGCATTTACTTTTACATAAGCAATATCTCTAAACAAAAATAACTGTAATGTAAAAAAAATTCACTAAGTAATGAAAATCTTTAGCCAAAAAAACGAAATGAAATTACATATTTTTGGCGCCAAGTACGATTTCGATCAGCTGGCAATGTACCACCAAAGCTTTCCACTTGTAACTAGAATAAGATGAAAGTAACTAGAAAAAATGCTGAAAGAGAATGTGAAAAAGTTCCATGTACCTTGACGCTCTGTTAGGATTTTGGTTTTCATTGAACCAGAAATACGTTAGTGTAGCCGCGCTGCACATGCACACTTCATTAATTACCGAGGCAGGGCGCCAAGTTATGTGAAACATTTCCGCATACTCTTTCAGCATTTTGCTTGTTGAAGTTGTAAATGCAGAGCCTTGATGTTCATTCCCACATGGATAGAATCGTACTTCGCGTCAAAGTATATGAGTTCATTTCTTTTTTGACTAATATTTTTCATTATTTGTAAGAAATTTTTTTGCAATACATTTGTTCTTGTTTAGAGATATCGCATCTTTTTGGTGTGAATATTTTATGTTAAAAGGAAAGGGAGATTGTTTAGAGAGATATTATCTTTTTGTGGTGAATATTTTTCGTTAAAACGAAAGGGAGATTGTTTAGAGAGATATCACATCTTTTTGTGGTGAATATTTTTTGTTAAGACGAAAGGGAGATTGTTTAGAGAGATGTCACATCTTTTTGCGGTGAATATTTTTTGTTAGGACGAAAGGCAGATTGTTTAGAGATATCACTTCTTTTTGAGGTGAATATTTTTTGTTAAGACGAAAGGGAGATTGCTTAGAGATATCACATCTTTTGCGATAAATATTTTTTGTTCAAACGAAAAGGAGATTGTTTAGAGAGATATCACATTTTTTGTGGTGAATATTTTTTGTTAAGACGAAAGGGAGATTGTTTAGAGATATCACATCTTTTGTGGTGAATATTTTTGTTAAGACGAAAGGGAGATTGTTTAGAGATATCACATTTTTTGTGGTGAATATTTTTTGTTAAGTCGAAAGGGAGATTGTTTAGAGATATCACATCTTTTTGTGGTGAATATTTTTTGTTAAGACGAAAGGGAGATTGTTTAGAGATATCACATATTTTTGTGGTGAATATTTTTTGTTAAGACGAAAGGGAGATTGTTTAGAGATATCACTTCTTTTGTGGTGAATATTTTTTGTTAAGACGAAAGGGAGATTGTTTAGAGATATCACATCTTTTTGAGGTGAATATTTTTTGTTCAGACGAAAGGGAGATTGTTTAGAGATATCACATCTTTTGTGACGAATATTTTTTGTTCAAACGAAAGGGAGATTGTTTAGAGATATATCACATTTTTTGTGGTGAATATTTTTCGTTAAGACGAAAAGGAGATTGTTTAGAGGGATGTCACATCTTTTTGTGGTGAATATTTTTTGTTAAGACGAAAGGGAGATTGCTTATTAGAGATATCACATTTTTGTGGTGAATATTTTTCATTAAAACGAAAGGGAGATTGTTTAGAGATATCACATCTTTTGTGGTGAATATTTTTTGTTAAGACGAAAGGGAGATTGTTTAGAGATATCACATATTTTTATGGTCAATATTTTTTGTTATGACGAAAGAGAGATTGTTTAGAGATATCACATCTTTTTGTGGTGAATATTTTTTGTTAAGACGAAAGGGAGATTGTTTAGAGATATCACATCTTTTGTGATGAATATTTTTTGTTCAAACGAAAAGGAGGTTGTTTAGAGAGATATCACATTTTTTGTGGTGAATATTTTTCGTTAAAACGAAAGGGAGATTGTTTAGAGATATCACATCTTTTGTGGTGAATATTTTTTGTTAAGACGAAAGGGAGATTGTTTAGAGATATCACATCTTTTTATGGTCAATATATTTTGTTAAGACGAAAAAGAGATTGTTTAGAGATATCACATCTTTTTGTGGTGAATATTTTCTGTTAAGACGAAAGGGAGATTGTTTAGAGATATCACATCTTTTTGTGGTGAATATTTTTTGTTAAGACGAAAGGGAGATTGTTTAGAGATATCACATCTTTTTGAGGTGAATATTTTTCGTTAAGACGAAAGGGTGATTGTTTAGAGGGATGTCACATCTTTTTGTGGTGAATATTTTTTGTTAAGACGAAAGGGAGATTGTTTAGAGATATCACATCTTTTTGTGGTGAATATTTTTTGTTAAGACGAAAGGGAGATTGTTTAGAGATATCACATCTTTCGTGACGAATATTTTTTGTTCAAACGAAAGGGAGATTGTTTAGAGGTATATCACATTTTTTGTGGTGAATATTTTTCGTTAAGACGAAAGGGAGATTGTTTAGAGGGATGTCACATCTTTTTGTGGTGAATATTTTTTAAGACGAAAGGGAGATTGTTTAGAGATATCACATCTTTTTGGGGTGAATATTTTTTGTTAAGACGAAAGGGAGATTGTTTAGAGATATCACATCTTTTTGAGGTGAATATTTTTTGTTAAGACGAAAGGGAGATTGTTTAGAGATATCACATCTTTTGTGATGAATGTTTTCTGTTCAAATGAAAAGGAGATTGTTTAGAGAGATATCACATTTTTTGTGGTGAATATTTTTCGTTAAAATGAAAGGGAGATTGTTTAGAGAGATATCACATCTTTTTGTGGTGAATATTTTTTGTTAAGACGAAAGGGAGATTGTTTAGAGATATCACATCTTTTTGTGGTGAATATTTTTTGTTAAGACGAAAGGGAGATTGTTTATTAGATATATCACATCTTTTGTGATGAATATTTTTTGTTAAGACGAAAGGGAGATTGTTTAGAGATATCACATCTTTAGTGGTGAATATGTTTTGTTAAGACGAAAGGGAGATTGTTTAGAGATATCACATCTTTTTATGGTGAATATTTTTTGTTAAGACGAAAGAGAGATTGTTTAGAGATATCACATCTTTTTGGGGTGAATATTTTTTGTTAAGACGAAAGGGAGATTGTTTAGAGATATCATATCTTTTTGTGGTGCATATTTTTTGTTAAAACGAAAGGGAGATTGTTTAGAGATATGACATCTTTTGTGGTGAATATTTTTTGTTAAAACGAAGGGGAGATTGTTTAGAGGTATCACATCGTTTTGTGGTGAATATATTTTATTAAAACGAAAGGGAGATTGTTTAGGGATATGACATCTTTTTGTGGTGAATATATTTTGTTAAAACGAAAGGGAGATTGTTTAGGGATATCACATCTTCTTGTGGTGAATATTTTTTGTTGAAACGAAAGGGAGATTGGTATGTGCTTGCCTTACTCTGTACTTAACTGCAGTGGCGGCCATTGGGGGCGCCGCGAGTACGCGCGACACCATTGAGTAAACATCCCAAATTATTTTTTTAGTTATACAGATTTATTACAATTTCTATTGAAAAAATCTGAATTTTTGGTTCAATTAATTGGAGAATTATTACAAATAAGTTATGAAAATGCCACTAGATGGCAGCACTACACCTTTCTTCGGAGAACGTCGACTCACGAAAGCTGTATTGCACAGAATTTTCAACACATAGGGGAAAATATAGGGATATTTTTAAAGCCGCGTCCCTACTATCGACATTTCCTGAGTGAAAGAACGGTATAGGAGCAATATTAGAAATTTGGCGTGAAAAAAAACCAGACATTGCAGATTTACTAAGTAGATTGTGTCGCGGGAATGAGCGCGCCCCCGCCAAAAAGAAACAGAAGAGTAGAAAAACATGAAGAGGGACTTCTCAAATTGGCTCAGTTTCGCTAATTTGGCTTCAATTTTCTACATTTAAGAATGTGTTTGTTCTCATTCTCGTATTTGTTATAAATTTGGAAGTTTAAATAAACATTTGAACAAATGAGAATTAAGTGTAAGTGTGTGGTGATGGGAAGGGGGGGGGGGGTATGATATTTTAGGGGTTTCTGGCCATCGTGAATAAAGTGTCTTGTTTAGGACACTCAGTTTGAGGGATCGTTTGTCCCACCCAGCTGTCTTAATTATTGAAGTTGTTTCGCATTTCGTCATTTCTGATGTAGTTTGTCTGTTGTTCTGTTCTTCCGGAAGGGAGTTATTTCTATGCTCTGGTTGATCTGCTGGTGACGAATTTCAATATGTTTGACTTCAAAATAATTCTTTAAACGTCACGAGTTTCCAATTTTTGGCACACTGGGACATATAGGCTATTTTTAGTGACACTTTCATATATGTGTTGTTTCGGACATTTAGTTTGAGTTGACTTACCCAGCTGTCTTACTTTTTCAGCTATTTAACATTAAAAAATGCCTAAAAATTAAAGAAATTCTAAGTATTTGTTAAAAAACTTAAAAATTAAATTTTCAACATGATCCTTTTATCTGACGTCGTTTTTCTGGAAATTTTGGCCCGACCGCTGGCGACTATATTGGTAGCCCCCAAATTGGCTCTAGACTTATAATATTGGCCCTAGGCTTATATTTAAATTGAAGTAGCCCCCAAATTTCTTATCTCGCCTTCTAATTCAGCGAGTTTGATTCTAATCATGGTTATAGTTTCTGCACCATCTGTACGTGTCACCTAAATATATATTTTGTGCCAAGCCCCTGGACGTAACTTTTAGCTTAGCTCCCTCAATTTTACATCTCGTTTCCTAACTGAGAGATTTTGGTTCTGCTAGTGGCTATAGCCTCTGCACCATTTGTTCACGTCACCTGGATATGCATCTTTGTGAGAAATCCCTGAGATTAACTTTTACTTCAGTTACGCCCCCCCCCCCCTCCAATTTCCCACCTCACCTCTTAATTGAGCGATTTTGATTTTACTGATGGCTATAGTCTCTGCACCATTAGCACATGTCACCTGGATCTGCATCTTTATAGTGATAAATCTTTGAGCGTAGCTTTTACTTCAAATAGCACCCCCCCCCCCACACACACACACACACACTTATCCATCTCGACTCCTAATAAAACGATTTTGATTCAGATGGTGGCTATAGTCTCTGACCCACATGTACATATTAACTTGATATACATATTTGATGGATATAATATACATACGTTTTTTGCGTCAACCCCTGGGCTTAACTTTTAGTTTAACTAGTCCCCATAATTTTACATTTCAATTTCTAATTGAGCGATTTTGATTCTGCTGGTGACTATATAGTCTGAGCAACATCTGTACATTTCAATTGGATACACATATTTTTGTGTCAACCCCTGGGTATAACTTTTAGTTTAACTAGTCCCCAGAATTTTACATATCTGCTTCTAATTGAGCGATTTTGGTTCGGCTTGTCGCTGTAGTGAGTTTCTCTACCATTTGTACATGTCACCTGGATATGCAACTTTAATATGGCAAATCTCCGAGCGTAACTCTTACTTTGGTTACCCCCCCCCCCCCCAATTTTCTATCTCGCCTCCTAATTCACCGATTTTGATTTTACGGGTGGCTATAGTGTCTGAACCATCAGTACGTGTCGCCAGAATATGCATATTTTTTAGTCAACTCCCTGGGCATAACTTTTAGTTTAACTAGCCCCTACAATTTTACTTAAATTAGGACTATGTAATGTTTTTCACTAGGAAAGATACGTTCCATGTGTCCAGACTTTTTATGAACGAGCGAGCAGGTGGGAGGTACGTTATTTTACTTAATACATCCGTCGTTTATATTTTTAATACTCCCGTTGCTATGCCCAAAATACGTATATGTATATACATATGCTTTATATATACATATATATACATATATATATAATATATATGATATATATATAAATAATATATATATATATATATATGTATATATTTATATTACTAACATATATATAGGCATAAATACATAGATGAGCGCCCCCCTCTACATGTCGCTCACGAGCCGCCACTGCTTAACTGTGATTTACACCTGATTTAAATTTTTAGGAATGTAATATTTTTGTCAGTGTATGCTTTATTTGCATTGTATCTGTAGCTATTTTCAGTGCGAAATTCGTTCGAGAAATACTCAAGCCTGCGGTTTGACATTTTTCTTTTCATACAGCCAACCGCAGGCTTGATAATAATTTTTAGAGATTTAACATCTATGTGTCTCTATACGTCTTGCCGCTATACATCTTCTAACACCACCTTGCGGCGTATGTTTACTGGGTTAATGTTATGACCTACCGGAAGGTGTAAGGAAACTGTTTGGGCGACTGGGAGAATCACCCAATATAGACCGGAACCCTGTGGTGTTGACATCCGCAGGGACAGTACCTTGCTTCCCCTGCCGCCAACCTCTCGGAAGGACTTTCGGACACCCAGAATTAACATGCAAACACTGCGTAGACACGGAGATACATTGGGTAGATCCAAGAACTAAACTTTACTAAAAAAATCACAAAGAAAAAACTGCGCTGAATTTAAATGCTAAAAACATCACAAAAACATAACACACTAAATGTTTGAGACGATCGTCGATCTACAGTAGAATCTAACTTTCGTGCGGCATTTTTATTTTCTCACATTTTAGTATACAGTATAAGAGATAATATAATAATAAAGATATACATAATATACAGTATAGAGAAAGTAGTGTTTTCACAAAAATAATCGATTCGAAAATTTGATGCCAATATACGTTTTATAAACTCCTGAACACTATTTTACTAGTTTTAGAGTGATGCCCGTCTGCCTGCCTGTGGTCGATTTTTTCTGTACACGGTAGCCCCCACAAATAGTAATGGATTTTCACGAAACTTTGTATCCGGTTTTGTTGACGAAAAACCTAGAACTAGATAGAATATTTTGACATTCGAAGGAAAAGGTCGAAATTTATTCGAAATTTTATATTTTCTTACCATTGTAGCATAGGATAAAATTTGAAAGAGTTATGCATAAAAGGGGTTATTTATGGCTCGATTATCACTAAATTTAATAGTTTCAATCATGGTAGTGAAAAATAATCACGAAACAATTTTTGTGTTCGTGACATCATTAGTCCCCCCCCCCCCCTTCGGAGGAGGTACATTGTCAAATTTGGTACCGATCGAAATATTTTCTCAAGCTTTTTTGGACCAACAATACAGATTTTTGAATGTTTTTCTTGCAATATTTGTAAAAAATGAAAAATAAATAAATAAATAAATCAGAAGCTAATTAAAAATTAATTCTAGTATGCGAAAGCCGGGTTGAACCACACTTCAGTGAATTATGTTAAATTTTCGTGTTGAACATTTCAATCCGTCGTAAATTTTAACATAACGGCGGATTGCATATTCATGACTGAATCTTCCCACTAATATCTGACAGGTCTGCTCAGAAAACTAATCGAATTAATTGGTTCCGAAATTCGTTGTCACACACTGCTACGTGACAGTTTTGAAAATAATAAATAAGTATAGAAAAAATAATAAAATGAATATAACAAAAATTCTCATACTTACGAATAAAAAAAATCTTTATTTACATCTCCACGGGATCAAAACTCGAGACATAATGGATGTTCTTTCACAACATAATCTTACTCTGATTTTATTTGCAGCGATGCTACTTGATCCTCAAATGACGCATTATCGAAAAATTTTCAAAATAAACATTTTTTAACTTGCCTTTATGAGCTCAGAAAATGAGTTTAATCCGCTGTCTTGTACGCCAATTCGTTCTCTAGATGTTATAGACTAGGGAATTTTAACACAGAGCGCATCACCGAAAGGAAAACATTAACTCAGGAAATAGCGTCTAAGACTAACAGCACTGAGAAGTGCAACACGCAGCGAGATAAGGTTATCAGCATTTATTTTCAATTCAAGCCTATAAAAAAAGAGGCAAATACTTTCGATAGTATATTTTTATCATAATGTTGCGAGCTCTTCTGGGAATTTCCACAAAGCGTGGGGTATTTAGCTGAGATTTACTCCTCTCAAACAACCCGCAGGCATTGGCGTCCATGGACGCCAATGCCTGCAAAAAACGATCTAACTGTTTGGGATAGAGCAAGTTAACTACCTGTCTTTTTGTTAGGGTCTTCGTTTGGGATGGACGCTGTCCCACCCGTAAGCAAAAGGTTAAAACACAACTAGTCAGAAACCTATATCACAGCTATCACCGAGAAAATATTTAATTCGATGATTCAGGGGTGCAAATTAGTCAAATGCAAATTAGTCAATGAGTGCAAATTAATCAAAATAGGTCAATTTTCAGAGTCCACTTCGATAAAAGCTTTCAATTTCGTCCAAGTAGCTCAACGGTGGAGTGTAGGCTGTAAAGAAACTCTGAAGACAAATGCATGCAATTTAATCCCCCACTTCAATCGAGCATTTAGACAATGCGGCGAAATAAAATTGACTTTATAATACACAATGTAAAATATGTTCAATTTCAGCAACAGTACATGCTTGCACACGTATAATAAGATGTCTTTGTTTGCATTGTATGTCTCTATGTTTCTATGTTTGCAATGTCTCTATGTTTGCACTGTTACAATGTCTCTATGTTTGCACTGTTACATGTAGATTAATAAAATGCCCTCTTTTAAAATCGTTATTTAGACAATTATTTTGCAACTCTCGCTATGGGACAAAAATGTTTTATACTAATTTGTTAACGCTCTATAACTTTCTAAATGGCTTTTCACTCTATTTCTAACAGGAAGCGGGATAACAACCCCTTAAAAAGAAAGTTACCCCCCTTAAAGTTGTCCCATCGTTTAGCGTCATAGGAGTTTCCTATACACCATAAAAATTAACAGGAATGTGCCTCTTCACGACTTTCTCATACCATTTTCAGTAGTTTATTTTGTTACCCCCTCCCCCCAAATTTTACAAGAAATTTTTTGAACAATGGATATTATCGATCCGAATGATTACAATTATAGCGTTTTATCCTTCACTTTAAAGGGCTTGAAAATAATCTTTCGATTCCATTCTTGAAAATATACCCCTTGGGGGAGAGCGGGTAACTTGCCCCCCCCCCCCCCGAGAAGGGCTAATGACGTTGTATCGCGGCTATTTTTCACAATAATGCTTGAAACTATAAAGTTTCGTGATCATTGGGCCATAAATAAACCCTTTTATGCATAATTATGTCCAATTTTGTCCTATGCTGCCATGTTAAAAAAAATACATAATTTCAAATAAATTTCGAAATTTTAGCTCGAATTTTAAAAAAAAATCTAATTCTAGATTTTCTGATAACAAAGCCGGATATGAAGTTTCGTGAAAATCCATTAATATGTGTGGCCACTATCGTGTACACAAAAAATCGACCACAGACAGACGTACATCACTCCAAAAACAGTCAAAACGTGTTCAAGAGGTCTTAAAACATATGTTGGCATCAAAATCTCGAAATCGAAAATTTTCGTGAAGACAATACTTTCTCAGTACTACGTATGAGAAAGTAAATATACAATACTTCTCGAGTTATTGGCATGGTCCCTGATTTTTCTCGACACTATGCATGTTTGCAAAGCATATTCTATGTATGATCTTCCTTATATTGAAGCTTCTATGTTCCATTGCTTTTAACTGGGTATTCGACTTAACGATAAATTTAGTGACGCGTATCATGACTGGGAGGATCTAAAAAATGCTTCAACTGATAACGATAAGTTCTGAAATTCTGTCTGCTTCACATTCCGTACTATCTTCCGCTTCTGGATCCCTCTTGTTCGAAAATCTTAAAACAGATCCCTGGAGAGCGATATTTGTTCTACGGTTCGTAAGTGGAAACGGGAATAACCTCTATGTTCAGGGGCACCCAAATAAGTGTTCTTTGAATATGTATTATGTAGTGCATCACTTGATGAAATATTCATATTTTTAAAAGTACCCAAGTTAGTTAAATAACGTTCGAATTTTAGAACGATTGCATAAAACTGGTGTTTTTAAATTGAAATCGATATGCATTTTTGTAAACGAATTAATCATCAACAAAATAAATTGATTAACTTGAGTGTAACGCAACTCATACTTTCTCATACCTGAATCCATTTTAAAGTAGTTTTTTTTTTTTTTTTTTTCAAATTTTACATGAAATTCTTTGAAAAATCGGTATTATAGGTGCTAATGGTTACAATCATAACGTTTTACCCTTCACTTTAAAGGGATTAAAAATCTATATTGTCAGCTATATATAGATTGATACTATAGCTGACAATATACCCCCGGGGTGGTGACTTATCCCCCCCCCCTCCCCGAGAGGGTCTAATGACGCCACGCACCAAAAAATTTATCGCAGCTATTATTTACAAGAATGATCGAATCTATTAAGTCACATGATCATTAAGCCATAAATAAACCTTTTTATGCATGATATGATTATGTCAAATTTTGTCCTGCACTGCCATGTTAAAAAAATATAAAATGTCAAAGTATTCGCTTGAATTTAAAAAAATTCTATCTGGTTCTAGATTTTTTTTTTTATAACTAAGCCGGATTTTAAGTTTCTTGAAAATCCATTAATATTTGTGGCTGCTAACGTGTACACAAAAAATCGACCACAGATAGGCAGGCTGACTGACAGACAGACGGACATCACTCTAAAAATAGTGAAAACGTTTTCAGGAGGTCTTAGAACATATATTGGCATCAAAATCTCGAATTCGAAATTTTTCGTGAAAATAATACTTTGTAGCACTATATTACATAGTATGAGAAAGTAAAAATAAGTTTTTAGATATATTCATTTAAAGGGGGTGCTGCGAAATAAAACGCTCAACTATATAATTGTTGAGAATTACCTTAAATAGGAAATCATTGCGTTTCCTAAATGAAAACAACTGCCTTATCCGAACTTTTCTTTACCAGTAAATAAATATCAAGGAAATGGTTTTATGTGTGCGTTATATTATGTATATAAGAAAAAAAAATCCGCACAGAAACTGAATAAAATAGCCTTCTCTTGTAAATGAAGTTATGTATTACCTTAATGCAATTAGAGCAACTGTTTTAGTTTTCTTATTAACCACACTCAATACTGAACTGTGTACAGCAAATTGGGCGATTATTTCCCCAAACAATATCTCTCCTATAAACCACTTCTAATTAATTATTGACAATCTCTCTGTACTAGCAAGAACTGCACTGTACTGAGACGCTGATGAATTTTTTCGAGAAAGGGGAAATTTCAAAATGTTTTGCATATACACAAAGTCATTATACTTACTTGAGTGTGACTGACATTCATTGTGAATAACTGCACATGGGTTGAGTTGATTTGGCGCTGTATTGTCATTTTTGTAAACGCAAAGACTAAATCATATCACAAAAATGCTACTTCACGAGGAAGAAAAAAAACACCTCGCCAAGTACAAAAAAATAAAAACCTTCTTCCATAAAAGTTGTGAAATCTCAAAATGGTTTGCGCCAAATTTTCAAATAATTGGAGCTGTACTTTTAGATCTAGTGTACCCTGCTGACTGATTCGAAACCCGGTTTAGTCGTAGTTAATTAAAAATAATTGACTGCGACTAAAAAGGGCAACGTGTGATTTTGAGAGAGGACTTCGGTGGTTCTGTGGGTTTTGCGGGAACTTGGCGCAAATTATTTTAAAATGGCATATTCTTTTTTTTTTTTTTCTTTTTTTGGAGAGGAGGTTTTTGTTCTTTGTACTTGTTATTCAAGTTTTTTACCATGAAGTGGTGTTTTTGTGAAATTTCAACACTTCTTGTAGAAGTATTTATAAACATAATTATGCAATAATAACGTATATAGCAGGCACTGCAAATTGTACTTTTGCTGAATACTATTTATTCATGTTTTTCAATTTTTGAAATTCTAACTCAAAATTATCGTTACATTTTATTATTAATAAAGTTTTAAAACCTTATTATTATCTATATTTTATTATTTTTTAATCTTATTATTTTTAAAATCTTATTATTACTAAAGTTTTAAGAGAAAGGAAAGTCTCTCCCACGAGAATGAACCATCATGCATTGAAATCGGTTAAGAGATCGGTTTTAAGAAATTTCAGATAAAATGGAGACGTTGATATGTTCGAAATGTATCAAAATTCTATCAGCACCAGTGGAGCGCCTAAATCAGCAACTTCCAAATAACATGAAAATATTCTGTATAGCTCTTGTTCGAGAGTGGATTGGTATACTGCAGACGAGACCAAAACCCTGGTTTTACAGCTTATTGTGGCGAAGGTCTGGTGCGGGTACCCCTTGTTGGCGATCACTATGATATTACATATAGCCACCCATAAAAATTATCAATAAATTCCTAGTTCATATAGTGCCCTTAAAATATTGGTGCCCAGGACTTAGGCCCGTAGACCTGTGCTTAAACCCGGCCCTGCATGAGACACACGCACACATGCACAAATCATGCTAAAACATTCGTCAACAAAAATCGTCTGCTTGAAAAGTCTAAACGTGTAACTTTGTCCCAAAACTCGTTTCTAAATTTTTCAATCCCATTAATTCAATGTACATTGTTAGAGAAAGTATTAAAAAGAATAATAATAATAATTAACAGAATCTTCCCGATTTTGGGCTGCTGACATTTTCGAGAACAACGAAATGGCCTCGATTTTTTTTTCTCATCTTGGTCAAGGTTCAATTCCTTCGTCACAAAATATTATTAATTTGAGCGATATATGGATTACAAGGCTCAAAAACAAGTGTTTTCCGTTCATGAGAAAAAAAACATGAAAGTTGAAAGATACAACATAAAAAAAATCTAATATGGACAGCATATGACTTTCCCTACAGACTTAAATTTACTTTCTTTCATTCATAATACAATACGTGCAAGTGCACAAAATTATATGAATACTTATTACTTAAAATTACACAGAATTTGCTGTTTTAATTCAATTTTCGTTTTCACTTGGCGACTGGGCGTGTTTTCAAATGGCAGCGTTGCAATAATGCCAAAAACAACAGTTAATCTTAGCATGATGGGGCCGGTCTTATTCTTTTCCTCGTGTAAAAATGCATAAAACAAGAACTTAAAGCATATTTGGTTTTTTTACTTTCCCTGCAATACATGGTAATGTATAGGGAAAGTATTGGCATCATGTCGAAAATTGCAACTCGAGTTTTCGACGGATCTACACGTTTCGAGACCTCTAGAATACGAAAAAACTATTTTTAGCGTGACGTCTGTGTGTGTGTTTGTCTATCTGTCTGTGTATCTATGTGTCTGTCTGTGTGTCTGTGCAATGGATGTATCCACTTTAACGCAAAAACTAATGGACCAAATTTCATAAAATTCGGTAGGTAAGACCCTTGTGTGTGACCCTGCTGCTGATTAGTTTTTTGTATAATTCGGAAAAAAAGAACCCGCCTTTTTTTACGAAATGGCCCACAAAAATATCATGTATTCACTCTAGCTGAAATACAAATTGACCAAATTTCACAAAATTTGGTAGATAAATCACATGTGGGATACTCTGGTGCTGATTAGATTTTGGTACGATTCGGAAAAGAACAACTTGCCTTTTTTTACGAAATGGTCCACAAAAATCGCCAATATCTAACAAAAGACTACGTATGTTCAAATGTATCAATTAAATGCTTATTTTATACGTAATTTTTGATGAGGAAAAGAATAAGAACAAAACTATTACTCTAGGACTAACCGTTCTCGAGATATTTGAGATTTTTAGTATTTTTTTATGCTGCCTTTGGAAAAATGTCCAATTACCAAATAAAAACAGGAATTGAATTAAAAATGCAAATTTAGTGTCATTTTGTGCAATGAAACTCAATTTAATGAGTTTTTAAAGAAATAAAGAAAAAATGAATTTGGGTCTGCAAGGATAGTCCTGTGCTCCCCACATCAGATTTTTATTTCATAGGTTGACGATTGTCGAGGTCCATTTCGCAAAAATAGGTAAGTTCTACTTTTTACTTTCCTTATATATATAATGTATAAGGAAAGTATTGTGACGGGGTCGAAAATTCGAATTCGAGTATTCGACGGGAGAGCACGTTTCAAGCATCCCTGATCATGAATCAAACATTTTTGAGGTGATGTCTGTGTGTGTGTGTGTGTGTGTGTGTGTGGGTGTGTGTCAGTGAGTCTGTGGAGACGATAACTGACGAACGAATGGACCGATTCGAACGAAATTTGGTACAAAAATCACAATCCGTAAACACTGGAAGCCTATTGTTTTTATACGCAATCGAATGTTTAGAACCCTCCTAAATTTTCGAGTGAAATTTTGAAAAAATCGTCAAAAAATCAAAACCGCTTATAAAGTTACGCAAATAGACATTTCTTATGTAATTTTTCATTAGAAAACGAGTGACATAAGTTTTAGAACGCTAACGTGAATCGTTCTCGAGATATTGTACATTTTTTTAAAAAATGATCAAAAAGTTATATAAAATAAAAAAAAATATTTCCTATTGAGAAACATGTTCACTTTTCATATGTAATACCATGCGATAAATTGGGTGATATCATTCTCGTGGATCTAGCTCGTTCCATTCATGAAAAAAGTTATTGAGTAATACTTTTGTATTTGAACGCCAATAGTCATTTATCTGCTGTAAGAATAACTTATTTCTCCGTCCATAACGCTTGGCGAGGTTTTGGCGACGAATTTGGTGGAATGTCGCCAACTTGGCGACATTTTTAATTGTTGCCAAATTAACAAAAATCTCGCCAAATTGATAAAAATGAAGCTAAATCAATGAAAATGACGACTTATTGAAGAAAATTTAATATCTTGGAAAGAATATAAGTATCTACTATAAGAATAACATTTTTTTAACTGTAAAAGTAGTAAATTCATTGCATTATATAAGGAAAGTCATGTGCTGCCCACATCAGATTTTTTTGTACCGTATCCAAATCTAATCATCACGAGGTTAACCCATAAAAGACCGGCCTATTAAATTTTGTGAAATTTCATCAAATAGTTTGTGAGTTAGAGAGATACATACATTGCACAGGCACACCGGAGAGACAGGCAGATCAACAATTAATTTCTCAGCTAGGGTAGATACATACATTGGGCAGACAGACTGACAGACAGACTGACAGACAGACGTCGCTTTAAAAATATATTTTCGTATTCTAGAGTATTCAAAACGTGTAGATCCTTTAAAAACTCGATTTTCGACACGATTCCAATACTTTCCCTATATATTACCATGTAGTGCAAGGAAAGTAAAAATTCAAAATTATATTTGTGGTTTTTCATATTTTAATAAAAATATATTCTAAATTGATATTCAAAATGATTTTTTTACTGTAGAAGCTATCTAGTCAATGCACGCATAATGGACAAATGAAGAGACAAAATCAAATAAATAAACCGTCGGTCATAACTTCATCAGTGTATTCAATTTTGTCTTGTCCGAAGTCTAGTCTATCTATTAAACGTTATTAGCAATTATACACTAAAATTTTATGTATGAAATGGACAATTTGAATTAAAATCAATCGATTTCTAAAATAAATATTCAAACATTATTTTTATACTTCTCCAAATTTCAATAAAAGTTTTATCTAAATTGAAATTCAAACGGGATTCTATTACTATAGAGACCATTTAGTCAATATATGCACAATGGACGTATGAAGATGAAATAGAGTAAATAGACAATCATAGTTTTCACAGTGCTGTCAAGTTATCTTTGCGCGAGTATAGGACATTGAGTTTAGGCAAGAGCAAGAACCTGAATAAAATATTATTTAAAAATCAAAAATATTATCTCTAATAAAGAATCTAAAATATTATCCCTAATAAAGAATCGAATTTAAAATATTATCTGTAATAAGGAATCTAAAATATCATCTCTAAAGAATCTAAAATAGTATCTCTAATAAAGAATCTAAAATATTATCTCTAATAAAGAATCTAAAATATTATCTCTAATAAACGATCTAAAATATTTTGTCTAATTAAGAATCTAAAATATTATCTCTAATAAGGAATCTGAAATATTATCTCAATAAATAATCTAAAATATTATCTCTAGAAAATTTAATATATGCAAAAAATGACCTTAGTAAACACAAACAGTAGAACAGTAAATTATCAAAATATTCCATTTCAGCCAATTTGAGACTTGCAAGAATTGAACAAAGAAATTTTTCTTGCTAAATGTTTTATGTCACTAGAAAATATTCTGTTTTTTGCATGGAAACTGCATTTATTTCTTCATGTAGCAGGAGAATAGATTCACATTTTTTGCAGGTGATGTACTTTCAACCAGAAAGGAATTGCAGCTGTGCTTAGGACTAGTGGTAACTGAATTAAATTCAGAAATTTCGAAAAAATAAATAATAAATATTAACAATTTCAGTCAAAAAAAAAATGTTAAAACGAGTTGATTAAATTTATTGAACCCTTGCTAAGCTTACAAAATTAAATACACATCCAGATAGCATCAGACATTAGCTTGCATTTTTCTCTCTCTCAACAACTTTCACTAAAGATAAGTCCAGTTCTTGAGTAAGTTATTTCATCAGATCTAGTGCAATTTTTTATCAATTTATTTTTAATGAGACTATTACAACCACTGCATATCAATCTGTGAAAACTTATGAAAGGAAGGTTATCTGTGTCTTGTTGATCTGTATTCTGAATCTATACATTTAAAACAAAACTCAGCCCTATTTCTTGTAATAATGGAGCATACTTTTCTGCCAGGTTTGTGTAGAGCGATTCATCTCGGTGAAAGCTATCAAATGCTACTCTTACATACACATTTTCTAAAGATATACGCCCCAAATCCAGCCATGATTTTAATACTTCGCATAAACCGTGTACAGGATGTTGTATTCCCAGTCGCAGTATTTTCAACCGTGGGCATAACTGTAGGAAGTTTATGAGATCTGGATTTAAATTAGTATGACTTTGCACCCAAATTATGCTGAGTTCTTCGATACATTCATCAATATTGCACGATTCAAGTTGGCTAAATAAGATGCTTATTTCTAAAATTCTGTGCTCTTTAGGCAATTTTAATTCTAAAGCTCTGATTGGCATGTGTCGAACAACGAATCGCTCTATGCTATTTCTGATTTCAAGTGCCTTTACCTCGTAAGTTAAGTCAATTTTTAATACTGGACAAATACTTCTGAAATTTTTCCAGGTATACGATTGAATACCCTCATAAATGACGGAATCTGTGCCCCCACAATGCAATTTCATTTTTTTCAAGGCCCCGCCTTTCTTCTTCTGCAAATAAGATTGTTTAAAAGAATCAGAGCAGTTATTAATAATTCCTTCGAAACATTGGGTATAATCCAGAGTTATTTCCTGTAAATTCATAAATCCGGCCAGTATAGAAGGCTCTATTTCTTCATGTCTGTCAAATTCGCCTAAAACGAAATTTTCAAGATGCAAAGTGCGCAACTCTTTCTGGATGAAAATTGACCTCAGCATGTCTATTGCCGTATGACAATTGAGAGAGGTGTTTTTGAATACCACTGAGTTAAGTTTATGTTGATTTCGGAAAAAGTTTACTATGTCACTGAGAAGTACATCGTTCAATTGACGGGCATCAAATCCCACCGCAAAAAATTGTCCCAAGCTCAGGAAAGACACAGAAACTAGCTCTGAACGGAATGTCACAAGTGCCAAAAACTGTCTCAGTTGCTCCAGGCCAACTTTGTGTAGATATAAGTTGCAAAAATGTCTGACGCACACGATTTCGACATGATGGAACAGTGTGCTAAATTTTTCTGCCAGTCGAATTTCGGGCCGTAATATTTCACGATATAAGAAATCAGGAACATAAAACCGGAACTTCCTCCAGAGCTGAGGATTGTTGTACTCTTGAGACCAGTTTCGACACACTAAAGACATACGAGTTTGGTCTTTCCGATTCAAGCACAAATATATCTTCTCCAGCGCCAGTGAAGGCAACTCTGACCAGTCGGGGGACAGGTCTTGCACTTCCCCACCATTTCTTGATTGCTCCATTATCTGAACGGTATCCAAGTTTGAGTCACAAACAAAATCCAATTGTTAATTACCTATATTCATCTCTTTGTCTAAACAATTGATTAATTCACTGTGTACTTATATTTTTTATATTTAAAATAAAATTGATGCATACCAAATTAGAAAGTGACATTAAAAGTGATATTTAAATAGGATATATTTGAGTTATCTACCGTTTTGAATCATGGATTTGCTTTATAATAAGATAAAATGATGCATTTAAATAAATTGTATTCTGCAACGCGCGAGATACATATCTGTAATTTATTTCTCTAAATTGCAAACATGGAGCTGAATGATTTGGAAGCAAAATGTAATGTTACGAAAGCATGTCAATTATTTGAACGTAAAGCACCAAAAATTTAGAACAATAACTAGGATTAACACGACTGAAAGAAGTTATATGACACAAGAAAAAGTCACTGAACTGGGATGAGAAAAATGCCGTTTGGTATAAACATATATTACGGTAGATGTTAAAATCTCATATTACAGGGTGCACGAATTTATGTAAAATATTCCCTCTTATCCAACCGCCTGCAAAGCTTGCGCTTCTAATAGCCTCGGACACATGTATTTCAACCGATCAATATTATTAATTATTATGCACCCGCTTATTGAAACATAATTTCGTCATAACCTTTTAACAAAATGCAATTAATTTACGATTCTCTAGATCCCCTACAAAACGTGCATGTCCCATGAGTAGTAAAACGTACTATATTTTGCATCAATAATATTAAATTAATAATTACGATGGGACTTGTCATAGAAATTAAACAAAATTTTCCAAGATGTTTAAATTTCGTCAATTATTGCAATATTTTCCAAATGTCGCCAAGTTGGTTATATTTTTACCACATTCGTCGCCAAGTTGGACAGAACAGACAGAGTGAAGGTATTTTCTTATATAGTATGGTTTGTCTATGACACCGGTGTTATGACATTGACATGTTTAATTTTTTTCTCTCCGATTTATTATTTTCTGCATCTCATTCCGCGTTCATATTTTCTATATTTCATTAATATTACTCCTTTTACTTTTCTTTTGCCACACTAGATGGCGCCACCACAATAGGTTATGTAGTAAAAGATTTTTCGCTAGCACAGCATGGTCAAACTTTTGAAATTCATCTTTAGGCTTGTTCTCATTGAAAGAAGAAATTCAAAGTATCGTATGATTTTAACATTTTATTTTTAGACAGCAATTTACACGATGTTGTTTAAATTATTCTTTTGATGTAAATAGCATCTATGTTTTGGGTATCTGTGGCCGAAATAGAAGCATTACAAAAAATGTAACCTCTTTAGACGTTTATATCTCCGAAACTAATAATAAAAATGGTAATTAATTTTTCTTGTTTCTTCGGAAATAGGGTACAGATTACAAATATATAAAAATTATTTTAATATTTTAAACTTATTATCTTGAAACAAATTAAAAAAGTATCTGTCAGAGCAGAGCTTTATTTATTTATATATATATTATAAAGAAAATAGATATACATAGTAAGCGACAAATGCTTCAGAAAATCTAGTTTTTAAATCGTTTTCTTTAATCTTATGGTTTTTAGGTTATCGTCTTATCAAGTTGAAAAGATTGACAATTTTCCTTTTTAACACTTCACAACAAAGTTGAAAAGTGTTTATGACTTTGTTCATTCTGTCTGTCTGTCTGTCCGTTAGCACGATAACTGCCGTAAAAATGACTTAATCAAAATGAAATTTTAGTATGTTGTTCAGACGGTCTATAGGACCTATGGGAATATAAATGAATAATATCACCCAATTAGTTTTGGATTGAACCAGGGTTGAAAAAATGGAATACATTGAGCCCTATGGGACCTAATTTTTCAAGCATTTTTTAAGCGGATTTAAAATTCACAAATTGCTTCGAAAATTTTAGGCAATATTCAAATTGTTCCATAAAATATATAAAAAAAAATTCAGCGAAATATATTCAGTTGTTTTTTAAATAAAAATTAAAATAATAATAACACCTCTTATATTAAGCGATCACGTGTCCATGATATGAAACGATCACATGACCCACTTCAAAATGATATATGGCATCCATCTTGTGTCAAAATCGTGATTTTTAAAGTTCTTTTTAATTCATATTGAGTGTTGTATCCGTCCTAAAATTACTTTATTTTTGCCTAAATTCTGTGCATCTACATACTGAAACAACGCAATGACAATATATTTCAGTTTAAATGCTCTTCCAAATTTGATTATTTCTACTATTAAGCCTATTTTTCACCTATGTAAAATGTAAACAGCAAAATATGTAGAATGAGTTGTATTAGAATCGCTGTAATTCTTTAACACAAAATCATTTAGTCCACGGAGTCTGCTTAGCTGATATGAATTCATTGATTTTAGAAAGAGAAGGACGATATTTTTCGATGAAGTTTTACGCATAGAGTTTACTTACTTGCAGCTCAATGGTCTTAATTTTTAAATAAAATAAATTGTTATAGTATTGTGATGAATGACATGAATGGGGGAATTATTTATGAATGAAATGTTGCTTTTATAGAGAGAGCCAGGCGTGTTATTTTTTTATGACGTCATTTGAATGGATTTCAGTTGTTTTCGATGAAGTTTTCAAATATAATAAATTATCGTAGTATTATGATAATTCTAAAATTATTACCGAGGAATGTATAACATTTAAGAGATGTTTAAACCAGGCAATTTATACTTTAATGCCGTCATTTGAATGAAGTTAATTTTTTTCGATGAAGGTTTAAGGTTTCAAATATAATAAATTAATGTAGTATTGTAATAAGTTTTAAAATATTACCGAGGAATGTATTTCATTTTAGACATGTTTAAATAAAATTACATTGAAGTTGGAAAGTGTTTCATAATCAATGCTTTAAGCATGATTGATCTTTCTTGTTTGAAGTTTGAAATGCTTATATCTCAAAAACTGAAAGTGATGAACAAAAAGCCAATTTTTTTCTTCTTTAAAAGCAATGCATGCGTATATGATTGGATTTGAGATCGAAAGCCTTTCTTCTTTTTAAAGTATCTGTCAGACTGAGTTTTTATTTTTTCTTGTGTTTACTTTTACTTGGAATATCTTCGAAACTACAAAAGATAAATATAAAGAGTAAGCGACAGACATATATATTAGGAAATCTACTTTTCTAGGTTTTAACCTTTTGCTTACGGGTGGAACAATGGACGCCAATGCCTGCAAAGGGGGATCGCACTGTTTGGGATAGGGTATGTCAATAACTGTCTTTTTGAGAGGTTCTTCGTTTGGGATGGACGCTGTTCCACCCGTAAGCAAAAGGTTAAACAATAATAGTTGTTGACCCGCATCACAAAATCTTACTTCCAGCATGTAAGTAATTAAATGAAAATTGTTTCTTTTTCATACTATTGTATCGAGAAAATTTGTTTTCCTGAAAATTCCGCATTTAATCCATATATAATAAAAACAATATCGATAGCCACACTGCATGCAATAACAATACGTTCATTTCTCTGGCGCATGCGCAATGAGGTTTACGATAGATATCAAGATTTACGATCCGGCTTGAAAATACCAATAAATATGTCAAAATTCGAGAGTTGGACATTTAGACCCACACAATGCTTTCCCTTTACATATACTATGTATTATAAGAAAAAAATATATATATCTGATGTGGGCTGCACATGACTTTCCCTGCAGACTTATATCCACGTTCTATTTATTTTAATTAAATTTAATTCATTTTTAATTCAATTGTCGTTCTCATTTGGTAACTGGACTTATATTCAAAGGCGGGGTAGAGAAAATACGAAAAAACTAAAATATCTCGAGAACGGCTAGTCCTAGTGTAATGGAGTTTGTCTTATTCTTTTCTGCGTTAAAAATTACGTATAAAACAAAACAAGCATTTAATGGATATATTTGAGCATACGTAATTTTTTATTTTAGATTTTGACGATTTTTGCGGGCCATTTTGCAAAAAAAGGCAAGTTATTTTTTTCCTAATTGTACGAAAATCTAATCAACACCAGGGTAACCTACAAACAACTTATCTACCGAATTTAGTGAAATTCGGTCCATTAGTTTTTCATCTAGAGTGGATACAGGCAATTTTTGAGGGCCATTTCGGCAAAAAAGGCGGGATCTGTCTTTATGAATCCTACCTAAAACTAATCAGCACTATGGTCTCACCTAAGTGACTTACCAAATTTTATGAAATTCAGTCCATTAGTTTTTTAGTTAGAGTGGATACATACATTGCACAGACAGACAGATAGACACACACAGACGTCAAACTGAAAATAGATTTTTTGTATTCTGGAGGTCTCGAAACGTGTAGATCCGTCGAAAACTCGAGTTGTGATTTTCGGTATGATTCCAATACTTTCCCTATAGATTACCATGTATTGTAAGGAAAGTAATATGATATGGGCAGCACATGACTTTCCCTACAGACTCGAATTCATTTTCTATTTCTTTATTTAACTTTTTTAATTTATTTCTATAACTATTTAATGAACAGAAAGTAAGACGAATAATTATTTGAAATAACCAAATTTGCTGTAATTTGTAACTTATCGATGAATGAATGATAATTGCACAAAATAACATGGGTAATTATTTGAAATGACCGATTTTGCTGTAATTTGTAACTTATCAATGATTGAATGATAATTGCGCAAAATAACACGGATAATTATTTGAAATGACACCATATTTTCTGTTTTAATTCAATTTTCGTTTTCATTTAGCGACTAGACGTATTTTCAGAGGCGGCGTAGAAAATGAGAAAATACAAAAATATTCTAAGAAAGGTTAGTTCTAGAGTTATCTTGTTCGTTTCGTGTTCAAAATTGGGTATAAAACAAGCATTTAATCTATACATTTCAGCAAACGTAGTCTTTTATTTAGATTTTGACGATTTTTGCGAGCCATTTCTTAAAAGAAGGCAGGTATTTTTTTATACTGAATCATACCAAAATCTATTCAGCACCAGTGTAATCTACAAATGACTCACATACGAAATTTTGTGAAATTCATTCAATTAATTTTTCAGGTAGAGTTGATACGTACGATTTTTTACAAGCCATTTCGCAATAAAATGAAGGTTTTTTTTTGTCTCCGAATTGTAACTTTAATAATTTCGAGTTCCGAAATCTTAAATAATAAAAGGCAATGTCTGTGTGTCTGTCTGTGCGTCTGTCTGTCTGTCTGTCTGTCTGTCTGTCTGTCTTATACACTATACGTTTCGCGACCGCGCGTCGGAGAGCTACGAAATTTGGCAATCGGAGACCAGGGGGGGGGGGAGGGAAGGGGACACGTGAAAACCGATTTTTAAAATTTTAATTATTTTTTTATTTATTTAATGTTTTATGCGATTTCGACCGTTTTTTGCCCTTTTTTCTCCACGATCCAGACGTTGTAGAAAAAAACAAATCACACCATCGGAAAGAGCACACAATTGCGAGTAAAAATATATCAATTTGAAATCTGAATTTCGATTTCTAATATTTTTTAAAGATTTTAAAACAAAAGTCACTTTTGGCTCAAAAAAACGATTTTTGGTTTTTAAATTCTCGCATAGTAAAAAGTACTCATAATTTCGACTAATAATTTACATTTTTAGAAAGGTCAAACATCTGGCATTCTTACAAGTCCAATCTGGTCAGGAAATATTCCGTATTGCCCACAGGATCGGGATTTTAAAAGTTTCCGAATTTCAATTTCTCGGCGTTCCGCTCGGCGTGCCGCTTCGTTTCTCCCCCGCTGAAGGAGGGAAGGTGGTGGGTGGGGACGTCAAGGTGGAGGTGACGTCACGGTTTTGAATAGAGCTCCTTTGTTCTATATAAATTATTATATTTATATTTTAAATGATGGGACGATATGGATTTTTTAAATGTATATTTTAACTTTTGGATATTTTAATTTTATGGATATTTTAAATGATGAAACAATGGAATGAGGATGATGGAATTAAGCATATGGTCATTTTAAATTGCAAATTAGCGCGCGGGAAGTTAGCGGTAGGCCCGGGTTCGATACCCGCCACTGCGAAAACTGCCGCCGTGTTTACGTGGAATACGATCACGTTAAATATGTGGGTCCGTAAGTTCTTCCGAGAGGTTGGTGGTAAGGGAAGGAGGATACGGCCCCTGTGGATCCCTCCCCACTGGGTTCCCGTCTAAATTGGATGAATATATAGAAAGTTATGGAGATTGTCGCGGAGGGCGCGGCAGCCCAGTGGTTAGCGCGCGGGAATTGCACTCAGTAGGTCCGGGTTCGATTCCCGCCACTGCCAAAACTTACGCCACGTTTACGCAGAGTACGATCACGTTAAACATGTGGGTTCGTGAGTCCTTCTGAGAGGTTGGTGGTAGGGGAAGGAGGGTACGGCCTAAATTGGGTGAATAAAAAGAAAGTTATGGAGATTGTCGCGGAGGGCGAAGTAGCCCAGTGGTTAGCGCGCGGGAATTGCACGCGGTAGGCCCGGGTTCGATTTCCAAAATTGCCGCCGTGTTCACGCGGAGTACGATCACGCGGAATAAACATGTGTGTCTGTAAGTCCTTTCGAGAGGTTGGTGGTTGGGGAAGGAGGGTACGGTCCCCGTGGGTGCCTCTCCCACTGGGTTCCGGTCTAAATTCGGTGAATAAAAAGAAAGTTATGGAAAATGTCGCGGAGGGCGAAGTACACCAGTGGTTAGCGCACGGGAATTTCACTGGGTAGGCCCGGGTTCGATTCCCGCCACTGCCAAAACTGCAGCCGCGTTCACTCGGAGTACGATCCCGTTAAACATGTGGGATCGTAAGTCCTTCCGAAAGGTTGGTGGTAGGGGAAGGAGGGTACGCTCCCTGTGGATGTCTCCCCCACTGAGTTCCGGTCTAAATTGGGTGGCACTTCCTGGCCGTCCAAACAGTTACCTTACACCTTCTGGTAAGGTCGCGCCAGCGAGTGTGCCACGGTTACAATTTGCCACGGTCAGAATTTTCAAGGGTAGCGAACAGGCTGGTCGCCAAAGGCGGCTAGTCACTAATAAAATTAAAGTAAATCGATAAGCGAATAAGTACATGTTGTACCATAATGCTGTATACGTGGGATGGATTGAATTTTGCAAATGCGATAATATCCGATAAGTTTCAAAAATTCGTGACAAAATTAGATAATTTAATAGCTAAGAAGTCATGAGCGAGCTTATGTAAATTTAAAGGAGAAAGCAATAATGTGATTATCAGGTTGTCTGTAAAAATACAGTGAAATAAATTAACTTCAAGTAGAAAATTCGATTGTAAAACAGGCAATGACATTTACGGTTGTATATAACATAAATGTCGTCATAAAATATGGTGTTCATGAAGTCATGATTGGAGTCACTCTCTAAGTGCTGGGTACCAGAGGTAGATAGATTTTACACTTGTTTACCCTCTTCAGCACAAAATTGTCTATAACTCCACTGACAGCAATAAAAATTGTAATGTTAAGGGGACGATAGACGTTGAAATTTTATTTATTTATTTATTGACTTTAAAACATGAAAATTTGTATAAATATTCCTCTTAACATTACTATATAAAATACCATTAAATATTTTTCAATTTTGTAATAATTTTTTTCTTTCTTAAATTTAATTTTTTTCAAAAATATTAAAATGCTCCTTGCGTGCCATTTGTTCACATTTTTGAATAATTCTGCATTATGATCACTCAAAAGCACATTATGAACAAATTTGAATATTTATTTTTAAATCCCTTAGAAAGTAAATTTTTTAAAAATATTTTTCTGCATTGAAACTTAATTTTCATCATTTTATTAGGTTCTCATTCAAACAAAAATTAAGATGCATGGAGCATTTTAAAAATGTAAAACTTTTGAAAATTTCGTTTAAAAAAAAAATGTATTTAATCTTTTGCTTGCGGGTGTAATAGCGTCCATCCCAAACGAAGAACCTCCCAAAAAGACAGGTATTTAACATATCCTATCCCAAACAGTTCGATCCGCCTTTGCAGGCATTGGCGTTCATGGAAATCGCCAACAGAAACATTGCACCTGCTGCAGCAGGTGCAATATTTCTTGGTTGGAGGTTCTTCGTTTGGGATGGACGGTGTTCCACCCGTAAGCAAAAGGTTAAATGTGTAAAATAATGTTATATATTAAAAAAAACTTTTTTAGTCGATTTTTGCTCATTTCAACGTCCACCGTCCCCTTAAAAAATGAAAAATTCTGCAAAAAATATTTTTGATGCCACTGCAGTTTTTGGCGCTTCAGAGCTGAAGAACGTCAATAAGCCCGAAACCGGTCCAAGGATGCTGGGTCCCACCTTGGGATCGTATTTCATAAATGTAAATATATATTTTCTACAACTTCCCAATATTTTAAAGGCATTTTTCTTTACATCATAATTAAATTGTGAACCATAATTATGCTACTGTAAGTTCTGTTAAACGGATTAAGATTCCCAATGAGAAAATTAATACAAAAATTATAAAATTTTAGTGTTAGATGTTTTCAATTTTTGCATAAATTGAAAAAATAGTGTTAAATAAAAACTAATTATTACTATTGTTAACAAAGGTAACTAATGTTTAAATATAAATTTTCAAAAAGGCATACAGATAATAAATAGTCTTCTCGTACAATATGTTAACGTAAAATTTTGATAAAATATTTATTTCATAAATATATAAAAGTAGCATAGTTCTAGCAATAAGTTATAGGTATAAAAGTATTTGCCACCTTTATTTCCATTATAAAATCGGCAGATCTGCTTATTTTCTATTTCAAATCAAAGTAATGGTCGGTAATTTCTTGTCATTAATTAGCTCCCTGTTCTAGTTTCTTTGTGGTATTTTTCCGCGGATTATTAGCTTTCAAATTATGGTGAAGACAACAAAGTTTAGAGAGACCATTCCTAGCATAGATGGAAAAAATAGCTGAAAACTAGTATATATAATCTAATCCCCCCCCCCTCCTAAAAATCAAACATTTAGATACATATGTATCAGCATTTGCGAATATTGTATTTATTATTAACAAAATACAAAATGTTGACCTTCAGACACGATACATGCTTGCACACGTGTAGTAAGATGTATCCGCGTATTTTTCAATGTCACTACGTTTACACTAATACATGCATATTAATAAGAAAGTCTCCTTTAAAATAGTTAGAGATTTATTTTGCAGGTTTCGCTGTAGAGCAAAAATACTTAGTAGTTATTTTGCAATTGGCTTCTCCCCTTATCTCTAACAAGAAGCGAGATATCCCCCTCACCCCCCAAAGAAAGGGAAGTCATCCCTACTGAAGTTGCCTCATCATGCAGTTCTTGGAGGATTTCGTATATGCACCTGTATAAAAAATATACGGTAACCTTAACACTTCGTGTTATTTCCCCGATTTATGACTTTCCTTCACACCATGTACATTTGCTTTGGAATCCATTTATATGTTATCATTACATAAAAATAGCAAAAGGTGAGGTAGATGGGTCTTGGAGACATTTTGTACCGACGAAGTGAACTGCGAAGACTTTTCTGCAATTATAGTGTGTTGCGATCAAAAAGCTTAAGGGAACGGTGGACGTTGAAATTTTTTTATTTATTTATTGACTTAGAAACGTGAAAATTCGTATAAATACTCCTCTTTACATTACTATATACAATACCATTAAATTTTTTTTCAATTTTGTTATAATTTTGTATTTTTTTTAATTTAATTTTTTAACGAAAATTTGAAAATGCTCCTTGCGTGCCATTTGTTCACATTTTTTATTCATTTTACATTATGATCACTCAAAAACACATTATGAACAAATTTGGGTATTCATTTTTAAATCCCTTAGAAAGTTAATTTTTTTTAAATATTTTTCTGCATTAAAACTTAATTTTCATCATTTAATTAGGTTCTTATTCACTTTTAATTACCTTAATAAAGTCCAATTTTAAAATGCATACCCAGTTTCATTAAAAAGTATGAAAGGTGTCTTCTTGCTAAATTTCATGCATCTCAAACAAAAATTAAGATGCATGGAGCATTTTAAAAATGTAAAACTTTTGAAAATTCAGTTTCGAAAAAAATGCATTCAACCTTTTACTTAATGTGTAAGACAGCGTCGATACGAAACGAAGAACCTCCCAAAAGACAGGTATTTGACATACCCTATCCTAAACAGTTCGATCCCCTTTTGCTGGCATTGGCACCTGCTGCAGCAAGTGCCAATGCCAGCAAAACATTAACAGTTGCCAGCAAATTGCAGGAAAACATTAACAATGCCACCAAAAATATTAACAATACCAGCAAAAACAGTTGCCAGCAAAAACATTACATATGCCAGCAAAAACAGCTGCCAGCAAAAACATTACATGCCGACAAAACATAACAGTTGCCAGCAAAAACATTAACAATGCCAGCAAAACATTAACAGTTAAACATTGCACTTGCTGCAGCAGGTGCAATGTTTCTGTCGCCATGGATGCCAATATTCCATGGAAGCCAATGCCAGCAAAAGGGGATCGAACTGTTTAGGATAGGGTATGTCAAATACCTGTCTTTTTGGGAGGTTCTTCGTTTGGGATGGACGCTGTCCCACCAATAAGCAAGAGGTTAAATGTATAAAATAATGTTATATATTAAAAAAAAAAAAAATTTTTAGTCGATTCTTGCTCATTTCACCGTCCACCGTCCCCTTAAGAACCACAGCTAGTATGTAAGATTTTGAACATCTAAGTGTTGCATTATTCTGTCGCACTGCAATTTTATTTACGCCACTTACAGTGGTATTTTCCACCTGATTCACAGGCGGTCTACTGTGCGCCTCATCTTCACCCGAATCACTCCGACAATGACCTTCATCGAGCAAGGATGGTGAGGAGTGACTGACTCGCCTTCCGATGGCACAGAGAAAACAGCTGTTATCAAGATGCTGGTTCGGAGCAATAACTCCTCAGACAATTCTGCTGGCTATCGCTTCCGTCCAGGCATCCAAAATAGATTCTAACTTAAAAAAAAAGTCATTTATCGATCAAGACAAGCTAAGGAATTTTATCGGAAAATCATTCCATAGAACTTTTACAGAGAAACATTGTTTACTATAAAAACAAGAAAAATCAATCATGCATAAAGCATCGATTATGAAACACTTTCCAACTTCAATGCAATTTTATACAAACATCTCTAAAATGCAATACATTCCTCGGTAATGTTTTTAAAATTATCATAACACTACAATAATTTATTATATTTGAAAACTTCATCGAAAACAAATGAACTTTATTCAAATGACATCATCGAAATATAAATCGCATCTATATAAAAGCAGCATTTCATTCATCACAATACTATAATAATTTATCTACCATATTTATTTTAAAATGTGAAACTTTTCTCATATATAAAATAATTAAACTCTTGGAAAGATATTTATTATATAATATATATTTTTCTTTTTTGTGGGGGGATATAACGAGAGTCAGAATTTAATTGAATTTGTTTTTCTCCCTATATTAAATAATTTTTATTTAAAAAACTACCTAACATATTTTACTGAAATTTTTTTTATATATTTTATGGGATAATTTGAATATTTTCTAAAATTTTCGAAGCAATTTGTGAATTTTAAATTCGCTTAAAAAATGTTTGAAAGATTAGGTCCCATAGGGTTCAATGTATTTCATTTTTTCAACCAGGGTTCAATAAAAAACTAATTGGGTGATATTATTCATTTATATTCCCATAGGTCCCACAGACCGTCTAAAAAACATACTAAAATTTCATTTTGATAAAGCCATTTTTACGGCAGATATCGTGCTAACGGACAGACAGACAGAATGAACAAAGTCATAAACACTTTCAACTATGTTGTAAAGTGTTAAAAAAAGATATTGACATCTATTGGTGGATTTAAGCGAATAGCCTAAAAAGTGACCAATACCCAGAGCCTGATTATCGAAAAGGGACAGTAAGCACATGCTTCCCTTCAGAAGATTCAAAAGGGCCCCAAATTGTATCCCCGATTTACACATTTTTTAAATTTAAGTTATTTGTCAAATAATTAGATTTGCACTTTTTTTAACGCAAGTTATTTGTCAAATAGCTAGATTTACACTTTTTTTTAATGTAAGTTATTTGTCAAATAGTTAGATTTACACTTTTTTTTAAATGTAAGTTATTTATCAAATAGTTATATTTACACTTTTTTTTAATGTAAGTTATTTGTCAGATAGTTAGATTTACACTTTTTTTAATGTAACTTATTTGTCAAATAGTTAAATTTACACTTTTAATGTAAGTTATTTGTCAAATAGTTAAGTAAAATAGTATCTTGCCCGTACAGGCAAACACAAAGATATTTTAGTTGTCTGAGCCCAAATTTGTATTACCCATTTACAGGGTGTCCCAAAAACATGAACCTCGGCTTTTACTCCTTAAATATTGATCTTAGACATATATAATAAATTACAAAGTTGCGTAAAAAAAGGTGCAAAATTTTATGAAATCGATAAAAATTTTCAGGGGATTAAATTTGAAGAAATACAAAATTTAAATTTTTATACGGTCCCCGTACAAAGGCATTTCCAATGAGTAAAATGGGCCCCCATACACTAATAAGGTGATGTGCACAATTTCATCATTTTATGATAAAAAATCTGTTTAAACAAATGTGGTGAGGGATTAATCACAAATTAAAGTGTAAATGTTTACAGCAAGAGTGCAAATAAAAGGCAACGCAGAAATGCATCATAGGCAAATAATATCTGCCTCTTATCTTTAATAGATCTTTGGCATGGATGGAAAACATTTTGAACAAGCTCTGTAATCTTTGTGTAAAGTTATTATTTCTACACAGTGTACTTTTGTACCAAAAAATAGCAAAATTATTATTTATTTATGTAATCATTGGTTTCTTTCGTAATTTGTGTATGACCCATGAAACGCGATCTGCCGACATGATTTTACCCCTCTGAGAACCCATGTCGATGCATCGAAAAGTAGTTTAATGCATTTTTGTCTTTTCATATCTCTGGAACTTTTTATGATAAAATGCTGACATTTTGTACATCACCTTATTAGTGTATGGGGCACATTTTACTTATTGGAAATGTTTTTGTACGGGGACAGCATAAAAATTTAAATTTTGTATTTCTTAAAATTTAATTCCCTTGATAATTTTAGTCGATTTCATAAAATTCTGTACCCCCTTTTTTTATGCAACTTTGTAATGTATCATATATGTCTAAGATCAATATTTAAGGAAAAAATCCGAGGTCAATGTTTTTGGAACACCCTGTATATATATATATATATATATATATATATATATATAAATAAAAATTGAAAGATTTTAATCGAAAATTATGCATAAACTACTGTATGTACAAAAAAAACCATATATATATATATATATATATTATATATATTACATTTAAATATTAAACTGTTAACGACAAAAGGTAGGATTGCAATTAATAATTAAGTTAGAACTAATTGCAAAAGTAAACATGGACGCCTCCGTGATTAAATAATAAAATAGACTATGGTTTAGGAATTTTGGTAAAGGCAACCGTTTAAAAAAAATCAGTTTGTTGATGAGAACTGTTGGTTGACAAGGGCAATGCAGTAATAGAATTTTTCGAGCACTGATGAGTGCATGGGGAATTTCTTGGGCCATGCTCCCAAAATCAAAATGTAACCCCCCAAATGGGGTTGTGCTTCCCCTAAATTGATTGGTTAATCAAGCCCTGGCATTACCGTAAATATCCTATATAGGCGACATCTGGCTGTACAGGCAATATCTTACGAACGAATGGGACATTTCGAACGAAATTTGGTACACAAATTAAAATTAGTGAATACTGGAAGCTCATTGATATTAAACGCAAATTGATGTTCGGAAAACCAAAATTTTCGAATGAAATTTTTAAATAATCAGCAAAAAATCAAAGCCTTCAATAATGTTACGTAAATATTATTTCTTGTGTAATTTTTTCATTAGAAAACGATTGACATAAATTTTAGAACGCTAGAATGAACAGTTCTCGAAATATTGTACTTTTGCAAATACATTTATAAAAATAAAAATTTCACACAAAATTAAAAAAGTATTAACTAATGTAAAATGTGTTCACCTCTCATATGTAATACTATGCGATAAATGTGTTAACATTATTCACGCCGATCCAGTCCGTTCTATTCATTTAAGAAGATACTTCGTGTAATAGTTTACTATTTTGAAACCTAACAATTCGCTAGCAGTCATTTATATATAAGAAATACTCATCTCCCCGTTTGTCTGTAACGCGTGATAATAAATATGGCGAACTTGTTGACTCACTTAGCTAAATATCGCCAACTTATGGCGATATTTCACCCCTGACAAAAATGTATTTAAAATTGACTATTGATGGTGAGCTATCGAAAATGACGCCAAATTGATGAGTTAATTAAAATATTTTAATATATAACATCTATTGCTTATTCCTGATGCTACTAATACTAATAATTGTCAATTTAGAGTCGCGTTAAATATAAATAAATTGGGTACTTCGCAATTGTTTTACATGTTGATCTCCGGAAAAGTGCCCATGTACAATTCAACATTAAACACATAGTGCCGTACATCTTATACATCATTTTTTCACTGTGAAAATATCTGAAGTGGGCAGCACATGATTTTCCCTGCAGACTCATATTTACGTTCTCTTTATTTCTTCAATAATCCATTGAGTTTAGTTGCACAAAATAACACCCATAATTATTTTAAATTACACTGAATTTGCACTTGTAATTCAGTTTTCGTTTTCATTTGGTAACTGGACTTATTTTCAAAGGTAGCGTAGTGAAAATGCGAAAAATCTAAAATATCTCGAGAATGGCTAGTCCTAGTGTAATGAGGTTTGTCTTATTCTTTTCATAGTCAAAATTTACGTATAAAACAAGCATTTAATTGATATATTTGAGCAAACGTAGTCTTTTATTTTATATTTTGACGATTTTTGCGGGCCATTTCGCAAAACAAGGAAGGTTATATTTTTCAGAATCGTACTAAAATCTAATCAGCACCAGAGTATCTCACAAGTGACTTATCTACCAAATTTTATAATATTTGGTCTATAAGTTTTTTAGCTAGTGTGGATACAGGCAATTTTTGCGGGCCATTAAAAAAAAAACAGGTTCTTTCATTCCGAATCGTACCAAAATCTAATCAACACCAGGGTTATCCACTAGGGACTTACCTACCAAATTTTATGAAACTCGGTTCATTAGTTTTTTAGTTAGAGTGGATACATACATTGCACAGACAGACAGACAGACACACAAACACGCACACAGACGTCACGCTAAAAATGTTTTTTTGAGAATGTTTTTTTTTTCTACAGGTATCAAAACGTGTAGATCCGTCGAAAACTCGTTTTGCGATTTTCGACATGAATCCAATACTTTCCCTAAACATTACCATGTATTGCAGGGAAAGTAAAAATCTGATGTGGGCAGCTCATGACTTTCCCTGCAGACTTCCACGTTCTCTATATTTTAATTAAATTTAATTAACTTTTAATTCAATTTTCGTTCTCATTTGGTAACTGGACTTATTTTCAAAGGTGGCGTAGAGAAAAAACGAAAACACAAAAATATCTCGAGAACGGCTAGTCCTAGTGTAATGGGGTTGATCTTAATTCTTTTCATCGTTAAAAATTACGTATAAAACAAGCATTTAATGGATATATTTGAGCATACGTAGTTTTTTAGTTTAGATTTTGACGATTTTTGCGGGCCATGTCGCAAAATAAAAAGCAGGTTATTTTTGCCTTTTCGTACCAAAATCAGCAGTAGAGTAACGACTTATCAACCGAATTTTGTGATATTCGGTCCATTAGTTTTTGAGTTAGAGTGGATACATACAATTTTTGCGGGCCATTTCACAAAAAAAGGTGGTTTTTTTTTATTCAGAAATGTACCCAAAACTAATCAGCACCAGATTCGCCCACAAGTGACTTACCTACCAAATTTTATGAAATTCGGTCAGTTAGTGTTTTAGTTAGAATGGATACAAAATCTCCACAGACAGAGAGACACACATACAGACGGCACGCTAAAAATAGTTTTTTCGTATTTTTGAGATCTCGAAACGTGTAGATCCGTCGAAAACTCTAGTTGCGATTTTCGGCATGATTCCAATACTTTCCCTACACATTACCATGTATTGCAGAGAAAGTAAATATCTGATGTGGGCAGCACATGACTTTCCCTGTAGACTCAAATTCATTTTTTCTTTGTTTTTTTAATAATTCATTAAATTGAGTTTAATTCCACAAAATAACACTAAATTTGCTTTTTTAATTCAATTTCTGCTTTTATTTGGTAATTGTGTTGGGTTGCTTTAGAATGTATGTAATTTGGAGGTTTGAAAATTTACTTTTATTTCTTTTTCCCTGGCTCAATATTCTTAATTTGGTAATATTTAAATAATATTTATTGGCTTTTTCATTCATTCTTTAATTAGAATATTTTTAATCTTCTAAATTAATTTTCTTTATAATATTCTTAGTTAAAAATGTTCCATTCCTTAAATTAATATTACTTTTGATTTGTAAATTTTAAAAATTATTTATTTATTTGATTCCCCTTAAAATTCCCTTTAATTTGATGTCCCATTTTCCCATTTTGGTTAGAAATTCCGTTTGTTCTTCAGTTTCAAGTTATTTCCATGTCTCACTGCAATTCAAAAATTTCAGTTGCGGCCATTTTCGGAATTCTGTTTTGCGGGCTTTTTTTTACTGCGATTAATGCGCCACCTAAGCGTTTTCGCGCCTCTTTGGAATTCGTGATTTATTTTAATTGGTTCGCGTTTTTACGGATCGTCTGCTCTCGGAATTATGAGTATTATTTTGGCAATTCTAATTTCGGTAAACGAATTTTAATTGCTGCCGTTTATCTAAACTCCGCCCTTTTCGCCGCACGTATAAATACGCGCGCAGAATTTTTCAGTTTCAGTTTTTTGTTGAAATCCTTCGTCGTGTGTTAGCGCGAGAAGCGCGTTGTTGATTTTCGAATGGAACTTATGTTCCACGCGAGCTTTTCAATGGAACGTTAAGTTCCTCGCGTTATTTTTTTAACATTGTAGTTTTAATTTAAATGATGGTTTTTCAAGTTTTTATCGCGAAATTCACGAAGTAGTTCTCCGGAAAAGTGTGTATTAAAATTCATTATGCGAGTTACGTGGAAGTAGTGTCTGATGAGGACGTCTGAGTTTTAAGAAGATCCTAGTTATCCAGAAGTAGTTGTTAGGCCTCTGCTGATGAATTCTCTCCTGATCTCCAGTAAACCAGTCTACAAAATTTGTCTCCACTTATTGGAACTTTCCCCCCCGTCTGATGGCCCATCCGGGTGAATACAGATGTTTTATTTAAAAACTCTTAATTTCTTTAATTCTGAATATGATTTCTCAATATTTTTTATTATATGCATTTAATTAAATTTTATTCTGTAAAATTAAAATTCTAAAACTTCATTCTGAGAGCAAATTTCTAAACCTTCATAAATTCTTAAGAGCCTGGGTAAATTCTAAAATTCTTTAAATTTAATATTTTTGTTAATGATTTTCTGATGGAATTTAAAATAGATTGTTTTGAGTAAAGTTTTTATGCTAATTCCTTAATTTTAACTAAGTTGATAAAATTCTAAAATTCTAATGTCTAAAATTCTAATGTTAATTCTTCCTGAGTTGCCTGCCTGTGAGCAGTGTTTTTGTATTTGTTAATTTGAATTAATTTGAAGTTACAATTTAATAAACTAATTTTCTTTAAATTAAATATTATGTCTTCCTTTATCTCTTTTAAACACAGCAGGTTTTATTCTATCTTTCAAACACAACAATTGGACATTTTTCCAAAGCCGGCATAAAAAAATAGGAAAAATCTCAAATATCTCGAGAATGGTTAGTCCTAGAGTAATAGAGTTGGTTTTATTCTTTTTCTCATCAAATATTACGTATAAAACAAGCATTTAATTGATACATTTGAACCGTAGTCTTTTTATAGATATTGGCGATTTTTGCGGTCCATTTCGTAAAAAAAGGCAGGTTGTTCTTTTTTCGAATTGTACCAGAGTATCCTACATGTGATTTATCTACCAAATTTTGTGAAATTTGGCCAATTTGTTTTTCAGCTAGAGTGAATACATGAGATTTTTGCGGGCCATTTCGCAAAAAAAGGCGGGTTCTTTTTTTCCGAAATGTACCAAAAACTAATCAGCACCAGGGTCACACCCAAGAGTCTTACCTACCAAATTTTATGAAATTCGGTCCATTAGTTTTTGAGTTAGAGTGGATACATACATTGCACAGACAGACACACAGACAGACAGACAGACACACACAGACGTCACGTTAAAAATGGTTTTTTCGTATTCTAGAGGTTTCAAAACGTGTAGATCCATCGAAAACTCGAGTTGCGATTTTCGACATGATTCCAATACTTTCCCTGCACATTACCATATATTGCAGGGAAAGAAAAAAGTAAATGCATTTCATTATATAGGGAAAATCATATGCTGCCCACATCAGATTTTTTAAAATTACCATTGGAAAGAATGTCAATATATACTGGGATTTTACATAATAATCTATAGAGGAACTCGATTATTGTATGCAATTTCGGAGCATATCAAATTAGCGAATATTAATAAAAATCGGTTTCTTTAAAATTTGCATTAGCTGCATAATTTTTTCTTGCATGTTAATTTGATAATTGCCTTATAATAAGATGGTAGATGATTTTTATAAAATTTATTTATAGTAAGGTGCAGATCCCTAAGTTCTTCAGGTTGGATATATTATATACGTATCATGTTCGTCATAACATTAAGGAATTGTTTGTTACTCGCTACAGTAAATCGTAGGATTTTATAAAAATTCGAAACTCCGCATATTTTTTACTACAGTGCATTCTCTGCATCTAACCTGCAAGGTTGAGTTTCTTGGACACCATTCTATACAATCCATGTGTTAGAGGGGAATCGAACCACTGATATTCCTGGCCGGTGGCGCCATAGGCATTGAGTTATTAAGACGAAGCAGTTTCTTCAATAATCTGAACAATTCGTTACTGACAGCATAACAGCATATTGAGGGATCGGTGGACGTTGAAATGAGCAAGAATCGACTGAAAAATGTTTTTCTTTTTAATATATAACATTAATTTACACATTTAACCTTTTGCTTACGGGTGGGACAGCGTCCATCTCACACGAAGAACCTTCCAAAAAGACAGGTATTTGACATACCCTATTCCAAACAGTTCGATCGCCCTTTGCAGGCATTGGCGTCCATGGAAATCGCCGACAGAAACGTGCAATGTTTCTGTCGGTGATTTCCATCAATGTTTCTGTCGGCGATTTCCATTGACGCCAATGCCTGCAAAGGGGGATCGAACTGTTTGGGATAGGGTATGTCAAATACCTGTCTTTTTGCATTAGACATTGCGCTACAACTTTGTAATTGGCTTTTTCTTCTCGTTGTTCTGCCGAATGCATTATCCTATTTTTAAAATTTTCGTTAGGGGTCGCTCCCTAGTAGCATCTAATATTGGTTCAATATTGGACCAATATTGTATATCTTGATTACATTGGAAATATTCCCAACGCAATCCCAATATTGGGGTTACATTGGCCTCCAATAGTGGCTAAATGTTTTCATTACAATATTACGTCAATATTAGGGTTACATTGGAAAATTTTGCAATGAAATGCCAACATTGGCGTAATATTGCCCCAATATTTCAAACCAATATTGGGCCATATTGGGGCGCTTAAGGACATTTCCAGGAATCCTGTATAAGGAGCCAGAATAATTTTTTACCTTGCCCTTTCACCAAGTCATTGGAATTCCTTCTGTCGTCTGCACGTGATAGTTTTGTACGATCATATTCAATTCTTTACACTCAGACAATGGCCTCAATCGGCAAGGACAGTGAAGAGGAGTGGTGAACTCACTCTTGGACAACATGAATAAAAACAGATGTCAAGATGGTGGCGGGAGCAATAACTTCTCAAAACTTCTGCTGCCGAATATCACTTCCGTTCAAGCATTTAAGGGGACGGTGGACGTTGAAATTTTTTTTATTTATTTATTGATTTAGAAACGTGAAAATTTGTATAAATATTCCTCTTAACTTTACTATGTACAATACCATTAATTTTTTTTTCAATTTTGTTATAATTTTGTATTTTTTTTAATTTAATTTTTTTTAACGAAAATTTGAAAATGCTCCTTGCGTACACATTTTTGATTCATTTTACATTATGATCACTCAAAAACACATTATGAACCAATTTAGATATTCATTTTTAAATCCCTTAGACAGTTAATTTTTTTTAAATATTTTTCTGAATTAAAACTTAATTTTCATCATTTAATTAGGTTCTTATTTACTTTTAATTGCCTTAATAAATTCCAATTATAAAATGCTTACCCAGTTTCATTGAAAAGTATGAGAGGTATCTTCTTGCTAAATTCCATGCATCTCAAACAAAAATTAAGACGCATGGAGCATTTTAAAAATGTAAAACCTTTGAAAATTCCGTTTAAAAAAAATGCATTCAATCTTTTGCTTACGGGTGGGACAGCGTCCATCCCAAACAAAGAACCTCCCAAAAAGACGGGTATTTGACATATCCTATCCCTAACAGTTCGATCCCCTTTGCAGGTATTAGCGTCCATGGAAATCGCTGACAGAAACATTGCACCTGCTGCAGCAGGATTTCCATGGACGCCAATGCCTGCAAAGGAGGTCGAACTGTTTGGGATAGGGTATGTCAAATACCTGCCTTTTTGAGAGGTTCTTCGTTTGGGATGAACGCTGTCCAACCCGTAAGCGAATGTTAAATGTGTGAAATAATGTTATATATTAAATCTTTTTTAGTCGATTTTTGCTCATTTCAACGTCCACCGTCCCTTAAAAAATAACCTTAACACGAAAGATCTCATTTTTAGTTCCCAACCTTTACCCGCCTGAAAAAATTCTGACTGTCCAATTGCTGTTGTTGTTATTACTACTAAATTATTTATTTATAGCGGCAAGAAACATTAAAATCTAATTACAACGATTACTGTTAAGAAAATAAATACCGACTACAATAAAAAAAGACACAATACTAAAAGATACATATACAAAAGTAAAACTAAGTTACTGCTATCACCATCAAATACTATATGAACACAACATTCATATTACCCAGAAATATCATTACCTGCAATAAATTATTTAATTTTTACTTTAAATACTATGGACCAAGACCCCAAAACAAAATAATTTCGTCATAAGTTTAATACTATTGCGAAAGTGTAAAATGCCCTAACTGGAGTCTCTTTTGAGAACCAGAAGTAAAAACACCCGTACAGGTAACCTTTCCTATGGCGTAAATCTGGGAGTTGCTATATGCTGAAATTCGGAGGGAGGTTGCTAGATTTGTCACCAAATTGGCGATTTATAGCCAATTTGGCGGTATTTGGAGACTTTTCAAAGATTCGGGAACTATCACGAAATAACGAATGTTCAACGAGATACGAGAGGCTTCTGGAAGTCTGTACAGAGAGTATATAAAAGAAGAAGAAGAAAAGCGAAAACGGTCTCTGTGTGCTGTTATCTACAACGAATATGTGATTCTATCGGAATGCCCCCTATAGGCGGATGCTGTGAGTATGAACCTCCTATCTGACAATATTTTTTCATTATTAAAAGTTATAAATTTTAAGTTGGGCCCATTCTGAAGTGGGGTTGCGGCACGTTTCAAAGGAGGTGCTTGTGGTATTTCCAACACTTCATATGTTGAAAATTATTTTTAATAAAACAATTACAAATTTTTCTAATTGAGTACTATATATTTTAGTTTTTTTTAACTTATTTTTCTCCATAAAATCAAAAGTTAAAACAAAATAAATGAAGAGAGAAATAAAGAAAATTAAAGTCAATTGTAAAATTTAATTTTATGAAGAAAAATTAAAAAAAAAAGTTTTATGAGAGAATTTGTTTCTCCTTTAAATTATTTTGAAGAAGACGCTTATGATATTTGCAACACTTTATATATTGAAAATTATTTTTATTAAAATAATTACAGAACTCTCGTATTGAATACCACATATTTTAGTCTTTTGACTTCCCCATAAAATCAAACGTTAAAGTAAATAAATGAAGAAAGACATAAAGAAAATTAAAGGCAATTGTAAAATTTGATTTTATGAAGAAAATTATAAAAAAAAATTTGAAGGAGAATTTTTTCTTAATAAGTTTTTAAGGGTATGCTTGTGATATTTGCAACAATTCATAGAAACATTCTTTTTAATAAAGTAATTGCAAAACTCTCGTATTGAGTACCACATATTTTAGTCTTTTGAATTCCCCATAAAATCAAATGTTAAAGTAAGGAAATGAAGAAAGAAATAAAGAAAATTAAAGGCAATTGAAAAATTTTATTTTATGAAGAAAATTATAAAAAAAAATTTTAAAGGAGAATTTTTTTCTCCTTAAAAGTTTAAGCTTGTGATATTTGCAACAATAATGAAAACTCTTTTTAATAAAATAATTATAAAATTCTTGTATTGAGTATCATATATTTACTTTAGTCTTTTGAATTTATTTTTCTCCATAACATCAAAAGTTAAAGTAAAAGAAAAAAAAGAAAAAGAAAGAAAGATAGACGGAAAAATAAAAGCAATTGTAAAACTAAATTCTCTGAAGAAATCAATAAAAAAAAATTACGGAATTTCAACATCACCTTGTAGATTTCGGAATAGAAAAACGGCCTTCATGAAACAGAAGTATTTTTCAAAAAAAAAAATGTTGCATAATTTAACTACCTTTCATAGTGAAAATGTTTGCAAAGCATTTAACGTCGCAACGATGTATATCTATCATTTCTTAATTAGCAGCTTCATTTAAACTTCCGGGAGAATTCAAGCGCAGAAATCGTCACTAGTACCAGTTGCTTTATTATTTCCTTTCACTATAGAATAGAGAAAGTATTGTTTCCAAAAAAGTTTCTAGATTTTGAAGGTTCCTGTCAAACTCAAACAAATTGGGCATGGCGGTGGAGGGAAGGTAAAACTTCATGTTGGGAAAACATCCAAAATCGGTAGAGACAATAGGTAGGTAGAGAGGTGAGGCTTGGGTAAAAAAAGTTACACTGCATTGTACGTTTATCTATGGCGAAATGCTGAGTTCTCGGGTCCAAAAGTGCTGTTATGGAAGAGTAAAATCTATATCCCAAAATTATGTGGGATGATAAAAGGAAAATAGCCCCTTGACATTTGGGGGCTTTCCAGCATTTGCCTATTTTACCCAAAAAACGGTAAAAACCCAAAAAACGGTTAAATAAAAACGGCCCTATTGAGAATACCATCTTGCTTCTTCTGAATTAGTTAAATATTTATCGTTCGCATATTTCTTACAACCATGTAGCGGGCGTATGTATCGTTAGTTGTGGCTTCCAAAAAGTTTCTTCTAAAAACCTCACCCCAAAAAAGTAACATATAAAAAACAACCACTGGCTGCCGCCGGCACATCAAGTGGCAAATATTAAAATATGCTATTATAAAGATTAGTATGAAAAGTAAATAAAAAGTTAAAGGTTAAATACATTTTACGAATATTTTAGAAATATGGATTACAATTAAAAACATGCTGACACGCCTCTGTTAAAGTCACGCTGAAATGCTGTTATATTTATGTCATAATTTCATTCAGACATGGTAGAAAATTTAAATAATTAAATTTGTTTAAAATGTGCTGCAATCATACGAAGCAAAATTATTTAACAATCCAGATGCGGCCCGCTGGCCGGGAAGCAACTGGACAGACACATAAAATAGTGTACAGACATGTAATACAATATGCAGTATATATATAATATTTTCTGCATATTGAATTACATCTTTATAACACAGCGAGATCTCGCTTGATCTTTATAACACAGCGAAGTCGAGCTTGACTGCTCCAAATTAACAATAATTAATAATTGTTGAATCCGAAATCTTCCGAATCTAGAAAATAATCTAGCAAAAAGAATCTTCCGAATCTAGCAATATTCCCATGTAGATTTTCATGCTGAGCAACACGCTAGCCAATGTTGTCTGGAAAGGCATCTACAGTTATTTGTTTTACCTATATTGATTTGCTGCTGCAGTACCTGGTGCAGTTTCTCTGGATTTAATGTTTAGAGTAACATCAAAACAACTCATAAAAAATCTGATGTGGGCAGCACATGGCTTTCCCTATATAATGCAATGAATTTACTACTTTTACAGTAAAAGAAAATAGGTTATTCTTATAGTAGATACTTATATTCTTTCCAAGATATTGAACTTTTGTCAGTGAGTCGTCATTTTCATTGATTTAGCGTCATTTTTATCCATTTGGCGAGTTTTTCGTTAATTTAGCAACATTTAAAAAGTCGCCAAGTTGGCGAAATTCCACCAAATTCGTCGCCAAAATTTCCCTAAGCGTTATGGACAGAAAAATAAGTTATTCTTATAACAGATAAATAACTATTAGCGTTCAAATACAAAAGTATTACTCAAAGTAACTTTTTTCATGAATGGAACGAGCTAGATCCACGAGAATGTCATCAAATTTAGTGCATGGTATTACATATGAAAAGTGAACATGTTTCTTAATAGGAAATATTTTTTTATTTTATATGATTGTTTCATAATTGTTTTGAAAAATGTGCAATATCTCGAAAACATGGTCATGTCTGAACCCGCATGGTCAGATTAGCGTTCTAAAATTTATGTCAATCGTTTTCTAGTGCAAATTTACATAAGAAATGTCTATTTGCGTAACTTTATTAGAGCTTTTGATTTTTTGACGATTTTTTCAAAATTTTACTCGAAAATTTAGGGGGGTTCTGAACATTCGATTGCTTATAAAAACAATAGACTTCCAGTGTTTACGGATTGTAATTTTTGTACTAAATTTCATTCAAATCGGTCTATTCGTTCGTCAGTTATCGTCTTCACAGACTCACTGACACACACACAGACATCACTTTAAAAATGTTCGATTCGTGATCAGGGATGCTTGAAACGTGCTCTCCTGTCGAAAACTCGAATTTTAATTTTCGACTCCGTCACAATACTTTTCTTATACATTATGTATATAAAGAAAACAATAATGGAAATCATTTATTATATAAAATATACTTTTGAAATATTAGCGGTACATATGGAAAATACCCAAAAATATTTTACATTTTTTAATTTTTCGCAATCTCATACTCTGTAAGAAAACAGGATAATGTTATTCGTTTCGGGCTTGACTTGGGGCTGTACAAATGGCTACCGTTGAAAACATTTGGTACTTTTTTATTATAACAGCCTTGGCGAAACGTAAAAAGTAAACAGGGCTATTAATCTCCATATTTGATCCACATACATTCCTTTTTTTGTTATACGCTTTGGAGACACAGTTGAGGGATTACGCATGTTCTGTATATTGTAATATGCATGTATTTACAGCAAATTATGGAATAAATGTTTGGGTACTTATGTATTAACCCAACCACATCCAGTTGTGTAATAAGACAGTTGCTTTTATTGATCGCAAGCTTCATTAAAGTACACAGAACGTACATTTATGCAACAGTTGATGCGTGGCAATTCGAGCATGGTCATACGCCCGCTACACATGCTTACCTCGCTGGCGCTCTCCCCTAAAATAACATCACAGAATCCGGCCCCACTGCCGCACATAACAACAGCTGTTTGTGCAACAGGTGTTTCGTAGCACATAAAGCATAGGCTTGCGTTCCCTGCGCGGAGGTGGGTTTAAATTTCATTTCATTCTGTGAAGGAATATTAAATACCAATTACAATATACCCTGTATATGTCCCAATATATGTCTGTAATATGCATAAAAATGATTTCGTTTTACGCTTTTAAATTAAACCGACGTTCAACCGTCGACGGCCAGCTAGCTGTTCGGGCATTTGTTCTATAATGAAAAAGTAAGTTTAACTTACTTAATGATCATTTATTTATCACTTGTAAATATCCTAATTTTTATTGGTTTTCTTTTTAAAAATCATTTGAAAATTGGGGAATCTTCTGAACATTTGATTGCGTATAAAATCAATAGGGTTCTAGTATTCACAGATTGTAATAATTATGCCAAATTAATTTCGAAATGCTTCATTCGTTCGTGATATATCGTTTTCACACACGCAGAGACATCACCTCAAAAACGTTCGATTTGAGTCCAGGCATGTTTAAAACGTGCGTGCTCTACCGTCGAAAACTCAAATTCGAACTTTACAATATTTTCGATTCCTTTACAATATTTTCCCTATCAAAATATATAAAATCAATACATGTAGGGAATGTAAAAAAGCTGCATTCTCATGTTACATATCTAGAAACGCAACAGCAGTTCGCCGCAAATATTAAATGTTTCGCCGACATTTATTATATTCTTTTCCGACAAGTAAAAACCCAACAAAAATAAGAGCTGTCACATTTTTGCAAAGTGCTTTTTACATGGAGGTTTTTTTTTTTTATATATGAGTTATTATTTAAGGATTTCTTTTATCTACGTATATAAGATTATATAAAGTTATATTTCATTTCTTATTAGTATAACATTTTTATGCATACAACAGACAATTAAATATTTTAATTCATTCTGTTTAAATGTATAAGTCAGAATAAATTTTAAATATGCTGTAAAAGTATCTATATATACTAATGGCCAAGTGTCCGTCTGTCCATCTGTCCGTCTGTCTATCACGCCTTTCTTAGGCACTTCCCGAATAGATAGGGACTTGCAATTTGGTATACGGCTCGGTCGTTCGATAAAACCCCCTGAAAAAATCGAATTTTTCGAAAATGTTCTGTAGAGGGGGTGCTCCACACCAAAACGTTCGAAAAGTGAAATGATAGAAAAGCATGCTTTGCGATAGAGACTTCAAATTTGGTGTATGGGTAAACCGTTCGAAAGGAAGAAAATGTGCAATTTCAGATTTCTAATATTTTCTACTTAAGGGGGTGCCGCACACCGAAATGTTCGATTTTCCGAAAAATTTGATAGCTGCTTGAAATTTAGTATATGGACTAATCATTTGATAAAAACACCCAAGACGAATATAGTTTTTCAAAAATGTTCGTTTAAGGGGTGCTCCAGAAGAAAACGTTCGAAAGCTGAATTGATAAAAAAAAAAACATGCTTTGGAATAAGATAGAGATTTCAAATTTGGAGTACAGGTAGATAGTTTGGAAGGAAGAAAGTGTACAATTTCAGTTTTCCAATATTTTCTACTTAAGGGGGTGCCGCACACAAAAATGTCCGATTTTCGAAATAAAGGGAAAACGCCTCTTTTGAAACGTGACAGAGGCTTAAGATTTGGTATATAGGCAATTCATTTAATGAAAATACCCAAGACAAAAGATTTTTCATGAATGTTCGTTTAAGAGGGTGCTCAAGAGAAAAACGTTCGAAAGGTGAAATGACGAAAAGCTATGCTTCGGGATAGGATAGAGACTTCAAATTTAGTGTATGGGTGGAAAGGAAAAGTGTGTGCAATTTCAGTTTTCCAATATTTTTCTAATTTAGGGGGTGCCGTAAACCCAACTGTTCAATTTTCCGAATAAATGAGAAATTCTCCATTAAATTTTAATAGAGGCTTGAAATTTGGTATGTGGGTTAATCATTTAATGGAAACACCCAAGACGAATGAGTTTCTCAGAAATGTTCGATTAAGGGGATGCTCCACAGAAAAACGTTCGAAATATGAAATGATAAAAAATATGCTTCGGGATGAGATAAAGATTTCAAATTCGGTGTACGGGTAGATAATTTTGAAGGAAAAAAAGTGTACAATTTCAGTTTTCAAATATTCTCTACTTTAGGGGGTGCCGCACACCAAAATGCTCGATTTTTCGATTAAGGTATACACGCTTCCTTTTAAATGTGCTAGAGGCTTGATATTTGGTATATGGGCCAATCATCTGATAAAAAACCCAAGGCGAATAAAATTTTTCCTAAATGTCCATTTATGGCTGTGCTCCACAGAAAGACGTTCGAATGGGGAAATGATAAAATAGCATGCTTTGAGATGAGATACAGATTTTAATTTTGTGTATGGGTAGATAGTTCGAAAAGAAGAAGTGTGCAATTTAAGTTTTCCAATATTTTCTCCTTTAAGGGGTTCTGCACACCAAAATATTCGATTTGCCGATTAAATGTGAAACTGGAATTATTCAAACATTTACATTATTCGGGGATTGCTTATTATGAAACCGTTCATTTTCAATGGGAATTCGGCTAGTCAGAAACTAATCACACAATTTTATAAACTGCATTAAAAAATAACCATAATTTTTTGCCAAATAAGGGAGTAAAGAAAAGTGTGTTTTTAAGATAAAGAAATAAATATAACATTAAATCATAGCAGTTTTATTCTGTAATGCGAAAAGCTCTTTTTTTTCTGTATCAGGCCTTCAGGAAAGATGGTATTTTCAATGATGCGATGGGACGACATCTACGATTTTATTTTGTCAGAACTCCTCACCGGCGAATAATTTGCTAGGTAGCAGTGCATGTAGTAACTGTACAAATCATACAAACTACTCTAATAGTAAGGAAACCTTGATCACAACACAACACACACACACACACACACACAACGTATTTAAGGGTGAGCGTCAGTAAATTTTCTGCCCTATCCGCTCTTTGTTAACTTTCGCGGCACACATATTTCGCCGAAATTCTGCTCAAACAGTTGCGAAATATTTTCTTATAAATAAAATGCTATGCTTAGATTATATTAAAACTGAATTTAATACCCAATAAAACATAGAATATATGTTTTATTTTAATTTAAAATATTTTTGGTGCTGCCATCTGTTGTCGTAATTTAATTCATACCGACTATTTTTATTTTTTGATGAACATTTTTAAATGTCTATTCCTTCTAATACGCTATTAAATACAACAACAGATCATATATAATGCTATAATCGCGGAAACGTAATTGAACTTGGACTTGAAGACAAAGGAACTTGAAGATAAAACTGCAGTCCTCAGTGATGTACATTCAGATCCTTTATCAAATTTATAGAATGATAAATTACCTTTCCGTGATTGTGGCATTATTATATACGATCTGTTGTTGTATTTAACACTGTATTAGAAGGAATACATATTTAAAAATGTTCATTAAAAAATAAAAATAATCGGTATGAATTAAATTACGACAACAGATGGCAGCACCAAAAATATTTTGGATTACAATCAAAAAATATATTCTATGTTTTTTGGGGCGTTAAATTTAGTTTTAATATAATCTAAGCATTGCATTTTATCTTTCAGAAAATATTTCGCAACTGTTTGAGCAGAATTTCGGCAAAATATGTGTGCCGCGAAAGTTAACAAAGCGCGGATAGGGCAGAAGATTTACTGACGCTCACCCTTAAGCATAAATAAAATAATAATGCAGCAGATAGCTGATTCGAGGATACGTTGGAACCTCTTCGTGGAAGAAAATCAAGTATAAGAGAACTAAGAAACTCGAAGTCAAAAAGGACACAAATAGAAGAAACATGGGTGTTTATATACCCAAGTCCTGGATTAAGAGTCCCCTGATAGAGCCAATCAGAGAGCAGAATGAAGAGTATTCCAGCCAATCCGAAACGAAAAGTCATACACAAGATTGGCGTGCTTCAAAACACACACAAAAAAATATTCCAACAAGACGAGTCAAGTGCTGACAAGAATAAAGTATGTCCAATAAGATGAAAAATAAGTCAAAACGACACATAAAAGCCCCAAAGGCTAAGAAATGGAATAAAAATAAAGAAAAAGGAAAGAATTTCAGAGCACTGCACCAGACCGAGAACAAAAATGGAGTATTGGACAAGTCATTAACTAAATCGCTGGAATATTTCTGGATATGTAAGGCTTCCAAAACGTCGAGATCGTATATCGACCATTATTTTTGTATGATCTTTGATGAAGAAAACTCAAAAAGGTGGTCAAAATTAGCAATTGAACAATTGAAGATTTATTAAACTTTTTATCCCAATTAAATCAAAGGTGCTGAAGAGTCGCTTTTAAAAAACTGTTGTAGGCGGCATGAATTAATATTTAAAAATAAATCCTTTAAACGAGGATACAAACTGCTCTTTTTCCAGTAGCCGAAAACGTTTTCATTTCGCTGAAGCAAACTTTCTTCTAGACACTTTCGAATATCTTCTTCTGGAGTATCCGAATGTTTTATTCCAGAACCCACTGTTAATCATGACGCGATATTTGAAGTATTCGAACTTCTTCTATTCACACATTCGAGATATCCAATATCGAATGCTTTTTAGTATTCGAAATGTTCGAATATTCGCGGATAGTATTCGCCTATCTCTAGTATATTCCCACGTAAATAAATTCCAAAACAGCTGAGAAATCTATCTGTAGATAAAACGAAATGCTTCAACTTTTCAAGGGAAAGAATAAAGTTGAAAAGATAATGCAATTTAAATTACTTTGTAAGATCTGTTTCAATAATCGCAGAAAATCTTACACGTCAAACATTGAGATCAAACATTCATCAGAGTAATCTCGCTGTCTACAGTCCTTGTCAGTCACAGAGAGGTGAACGAACAACCTAGACCTAAATCGGAACAATGAGAGGGAAGGGAAAGGAACAAGAAAAGTGCGTGATGTTTTGAAGAGTTGATAACATTTACTTTCTGGCAAGCTGTGACCCAGATCCTGAACCGTTTCAGACCGGACCTCTTCGGTTGTGAGAAATCGAAGATATGCCTCAGTGACAGTAATTGGATGCATACTTCTCTCTACTCAAAGGTCAGGGGCCAATTTTGATCATAGTTGACTTGATCCACATTGAAGGTAACTGGAAGCTTTCCCCAAAGCAAGCAAGATTCAGACAGAGACCCTTAGAGTGTGGGCCTGAATTCAAAGGGAATCCTGCTGGTGTAAAAAAGGATGCTAAATCTTTATATATTTCTCCTGGACACTACTCAACTCTTTGTGATTCAATCTCTACTATTCACCTGCTCACAGGTCCCCCACATCCAATTTTGGACATGGGTACCAAGTTGAGCTGTGGACTTTAGATAAAAATAAAAAGGTGGGGGGTACCCTTCTTTTTGTATTTAGGAGTAGAGTTGAATTTCATAAAATATATCAAGTACAAGGTGATTCATGAAAGATCTTTATGATGGAAAGTAGTGTGTACATTTCATTTTAGATGAAATATTTTTACACTCTTTTGAAAGAGTATTTCGCATAGTTATACACATTTTTGGAATAATCAAAAGTGACATCTTCAGAACCGGAAGTGTGAATCATGAGTGACACCTCCGAAATTCGATGTTGAATCCGTCATTATACAAGATATTCCTATAGCCAATCCTGAGAAATAGATATTGTAAAAAAAAAAAAAAAAAAAATGTAATTTTTTTTTAATCGAAAGTGACATATGTAAAACCAGAAGTGGGAAACCTTAATGAATTTTCCTAACCCCTAAAAAATTTGATACTGAATTCATATCAGTCATTATCTAAGCTCTATATATAGCCAATTCTGAAAAATAAATGGTTGAAGGAAAAATATTTTTTTTATCCAGAATTGGGAAAAGAACTGTAAACAGAATTCGTTAGTGAACTTCCTCTCCCTCCCTGAAATCATATCAGTCATCATTTAAACTCTATCGATAGTCAATCGAAATATACGTTTCAAGGAAATGTTTTGAACCAAGAGATGAAAAACCGCAAGTAGAAATCCTTAGAAAACCAAAATTTCGTAAAAAGTTCCCTACTTCCTCTGGAATTTAATACTGAATCCATATCAGTCATCATCTAAGCTCATAAAAAAAAAAAAAAAAAAAAAAAAAAAATTTAAATGGAAGCAGCATCTCCATAATCAGAAGTTGAAATTCTTAGTGATTTCTCTAACCCCTTCGAAATTTGATACTGCAATTATCGTCTAAGCTTTATCCCTAGCCAATTTCAAAAATAGATGCTGCAAGAGAAAAATTTTTGAACCCGAAGCTGGAAAAAATCCGAATTAAAAATTATTCTTGAATCCCTTTACTTTCCATCCCCAAAGCTCTATTTTAGCCAATCTTAGAAAATGGATGCTTCAAGGAAAAGGGAAATTTTTGAACTACAAATGTAGAAAGAACCGTATATGTAAATCTTTAGTGAACCTTCCTACCTCCTCCAGAATTTGATATTAGATCCATATCAGTCCTTATCTAAATATCCTATCATAGTCTTGCATCCTTCAAGAAGAACATAAGTAATAAAGGACTACCAATGCTATAGTAATATCCTTCAAGGAATACAAACACTATAATGCATTTCTTCAACGTGCAGTAAAATTATAACAAAATCCTTCAACGTGCAGTAAAATTATAACAGAATCCTCCAAGGGCTAATACTACATATAATTACAATAGTTCCTCCAAGAAGCACTGGCACTTATAATTTTTTTTCAAGAGGCAACACTCTTACGTAATAAAATATTGTTTGCCTGTCAGTAACGTATTCCCAAGAATTATACTCATGCCCCTTGAAAATAATATTTAACTTTTAGTAGTGATATAAAGTTTTATTCAACATGTCATCCAAATTTTGCTTAAAAAATGGCTTGTTGAGATTTGTTTGTAAGCTCCTTCGTTTTGCGCAGTACAGAAATAAGATTTAGTTTTCAATTAATACACAACACTCTTTGTGCGGATGATAAGTAAAACTTAAGCAACGTGTATAAATACCACATAAATAATTATTGCGTTATTTGTGCTTTTATACATTGATCAAGTTTTACTTATTTAATTTGTCTGAATGTGTGGTTATACTGACGATCATCCATGTATTTACATATTTGATTTAAAAATATTTAAAAGTTTTAAAAATAAAATTGCGAATATAGTGTTTAATGCAAACTGCAATAAATTATAGAGTTAATATCAACTGGTGAGTAGTTATAGAGTTAATATTATAAATTAACTTGTATCAACTTATAGACATTTTCTTCTATTCATTAACAACTTCACTACTTGCTAATGCAAATATTAAAATCGGTCATTAGTATATATTAATATGCATGTACAGGAGCTATATGGATTTTCACAATCAGCTATTAACTTACAAATATAGCTATACAATTAACTATTTGTTAATAATTTACATAGTAATTTATATGGATTGAAATATATAACACCTATGAGAGTTTACAGATGGTAATAATTAATAGGCTTACATAAACTTTGACGCAATATCACATAATAACAGTGGTCCCCAATAATGAAAAGTACCGCATTTAGTTATAATTCATTAAAATATTTTTTAATAGAGTAATTTATTTAAAGACTAAAATTTAACATTTTAGTGCATTGTTTTCCGTCTCCTCCCTCACCCCCAAAAAGTTTCTAGTGAGCTCTTCCTTCATAACTGTTAACCTAACTGCTCCTCCTCCATAACCTTTAATTTTACTCCAGACTCTCTTCCTCTTGGGTTTCGTTTCTGGTTACGGCCCTGTTTCTAAACCATCAATGAATTCGTCAAAGATGCCGTAACTCGCCTGTATCAGAGAACATTAGAATATAAAAGTTCTCCACTTTCCCCCGCCATCGGGTCAAGTTCAATCGCACGCCGCCAAGTAACGGCAATTTTACGCGATCTGAACACGTCTGCTTCCTTGAACCGGCGGAGAACAGTCACGATCACTTGAAGAACTGTGAGTCACCTGTGCTTACCTCCTCCACAAACCTTGCCCGTTGTTTGCCCAGCGATGATTCCTTCCAAGATGGCGCAGTTTGGAAAACAAAGTGTGGGAAGCAATTTAATGTGAGAGAGATTTATAAAATAATAAATATCCTGTTTAGAAAGTTGAATGGATCTGATTTCAACATGCTGTTGGCAGACACAGATAAATATTTGTTATATATATAAATTAAATTTTAAGTGCAATAACACAAAATTACTATTAATAAGGAAGAAACTCATCAGTGGCAGCTTCTTTGCCAAATGAAATTAGAATGAATAACATGAAAGGTCATATATATGACCCAGAAAGTTAAGTTTAAACAAACGGCAAGCACAAAATTAAGAAATATCTTTAAAAACATTAAATGAACATTAAATGGGGCTTTCGTTTATACAACATGGATGTCAGAAAAATCTGTGAACCAACCGTTATGCATCTGTCAGACCCCACGATCGAACCAGAAACACCAAACTTTCTAAAAGAACATCCAAATTCTTCCCGGATCGCTGCTAAACGAAACCCTTATTTAATGTTCATTTAATGTTTTTAAAGATAATTTTTAATTTTGTGTTTGCCATTTGCTCATGTTGAATTTTCAGGGCGCCATTTATCTGGTTGGTCTTTTGTGTTATTTATGCTAATTTCATTCGACAAGGAAGCTGCCACTAATGAGGGTCTTCCTTATTACAATAGTAACTTTATATTATTAAGTTAAAATTTAAGTTTGAAATTTAGAATGTTTATATTACCTGTGCTAGAATTACCTGTTGCATTGGCGCAGTGCTAGCCTATGTTATGATTTATTAAGTTCTGTTAAAATAGCTCTAGTTTTGGATTGTTATCTCTTCTCCTAAATAATGTATTGGGTTATCACATAACATCAATACTACTAATAAGGAATATCATATAAGGAACACACACACACACATATATATATATATATATATATATATATAGAGAGAGAGAGAGAGAGACAACTGTGTCATAGATATAGATTTCTATCTGGATAATTTGGAACTAATTCCTAATAGTCATTATTAGTAATAACATTAATTTTTTGGACTTAAATCTTATTATTGAACCTACTAATAGGATAATTACTAATTTATATGATGAAAAAGACTATTTTAACTTTAACATTAATAAATTATTACCTTTTAATTCCTGTAACTCGATTCAATTGTTTAGAAATATTATACTTAATCAGCTCTTTAGAATTTATAGATTATCTGATAAAAAATTTCATGCTATGCATATTAATAAACTTAAAATTACTAGCAAATTATATAAATATCCAGCTTATTTAGTACATAGTATAGTTAAAAAGTTTGAAATGGTAGATTATACTTAAATTCTCTCCTTAGTATCTTATTTCAGCCTGACATCCACTTTCTCTTGAATAAGCATTACCCTGTATTTATATGTTCCTACTGTTGAATATCACTTTTTATCGTCTTTTCGTATTACTGTTATTTCTTTCTCACAATTGGCAACAGCAGTTCTCAACATTTTATTTTTTAAGATTGGCAACATTGGTCTCTTTATTCAAGGCTCCAACGGATCAGACGTATACAGTGTTTTTTCAGGTATTCTTGTTTCCTATTATTTTTCAATTTTTATGCATGTCGTCCAAGTTATCAAAGTTTATAGATATAATCTATCACTGATATCAGAAACATACATTTTGTGTTCATTTTTATGAAATACTTGGACTTGATAAAGAGTTTTATCGAAATGAACAATTCATTATTAGGCCTAGGGCTCGTCCACGTGTAAAGCTTTCATGCTTGGATTTTATTTGATATTATTTTATCGATTCTTTTCCATTGACATTTTTGTTTGTCTTCAGCTTGATGACTAGAAGTTTGCATTTATATTTTCCATTTGATTGATGATTCTCTGTTTGATACTTTTATTTGTAAGGCATTTTGTAATGTTGGGGTTTTTTGAGTTGAAACCTCTCTCTATTCTTTCATTGGATTTTTAAACTTTTATTATATATATATATATATATATAACATTACAAAGTTCGATCAGTTAAAACGACAAACTTCAAAGCAAAACTCTTGCGTTAAGTTTTCTGGCTTGCTCTTTCCTTCAAAATATAATTTTTTATTATCAAATACTCCCCCCCCTCCACAGCCCCTCTCCGAAAAAAAAAAATTTGTGAGAAAAAAAAACTTGGACAGTATTTTTCGCATAAAAGTAGCAAAAATTATAAAAACGGCATAGCGGAATGAATGAGCAGAGAATATAGTATATGTGGAAAAATCATCTTCTTAAACATTCTTATGCTTGAATTACAGTGTCAAGCTGGCACTGTAGTGTTAAATATATTAGTGAAGACTGAAGGCTGGAATTGAGCCTTTAAGCCTCGGGCTATAACCTAAGAATTTTGCACCTGTGCAAAAATCTTATACGAATTTAAATAATAACATAAAAGTGCTGCCACAATAACATAAAACAGAAAAGACAGATATTTTTTTTTTCAATCACGACTGAATTTCCGATACAAGAAAAGCAACGGGTCTTTATGAACATTGGTGGTCTTCTAATCGAAAAGCAGCGAAGTAAATTCTTTGATCAATGAACATAAAACGATTATTTGATTCACCATTTTGTTTACCTGATTTACCAGTCTTTACGATCCAGATATCAATGCTTTCGAATTCCTCAAAATGTCGCATACCGCCTGTTAAAGAAAACTACAATGTGAAATTTCTTTATTTTCATCGGCAAGCAGGTCAAATTCAATCTCAGTCTACCAAGTAACAACAATCTTACTCTAAACACGCCTGTCTCCTTGAAGCCTTGGAAACCGTCAGGCCCATTTAAGGAACTGTAAATCACCTGTATTTACCTTCAACAGAAACCTTGGCTATTGTTTGCCTAGCAATGATTCCTTCAAAGATGGCAATGACGAATCTTGAGCTTTTGGGACCCTATGCCAGCCTTGTTTAGAGCCCCCCCCCCTCCTCACCGTTTTTGCGTGTCAAATAGGAATTCGAGTTCACGATGGATTTAGCCCTTTGTGCACTCTTGAAAACGAAAAAGCAATTTGTAACATGACATCTTGTGCGTGTCTATGTGTTTATTGTCGCTCAAAAGTATTCAACGAAATTTCTTAAAATTTAGTGATTACCTCATTTATGGGTTACCCTGGTGCTGATTAGATTTTGGTACAATCAATAATTAGATATGGCCTTTTTCACTTTCCCTGCAATACATGGTAATGAATAGGGCAAGTACTGGAATCGTGTCGAAAATCGTAAGTCGAGTTTTCGACGGATCTACACGTTTTAAGAACATGAAAAAACTATTTTTAGCGTGACGTCTGCGTGTGTGCCTGTCTGTGCAATGTATGTATCCAATCTAACTCAAAAACTAATGGACCAAATTTCATAAAATTTTATAGGTAAGTCAATTATGTGTGACCTTGGTGCTGATTATATTTTGGTACGATTCGGGATAAAAGAACCCGCCTGTTTTTACAAAATAGCCCCTCAAAAATCACATGTATCCAAGCTAACTGAAAGACTAATTGACCAAATTTCACAAAATTTGGTTGTTAAGTAACTTGTGGGATACCCTGGTGCTGATTAAATTTTGATATGATTCGGAAAAGAAGAACCTGCCTGTTTTTACGAAATGTCCATCAAAAATCTAAAATAAAAGACTACGTATGCTCAAATGTATCAATTAAATGCTTGTTTTTTACACGTAATTTTTGATGTGGAAAGGAATAACAACAACCCCATTCCTCTAGGACTAACCGTTCTTGAGATATTTTAGTTTTTTCGCCCCCCCCCCTTTTTTTACGCCGCCTTTAAAAAAATGCCCAGTTACTAAATAAAAACCAAATAGAATCAAAAATACAAATTCAGTCTTTTTTGTGCAATTAAACTCAATTTAATGAATTATTAAAGAAATGAAGAGAAAATGAATTTAAGTCTGCAGGGAAAGTCATGTGCTGCACACATTAGATTTTTATTGATATGGCCAACCAAAATCAACAAAATCTGAAATAAGGTATTAAATATGTGTAAATGAGTTAATTAAATAATTGTTTTATAAGCAATTTTTAACGACAAAACGAATAAGACCAATCTCATAATTTTGAATTCGTCAAACCGTGGCAGACAAAATTGACGGAATAAATGGCGCCTGGTAGACGTAAAAAACGATTAAAAATGGAAGAATCATCTTGTACTTAAAATGAGAAAGACAAATTGTGAATGTATAAGAGTTGAAAAATGTAACATTAATATTATAATTTTCTTTAATATTTTAGCACGTTTAGCATAAGTCAGATTAACATTCAATCTTAAAATAAATAATGTAACGCCACTTGTGCGATTCCGTAGCCTTTTCAGCTCTAGGCCACGACCTAGATTGGTCTAGTCACAAATTCGGCCCTGCAAGATGGCACACAAGATATGGGAAGCATTCTGATATACAACTGAATTAGGGCATTTATTAACCTATACAATAACAATCTAATATATTTTAGTCTTTCCAGACCCTCCAGAATCTCCTCGGTGACCTAAAAGACTAAATATTTGCATCGATCATGGGACAGAATCTAACGAAACTGGATTTTCTATTTCTCCCAGGTGAGGAGAAAATGAGGTTTCTTCGAAAAGCCTTTCCAGATTCCCCAGAAGCTTCACCGATGATTTATAAGGCTAAATCTTAATACACTTACAGTATCGACCACGGGACAGAACCTAACGGAACCGAATTTTCAATTTTGTGGAGAGAAATACACAAATTACGAGGTTTTATAAAAATATTTCTACACCCTCCAGAAACCTCCCCAGGATCTATAAAGATGGAACTTTGCATACTAATAATATTGACCACAGGACAGAACCTAACGAAGCTGGATTTTTATATTTCACCCATCAGCTGACAGAATGGGTTGGTCTAAATGTCTTTCCAGATCTTATAGACCCCCCTCCCGCCCGTGACCTAGAAGACTGAAACTTTGCATATTTATAATATCGACTGCGAGACAACATCTTGCGGAGTTTTGGAATAAAAGTAAACAGACATACAAAAAAGAATATAAATATACAAATATGGTCAATTACCCATACCCACCCATGCTTTGCTCAGGCGAAATAGCTGGCGGTCACTAAATATGACATATACACTTAATAAAACTTCAAAATGTCAAAACCGTTTCAAATTACTACATAAAAATGGCGCACGTTTTATAGTTCTAGTGATATGAAAATTGCGGAATGTAAAACAATATTTCATCTCCGATCACTGGCTATTGCCTTATTTTCAACGTTTTCAGATATTTTAATCTTAAAATCAATCATTAATAAAAGAAGAAGCATTTTCAATAGTTTGATCATAAGAATGCCAGCCAACGATATTAGTATTTGAGATGCAGTTCGGTTACTATCATTACAAATGGAATCAATAACTGTATAAAAATTGAATTATCAGACATAAAAAAAAATCGTCTGCTAAAACTATAAATTAAATTATCTAAAAAACGGTTAGTTGTACATTAGTAAAGTGAATTAAGGAAACTTAGGATATTTTTTCTGTGCAAGATGAAGCTACAAGAAAGAATTTTAGTTTAGTCGTTCTCGAATTGTAGCTAGAATGATTTATAAATTTTTTTGGACAAAATTTCAAATTTTTTTCATTACTTAGGTCAATTCCCACGAGAATTCAAAGCTTTAAATTTCTATCTTTAGCAATTTCTGTTCTGTAATTCAGCCAATCACACTCAGCTATATGATCTAAGTAAGTAAACTTGGCCTTATGAGATGTGAGCAAATATCTCTATCGTAATCGGCATTGACCTGTAAAGCATGCTATCTAGAAAGCACAAATATGTTTTTCACTGACAAATAAATCCGCCTTGTTGTTCAAGATACTTAAAGCAAAATGTTTATCTCACTGCAAAAATCCACAGCTGTATGTAGAGCAAAACAGATCCTTCAAATTGCTTCGTCCCTTATTTCACAGAAAGCAATCGAGTTATGCATAACATGTACGCTGTAAAACATTTGCAAGCATGTAAATAAAAGTTTCAGGGGAATCAGCTATCATTAATGGGGAGAAAGGTTCCTGTTAGTTATGAAATATATATATATATATATATATATATTAACGGTATATATATATATATATTAACGGTAAATTATAACGAACAAATACTTGGTTTGGTGTGTACTACCACCTTGTAAAGTTTGGCCCATCTTTTTGAATCACCCTATATATATATATATATATATATATATATATATATATATATATATATATATATATATATATATATATATATATATATATATATATTATAACGAACAAATACTTGGTTTGGTGTGTACTACCACCTTGTAAAGTTTGGCTTTATATATATATAGTTTGGTTTTATATATATATATATATATATATATAGTTTGGTTTTATATATATATATATATATATATATATATATATATATATATATATATATATATATATATATATATATATATATATATATATATATATATAGGGTGATTCAAATAAGATGGGCCAAACTTTACCGGGTCGGAAATGAAAAATAAAAGCATTACAGGACAATAGATTGGGTGAGGTGGTTAAATAGCTTGGCCCCCACCCAGGCTAACTGGAGTGTTTTGTAAACATTGGGCCCCCATGATCGCCCGATCTGCCATGTCTTGACTTTTTGTGGGGATATCTCAAGAGTCTCGTCCACGACACTCCCCCTGTATCTGAAGAGAAACTCGTTGCCAGAATTTCGGCCACTGCTACCGAAGTGCGCGACATGTCTGGTCTATTCGAGAGAGTTCGGCAATCCCTCCATTGCAGCTGTGAGACGTACATTCAAGTTGGAGGTCGCTCTTTTGAGTCATTACTGTAATTATTGTTAATTAAATGTCATTCTATAACTTCTAAATCATTCCTGTGTTTTCGCCTCACCTCATCGGATTCGTCATTACGCGCCAATGGCGCCTTTACGCTTCTTTTCCAACTCGGTAAACTATGACGAAAAATGTTCGAATCATAAAGTTAAAGAAAATCTACAAAAATCGATGTAAAATCGATGTTGAAAATCGATAAAAGAAAAACAAATGAAATCCAAGCATTAATGCAATACACGTGGACAAGGGCTAGGCTTAATAACTGAATTGTTCACTTCGCAAAACTCTTCCTCGGGTCCAAGTATTTTGTCGAAGCAAACACAAAATATGTATCTTTCCGAAGAAATAGACAAATTATATCTATAAACTATTTCTAGTTGGACAACATACATAAAGAAGAAAAAATAAAAGGAAACAAGAATACCTGTAAAAAATACTAAATATGCACAAACCAGTCGAACCCGCTAACCCAGAATGAAGAGATCAGTGTTGCCATTCGCAAAGGAAAAAGAAATGATCTACTGTTGCCATTCGTAAGAAATAAATAACAGTAATACGAAAAGGCAAGAAAAAGTAATAATATACAAACAGAGCTATTAAAAAGTGGGGCGTATAATAGAAAGGCTAATGTTTAAGTGGATGTAAAAATAAAAGTATTATTAATACAACTGAATGGAGATGTCAGGCTAACATAAGATACTATGAATAGATTTCATGAAAATTCAGCTAATCTAAATTTTTTAACCATATATATGTATATATATATATATATATATATATATATATATATATATATATATATATATATATATATATATATATATATATATATATATATTGAAGTGTATTTTAAGGTATTTATGTTTGCTTTATTTTTCCAATCTATATGCTTGTCGTCCATATAACACAAGTTTATAGATAAAATCTATCTTGTGTTTCAGAAACAAGCATTTTTGTGTTAATTTCGAAGGGATATATGGACTTGACGAGAATTTTTTCGAAATGAACTTATCTTAAGCCTAAAGCTCTTCCATGTGCAAGCTTTTTTGCTTGATTTTTTTGTTTTCCTATTTTCATTCCTCATCTTTGAAATTTATTGATTGTCTTTGTCTTTATGACCTGCATTACGCTTTATAATTTCCTCTTTATATTTTAATTTCTTTTATTTCTTTGTATTTTGTAGAAAATTTTGGAATAGTGTATTATGAGTTACTACTTACATTATAACATTGGATTTACTAATTTATATATATATATATATATATATATATATATATATTTTCATGATCGCCTGTAATTGTGGCTTTCTTATCAGTTTGCCGAAATTATCAACAAAATAGCTGAAAAAAATAAGCAAAAGTTGTAGATGTACTTTTAACGTAATCCTAAAATAAATACGTTGTATTCAACACTTGATTTTGACTGCAGATTTACCAATGTGGGTAATGCGTGGGGCTGGAGAAAAGTTCGAAGTGTTTTATGAATCGCTTTCGCTGAAAATCAGTATAATTTTGGCATAGTTAATTCCCAATTAAAATAAATTTGCTAAATTTAAGGGAAATTCCATGGATTCTTTTGAGCGATGCTCCTTGTAGAAAAGTAAATTTTATGTAGTTTGAGAGCAGCTTGTGGTAACTTTTATCCGATGAAAAGAAAGGTTGTGAAATAAAAATCAAGTTCTTCAGATCTACAAAGTATTAGCCACCAAAATGATTCAGACGAAGAAATATTACCAAGTTTATCAAATTTCCTGAGTAAACAGTATAGAGAGGAAAAGTAATTGGATGTCTTTTGCAATATACTTGGCAAATTTACCGAATAACGATATTATAGACATGCAATACATATGCAGTTCTAGTTTTATCACTCCAACTCTCTCCAATTCATTTAAGTTCATTGCAGCAAGAAAATGATTTAGATCAAAGATGTAAATTTGTCAAAATTACTATGAAATACATCCAATAAATTTTTCTCTGGCATTTGAAATCATTTGAATGGCCATTACGATTATTAAAAATAAGTGAGGCATTTCTGTTTTTTTCCTGAAGAGTAGCAGTGGACTGACTACTCAACATGACAAATATTAAACTTCTAATTTTATTAGTCGTCTTTAACGTTTAAGTGCAAAAATGGGAATTTTATGGAAAAACAAAATGTACTATCATTGGTACATTGATATATTAACACTCGAATTTCTCATACCAAAATCCAAGAAAAATTTTGAAAAACTGGTATCGTGGATTAAAATGATTACAACTATAGCGTTTTACCCTTCACTTTAAAGGGCTTGAAAATATCTTTTGATTAACCTTTTGCTTACGGGGGGGACAGCATCCACCCCAAACTAAGAACCTCTCAAAAAGACAGGTATTTGACATACGCTATCCCAAACAGTTCGACCTCCCTTTGCAGACATTAGCGTCCATTCGATCCCGCTTTGCAGGCATTGGCGTCCATAGGCGTCCATGGACGCCAATGCCTGCAAAGCGGGATCGAATGGACGCCAATGTCTGCAAAGGGAGATCGAACTGTTTGGGATAGGGTATGTCAAATACCTGTCTTTTTGAGAGGTTCTTAGTTTGGGATGGACGCTGTTCCACCCGTAAGCAAAAGGTTAATATCGTACTTGACAATGTACCCCCCCCCCCCTTCCAAGGGTGGAAACTTTCTCCCAAAGGGGCTAATGATGTCATGAACAAAAAAAATTGTATCGCGGCTATTTTTCACAACATTGATTGAAGCTATTAAGTCTCGTGATCATTGAACCATAAATAAACCCTTTTATTCATGATTATGTCACATTTTGTCCTATGCTCATGTAAAAAACAAATATAAAATAAGTTTTCGCTTAAATTAAAAAAAAAATCCTATCTAGTTCTAGATTTTTTGATAACAAAGCCGGTTATAAAGTTTCGTGAAAATCCATCAATATTTGTGGCTGCTATCGTGTACACAAAAAATCGACCTCAGACAGACAGACATGACTCTAAAAATAACCAAAACGTATTCAGGAGGTCTTAATACATGTATTGGCATTCAAATCTCAAAATAGAAAATTTTCGTGATACTTTCTCAATACTGCGTATGAAAGAGTAAACATTAACTGGGGCAAAATAAACCAAATTAATAATGTCTTGTCTCATCACGCCTACCTTGCCAGAAAATTTGAAAATCAACAATCTACTCATTTTAGTTTCTGAAATTATTTTATTCTACTTATTTAGTTTCTGAGATACAGGGGGGGTAAGAGAAAAAGCCACTTGATGACTCGTGTAAATGATGTCCGTCAGAGCCTTCAACATTGTCCGTTAAATTTTTTAACAGAACTTGGTCCACTTTATCGAAAATCTTGATCTCGTATGATAGCATTGACAGAATTTAAATGGTTTACAAATGTATCCACTTAAAATTATAATATAACGGTTTTTAGCTATAAGTATCAGTTATTTGTTTTGCAGACATTTTTGAAGTGAAACTTCTACGTGCACGATTGTTACGGAAGTCCGTCACATCAACCGGCACAGAAGTGGAAGTATTTGTAAAGGAAGGGACATGGAGCTAGAAAGAAGGAAATAAAACTCCTATGGATAAAATGCTTGAAAATGCCATAATGCTTTGGGAATTATATCTAGGTATGGCTAGTGTTAGTACGATAGCTGCTATTGCTAGTTTACGCAACAGTAAGGCGCAGTATTTAGTATATGTATTTTGGATTATTTTTAAACTAAGAGTTCCCTAATTATAAGTATAATTAACCAGTATTCTTTTTTTATAGTTGTACGCTAGAGTACATAATATATAGGGATAAAAATAAATGGAAAAGTAAAATAATTTTGAATACGTGGGAATTTTCTTTATTGTTTCAGTTCTAATTTGCATTACGCTAATAATTTATTTTTTTATAAAATTGATAGTTAAATATTTTAGGCCTTTTGCCATAGAAATGCATATAATGACTACTTATCTTATCCCAGCGCCACCTAAATTTTTGTCTCAAACGATATTGACGTTTTCTTAATATAAAGTTTTAACTCCTTACTTTTACCTCCATGGGAAGGGGCATCAGACTTTTACGAATACGGAATAGGAAACCATTGTTATAATTTTACATATATTTGTCAACCTCCACACCATAGAATCCAATATGTACTAGTATCATTTTATTTCATATACCCGTTAAGTTGCATTTTAAAATATATCTGATAAAGAAATATGTTATATAAAAATAGTGCTGAACTGATCAGATTACATTTATACGTCAAAACTTTTTTAAATTAACGTTTATTCCTCAGAACAAAATATTCAAAAACATAAAAACACGCCTTCTAATCATTACAGTTATTTAAAACTTAATAATTAGAATTTTTTTTTCTTTCTCTCTCTCTTGAGTGACAGTGGAATACTCAACATGCTAAATATTAAACTTCTAACTTTATCATTCAAATTTAGAACTCGATTCATCTCTTAGATTTTACCTTTCCCTTTAGGTTTAGAACCTCCACCTAAAGGATGATTGATAGCAAGGTCCGTAGAATACCTTATATATAATTAATATTTTATTAATTATATATAATAATATCATATTAAAAATATATATTCTAATAACATTATATATATATTCTAATAATATTATATTAATATTATATTAATCTTGAATTCATAGTAGTAGCTACACTCCTTTCCACACAAGTTTCACTTCTACCAGCGCATATATTTTTTTTTACTCTTAGTGTAAATCCTCGGTCTTGAAATTTTTGAAAACCTCATGATTTATCCCTCGAATTTTGTCTTTTTTTCCGCGATAAAATTACTACCCTACCCATAAATATCGCACGTATTATAAAACTATTATAAAAAGTAAATATAAAACATCAAATTCTAACTTTAAACGCAATACTTCACAATGGACTCTGTAATACATTTCAACGAATTTAAATGTCAAGGTTGGGGTTAATAGCTGTAAAATTTTAGAGATGGTTAAATGATTTTTTTTATTTGACATATTCGTCTTTTGATGTGAATATGCTTGGGATTTCTGTGGTGGAAATCGGAGCGTGACGAAAAATGTAAACTCTTTGGACACTTATACCTCCGATCCTAGTAGATATAAATATGAATGATTTTTTTTTTTTATCGAAAATCAGATTATAAATCTATAAAAATAATTTCAATAATTTAATATTTTGAACTTTTTTTTCGAAAAAATGTAAAAAAATATCTGTCCGAGCGAGTGTCTTTTTCATTTTTTTTTTTATTTTACTTCGAATTATATTCAAAACTGTAAAAGATCAATATAAATAGTAAACGACAAAAATATGCATCAGAAAATTATGCTTTTAAATCTATATTTAAAAAAAAAAAAAAAAAAAACTCTTACAGTTTTAGAGCAATCGTCTTGGCAAGTTGAAGAAGATTTCAAATTTTTCGTTTTTCAGTTTGTAATGCCTATATCTTAAAGACTAAAATTCCTAGCTATGAACAATAAGCCAAAATTTGTAGCTCTTTGAAAACTCTACAAGTGTCTGTAGTTGGATTTTCGATCAAGATCTTAATTTTTGAAATATAGTGGTTATAATTTTGATATTTTAGTATTTTAACCTGGGTTTTCCAATAGGTGGGAAAGCTGTAATTGGCGACGCCAATGTCTGCAATGCGGGATCGAATGGATGCCAATGTCTGCAAAGGGGGATCGAACTGTTTGGGATAGGGTATGTCAAATACCTGTCTTTTTGAAAGGTTCTTCGTTTGGGATGGACGCTGTCCCACCGTAAGCAAAATGTTAATGATAAGGTTTGAACAGAATAGATGGAAATATATTCTAATACTGTTTATATGCCACCAGGCAAGTTTATAGAATAACTTGAATCGCAAATCTCATCAGATATATTGTATAAGTTTTATTTATATACCTTCAAGCAAGTTAGTAAAATAATTTGATATTTGAACGTGAAGTGTATGGTCGGAGCATCCAGACAAAATCGGGCGAAAACTAAAAGTGCTAACTAGCTACAAACAGTTAGCGAGTCATTTGTAGGGCTGTGAAAGCTTATAAAAGAAACAAATGAGTCTGAAAAAAAAATCGAATAAACTTATTGAACTGAAGTTTTATTTCACAACACCATTATAAACGGATAGTTTTATTTTACAAAACCATTTCGGCCCTATCGGACTCTAGTCACCGTTAATTTTTTTACGTCATTGTTGACAAGCTAGAATTTCCATCATCGTTTCTACCTGAAACAAACACGCCACGATTATACCCTTGCAACATAATACGCCACTACTACAAAATACGCCAATTTTACTGAAGAAATTTTGGTTTTCCAAAGAGTGAATCCCATTGAAAGGGCAAAGAGCAGCACATGACTGTATTTATTTTTTATATTAAATCGAAGAATAATGATATATGCATTTATTTTGAAACAACTAATGGTCTCAGTACTTTGCTTGCATGCAGAATTGCCCAAGGCTATTCGACGACAGAACCATTAAGTGCTTATGTCGTATGTCAAGTGCAAGGACGATTGTGTTACTGTCTGTCACGGTGAAATGGTTTGGAGTTGTTATGAATCATAGCTAAAATCAATTATTTGTTATCAGTTGTGTTTCGTAAAAGAAAAAGTTTAAATTTGGAAACGAATAAAAGCAAAAAAATAAAGTTTTTTTAAAGTACCCTTTTTATTATTTGTATGTAACATAAATATGTAACAAAATGTATTTGTTAAATTAAAATGTATGTAACCAATATATATAGAAAACAACGGCATACCGAATTTTGATTTCCCAGCTGTTCCAGTTCTCGGATTATCCCCAACCCCCCTCCAAAAAAAGTACATTGTTATAATGGTATGTAGAACAGGCTGGGCACATAAAGTTCAAAATTTAAAAATTAAAATATGCCATGAAAGATAAATACACAAACACCAGATCAAGTTAAATAAAAGGTTTTAATTTATATAAATAAAACTAAAAATCTGTTTATTTATTTGTGTGTTTGTTTGTGACATCATCACAGCAGAACGACTACTCCGAACTTCATGAAATTTTGTGGATATCTTTGGAATAGCCCCACTTAATATTTAACCCATGTTTCGAGTTTCTAGGACCAGGGTTTGTCTAGATGTTAATGAAAGCAAATAATTAAATCTTCCATAGACATACATTATGCATCAAAAAGATATTTTTCCCACAAATATATTTGAAGAAAATGATATCATGTTGCTAAGCAATAGAGTTAAATCTAATGAGATTATACAGCAGACGATTATCATTAAATACTTTCCGATGATTTAAATTATTGAGAAATGTATATAAAAATAAATTTTATCGGAATTACATTTTTGATTGGATTACATCAGTTGCGGCTTTTGAATTGAAAGATTACGAGTATAATTCATATTTTCAATTTCTCAAGTCATCTGTTTCATTTTGGCAAATATTTTTCAAACTCATATTATTGTGTTTAGCCAAATGTTGTAACAGAATAAAAGTAGTACGTGTTCTTCTAATACGATGTCAGCCCTTTCATTTTGGCATATGTTGATCCAACTTTATAGCGTGTTCATTTTGGCATATATTAATCCAATTTCATATTTTTTGTAAATTTATTTACAAACAGGACCTGGAGGTTTTATTCTTCAGATATGCCTATGAAGATAAATTTGCATAGCGAAAACAGATATTCTTATACTTCTTTTTTGGAGAATTAATTTAAATATTTAAATAGAATGTTTTAAATAAGAATATCATTCAGAATACAATAGAAGTTTCATTATATTATATATTCCGTACGAAGAACAGGTATACTGCTAGTAAGAAATAAATCTTTTAATCTCAAGGGCCACTAATGAAATATTTCACTTTATTTCTGCCCCAATAAAAAGATAAGAAACGTAGTCAAAAAGAAAAATCTGATGTGGGCAGCGCATGACTTTCCCTGCAGACTTATATCCACGTTCTTGCTAATTAAATTTAATTCACTTTTAATTCAATTTTCGTTCTCATTTGGTAACTTGACTTATTTTCAAAGGTGTCGTAGAGAAATTACTAAAATACTAAAATATCTCGAGAACGGCTAATCCTAGTGTAACGGAATTGGTCTTATTCTTTTCTTCGTTAAAATTTACGTATAAAACAAGCATTTAATGGATATATTTGAGCATACGTAGTTTTCTACTTTAGATTTTGATGATTTTTGAGGGCCATTATGCATAAAAAGGCAGGTTATTTTATCCGAATCGTACCAAAATCTAATCAGCACCAGTGTAATCCACAAGAGACTTTTCTACCGAATTTTGTGAAATTTGGTCCATTAGTTTTTTAGCTAGAGTGGAAACAAACTTTTACGGGCCATTTCGCAAAAAAATGCGGGTTCTTCTATCCCGATTCGTACTCAAAACTAATCAGCACCAGATTCGCCCACAAGTGACTTACCTACCAAATTTTATGAAATTCAGTCAATTAGTTTTTTAGTTAGAGTGGATACAAAATCTGCACAGACAGACAGACACACAGTATAAACTTTATATAAACTTATTGGGCTTTCAAAGAGCTACAAATTCTTTCTTATTGTTTATAGCTATCACTTTTAATTTTGAAGATGTAAGCATTACAAACTTGAAAAATATAATATTTTTATACTTCTTCAACTTGACAATACGATTACTCGAAAACTATAATAGCTTTTTCATTTAAGTAGATACAGATTTAGAAACTGAATTTCCTCATACGTATTTTTGTCGCTTACTATTTATATCTATCTTTTATAATTTCGAAGATATCTCAAGTGAATTTATGAAAAATGGTAAAAAAAAATTCGGATAGATACATATTTATTATTATTATTTTTCGAAATAGAAAAATAGTGCTCGATCCAAAATCCAATTATATACACTTGTAGGACTTTCAAAAAGCTACAAATTCTTTCTTATTGTTTATAGCTATCACTTTTAGCTTTTAATATATAAGCATTAAAAATTTGAAGAACGTAAAATTTTCATACTTCTTCAACTTGACAAAATTACTCGAAATTACTTGACGATTACTTGAAAGCCATAAGAGTATTTTTTAATAATAAATATCGATTGATTTTAATACTAAATTTTCTAGTACATACTTTTGTCCTTTACTATTTATATATATATAATTTCTACGTATTTCAAATGAAAGTTTGGAAAAAAGAAAAAAAAAACTCGCTCGGAGAGCTAGCTACTTTAAGTTTCTTCGAAAAAAAAGAGTTCAAAATATAAAGTATTGAAATTATTTATATATTCATAATCTCGATCCTATTTCCGACAGAACAAGAAAAATTATTTGCATTTTTATTTATTTTATTTATTAAGTTTGGGGTATAAGCGTCCAAGATGTTTACATATTTCGTAACACTCCGTTTTCCCACTAGAGAAACCCCAACTATGGATGTTATTTACATCAAAAATGTTCAAAATATTATTGAAAATATTTTAGTATATTCACAAATGAAACCCATTTCCCACAAAATAACTATAAATTATTTATATCTTTGTCTATTAAGTTCGGAGATATAAGTGTCCAAAATGTTTGCTGTTGTTGTTGATGAGACCCAGACCGTCCGACCTACCAGAAAGGTGTAAGGTAACTGTATGGACGGCCGGGAAGTGCCACCCAATTTAGACCGGAACCCAGTGGGGGAGGCATCCACAGGGACCGTACCCTCCTTCCCCTACCACCAACCTCTCGGAAGGACTTACGGACCCACATGTTTAACGTGATCGTACTCCGCATGAACACGGCGGCATTTGTGGTAGCGTGCAAATCTAGCGCGCAAACCACGGGGATACCGCACCCGAGATGGCCAACAGCACGCGGTGTTCCGAGGTGGTCACCCACCAAGTACTAACCGCGCCCGATGCTGCTTGACTTCGGTGATCTAACGAGAACCGGTGTTTTCAGCACGGTACGGCCGTTGGCCCGTCCAAAATGTTTGCGTAATAGTTCAAGCTTAGTGAAAATAAATAGGTTAATTACGTTTATTAGTTAATTGCACTAAACTTCATTTGAATCTCACATTATATTGAGAAACATCGCCCCCGTAGATGTATAGAATAGACAAACCCACAAACATTATTTAAAAAATCTGATGTGGGCAACACATGACTTTCCTTATATAATGTAATGAATTTTATACTTTTACAGTAAAAAAATAGATTTTTCTTATAGTGGATACTAATATTCTTTCCAAGATATTGAATTTTCGACAATTAGTCGTCATTTTCATTGATTTAGCGTCATATTTATCCATTTGGCGAGATTTTCGTTAATTTGGCAACATTTCAGAAAAGTCGCCAAGTTGGCGACATTCTGCCAAATTCGTCGCCAAAATCTCGCCAAGCGTTATGCACTAAGAAATAAGTTATTCTTACAGCAGATAAATGACTATTGGCATTCAAATACAAAAGTATTATTCAAAGTATCTTTTTTCATGAATGGAACGAGCTAGATCCACGAGAATGATGTCACTCAATTTATCGCATGGTATTACATATGAAAGGTGAACATGTTTCTCAATAGGAAATATTTTTTTTTATTTTATATGACTTTTTAATAATTTTTTTGAAAAATGTACAATATCTCGAGAACGGTTCATGTTAGCGTTCTAAAATTTATGTCAATCGTTTTCTAATAAAAAATTACATAAGAAATGTCTATTTGCGTAACTTTATTAGTGGTTTTGATTTTTTAACGATTTTTTCAAAATTTCATTCGAAAATTTAGGGGGGTTCTGAACATTCAATTGCGTATAAAAACAATAGGCTTCCAGTGTATACAGATTGTGATTTTTGTACCAAATTTGATTCGAATCGGTCCATTCGTTCATTCATGTTCAAAGATACCAAAACTTGTAAATCCATCATAATCAAAGCATATTTTTTACCCCCAAAGTACTTTCTTTTTATAATTATACGAGTATATTGTATTGTAAGAGAAAATATGTATTTAAGTACGATACTTTTCATACGATTTCATCTTATTACTAACAGATAGTTGTCACCACACTGTAAAACATTTTGCAACCTTAGCTTGTTTTTTTTTTTCAGCTACTTTATGGATAATTTTGGCAAACTGGTAAGAAAAGTTACAATTACAGGCGTTCATGAAAATTTCAGCTTCATTTCTGAAATATTCAGCTAATTATTGTCTGCCGAAGCATTAATTATATATATGTATACTAGCAACGATTACCCGGCGGTGCTCGGAATTTACGACGTAAAACTCTGATAAAAATTAAACCTGAAGATATAGGGCCATGAATTTTATACATTGTTTTTTCACTGTGAAAGAAGTAAATGCATTGCATTATATAAGTCATAGCTGCTTCCGGCATGCCCTTCGCAGCTAGACCCTCCGAGCAGCGTCTGGGAATGTGATTATTAGGTGTCTACAATTGGTGTACAGTCAATATGTACAGTTTCAAATATATACAGTTTGAAAGGAAAACTAAAATGACTCTTAAACGCTAAGCAACAATGAAAATGATAACAAATTAAATGACATTATCCTAATTTGTTAGGTTTTACCACAATGCTTGTTAGTAAACCACATTTTTTGATTTTCCTCCCGGAACTAAAACATATAAATTTTGTGAAGTTCCTACTCTTGAGCATGACACATACAATTGGCCATGAGAAAGGCAAGAACTTTCTAAATTCACTCCTGCAAACTTAAGGATTTGTCTTTGAGCTTTGTTGATGGTCATGGCAAATGCCAGTCTAACTGGGAACTGGACTCGTTTGAAGCTGAATGGTAGATCGGCTAGTATCAACGGTATGCCAGGTATGAATACGTCCTCTCCTTTTGCCTTTCCCGTTAATACCGTGGCTTCTATGACATTTGGAAAAATCTTTTTGACACAGAGCCGTGTTCCATTGCATAGTTTTGGTGGGTCCAGATTCCGCAGAAGCATTATTGGTGATCATTTCTTTAACTTCAAGTTATAAGAAGGCATTCCAGGTAGCTCAAGGTAGTTCAGAAATTCCAGAAGGCAATTAACGACATCATCGGTCTCCACTGCAGAGTCAAATGACTTGTCATGATATAAAATGCTGATAATTAAATAATCATTAATCCTCATAAAATGTTGATAATTAAATAACCATTTTGATTTCTTAATACTTGTCGTTGTTGGGTAAGCCTGTGAAAAATAAACCATGGTGATAGAGTTTCCATTTAAATTCATATTTCAAACATGCGATTTTCAAAAGTGACTAATACGTTCAATAAACTCCCACAAAACTCAAAGGTTTAATTGATTTTCACGTTTTAAATCAACGGTGTCCAACCTTTATCGTTGAGAACCATGGAGTTAGAGAGTAGAACTCCTAAGAAAAACTTTCGTATTCTATTAATATCTCGACAACCCCTGGACTTAAAAACTCGAGACTTGGACTAAATTTATGAAGGGATATTTCAAAGCTACCCACAAAATTTCATTAAATTCGGTACAGCTGTTTGTTCTCCCGTGATGATGAGACAAACGAAAGATTCGTTTTTCACTAATATCTCGAGAACGCCTCGTTGTAGAAACTCGAAACATAGACTAAATTTTAAGTGAGGTTATTTCAAAACTACCCACCAAATTTTAGCAAATTCGGCTCAGCCGTTTTCCCGTGATGTTGGATCATACATATATACATGATTTTCTTCTCTCTCTCTCTCTGTATATATATATATATCTCTGTATATATATATATATATATATATATATATATATAATTGAAGAATTTTTATTTTACTTGTATTATATATACCTGAGATTGATCATTAATTAAAATTGTTCTGTATAGCAAAATTGAAAAAAAGATGGATTGAAGTGTAAATGTGATATCAAAAATGACTATACGACAAGCTGTTGAAGAATACAATTAGAACATTATAAATAAAACATTATAAATAAAACAGGTACTAAAGTGGTATAAAATACTACATTTTCCCTGTTCCATATATAAGTTAAGGAATGGAAAAAGAAATAAATGTGGTAAAGATGGGTGAATATAATCCCTTAACTACACACTTAGATTAAAGTTTTATAAATCATATATGTAATACAGATATTTAAGGTACTAATACCCTTGTTCCCTGCATAAACATACATGGTGTAATTATAATTGTATTAATAAACATACATGGTGTAATAATAATAATTATTATTATTATTATTATAACTATCAGGCACCTTACTCTCCATTACGGTCAACTGATTCCCCTGAAACTTTTAGTAACATGCTTGCAAATGTTTTACAGTATATAATCTATTTTACTTTAAAATAAAATTTAAGAGAAAGATCACTTTCACAAAATTTATATTATAAAAGAAAAAAAAAACGCTTAACCATCAGATCTTTGAAGACAACAATACATCATATGTCGAAAGACAGAGTATGTTTCTCACTTATTTGGCTTATCGATTTGACTTTTTAAATCATCTTAAATATTTTCTTGTATTATATAATCATTGTGTATTTCAAATCCATGCTTTTTTATCTCATCTATTTTCATCTTCATATTTTCTTACAATATTGCGCCATCATAATACAGGTGTTCTTGATGTCAACATTACGACACAGACTTTAACGTTTAATGTTTTCATGATTAGTATGAAGAGAACTATGAAATGCGACTTTATTACAAATCATACCAGGCCTCTAACAGGTACGTTCATAAAATATGATATTATGAATTTTCTAATTTTAATTTGAAACACTGCATATTTAAAGATTTATTATTTTGTTACTTTTAATATTATCTGTATCTCCCATACATTACATTAGAGAAAAAATAAAATAATTTTATACTGCATTTTTAAACTTTAAATATAAATTTAATACACAAATTTGTAATTTTACAAGAGAGCATTAAAAAAATTCAACTATAGCTGGAACATTTTTTCAATTCTACAAAACAATTCTAATAAATTTTGATAGTTTGAATTTAATAAACGAAACTTAAAATTTGTTTATGACTTATATTTATTAATTACAAGTAAAAAACACAAAAATTAATTTTTTAACTTTTATGTCAATAAAATTTTTAACAATTACTAAAGCATTAAAATGCAGAAAAATGTACATAATAAAAATTGAAATTTCCAAAATAATATCCTAAAAGTCAATTCACACTTAAAAATACAATTGAATAAATATCTGTGTATTTATTTATAGTTCACCAAAATGTAATGGAAAAACATAATGAATTTCATATTTACCTCAAGTTTTAACTGTACCCGTCCTTTAATCGCATTCTTTCCGAAGAATAAAATTAAAATCACATCATTAAGGAATCCCCCAGAAGAATCACTGAACCCTTTGCAGACAAATCACTGTAAGGAATACCTGTGAATGGATGGTGAAACACTTGCGTTCATTTTCCCACGTTTCTAGATAATGATATAAGATACACTATTTCTCTCGCTCGAAAACTTCCAGCTGAGCCAAAGCGCCACCTATTGAGCATCACAGATATGACGTCACATTGTGGAACACGTAAAATAAACGTAATCCGGATCAAAATACTGAGCTTTTTGTTATTCAACCATATTGTTTCTTACCAAAATAATTTTCTTTTCCCTGAAGTTGTAAAAAAAAATATTTTGTGGGCAGCACATGCCTTGCAGTCAAACTCATTTTCTGTATCATAATCCATCAAATTGAGTCTTATTGCCCAAAATACTGATTATTACATATTTGATTTTACATCCAATTAGTAGTTTTAATACGTCTTCTTTTTCATTTGACAGCTTAACATACTTCGAAACCTCGTCAGTTCCTCAAAATTACAAATAAATAAATAAAATAAAACTTCAATATCTCGAGAACACGTTGATTTAGAATAATTATATCTGGTCTTTTTCAATTCGTAGTCAAAAATTGCATATTCACTGCCTTCCAAAAGTTAAGCACGCAGGAAGTAAATCCGGCATAACTCAAAAATGCTCTGCTTTGACTCCAAATTTCACAAGGTAGTCAATTGAGAATTATATATTCCTGAATAAAATAGAAAAATTAAAAATATATATATTTAGATATATTTAACCTTTAAGTGCTTACTTAGAGGCTAAAAAATATATCTACTTAAAAATATATCTACTTAAAGGTTAAAAAATATATCACTTTGTACATTCGGAAAAAGGTTTTATATGCCAGACCCATACTTAGAAATCTTGGCGCCTTTAGCTAAAAAAAAATGTGCCGTCCTTTCGCATATAAAAAATATACAATGGAATTTTTATTTTATTTCGTTAACTTCCTACGCTTATCTAAAACAATACAGGGAACTCTCTCTTCTAGTATGTGTGTGTTAAAAGTTAATATGGAAAGGAAATCCATAATTCTATATTTTGCTTTCAAGTTTTTAAACTGAAATTATGAATGTGTTTGAATAAATGTAAATAAACGATATGAAAAGCCCGGCATTTTTGCACTCCAAAGACAACACACCGGGGGAATTCGACATCTTTAGCGCCACCCATTGTATTTTCTCCAAGCACGACAATAATTTTGTAGTGATATCAGAATTTATTTCTCAATACATAAGTTTGCGCGCCACCGAAGCGTTCTTTCTCTTTTGTAATTTTATTATTACTATTATTATTATTATTATTATTATTGCTCTTAAATATCTCACCTGATACTTTGTGTGCGATTTTAGCTTCGTTTCGCCAGAAGATTTCTGGTTTGGCAAATCAGATTAATGATTCTTGATAGAAGGACATTTCTTTCTTTTTAATCAATCGAAATGATACAAGGTTTAAGGGGCTTTTCCGGTTAAAAGTTTAAAATTAATATTACTTTTAATGAAAAGTTGAGTTTCCATGTTTAGTAGAAATTAAGTTAAGATTTTCAGCATTATCATTTTATTGTTTTATTTTAAACGTACCAACTTGAGGAATAAGAATCCAGTTGAATATGGCGGATTCCTACAAATTTGATCAGGGTTTCTAAGTAAGTGTTTTTCCTCAACTGCTATATACCTATATATTTACATGTATATACATGTACACACACACACATATATATATATATATATATATATATATATATATGTAAATATAAAAGATAGATTTCTAAAGAAAAATATTGAAATGAATTTTAGTGTACTTGCGCACAGCAGCATAAAACATAAAACACTTGATAACTGGGGAGTAAGGTCACTACCCCTTACCGCCATTGTGTAAGCACTTTACGTTGCCTTCCTTCTTCATTTTTATTTCCATTTATATTTTTATATATTAACCCTTTATATATATATATGTGTGTGTGTGTAAATTCAAATAATAAAAACTATATTCCAGGAGTGCAAATCAGTAAACACAGTATCAAACCGCGGGCAGTATAATAACGTGTAAATAATAAGTAAAAAGAAACGAGGAAGGGCTGGAAAATAAGAGTACGGAAAGGCCAGGACAAGGAAAATAAATCAATGAATAGTATATCTGCCAGAAACGTCTTCAGGGGCTCATTCTAGATAGATATACTAAAATCCGTTGTTTCTATGATTGCATAAAAACACGTAGTTAAAATTTTATGCAATTTGTGCCCAACAACAGAGTAAACGAGATTATCAGAAAAAAGACCCAAAGAGACAAAATTTAACACATAAAATACCACATAGTCATGAAAAATATAGCACACAAATGCACAAACATGTAAAAAATAAAAAGGGCAACTCACAAGTCTGAAGGCCGCCAACGTGAATAATCTTCATGGAGTCCACCACGTTACTAAAGCTTGAATGCTTACCACGCGACATACTGCAATGGCGCGATGGAATGAACCAGACCATAGAGAGTGGAAGCAGTAGTATATATTTTTGATGAGACAAACCCAATAGTTCAGAAACTAACCGAGAAGTGACCACTACGATCGAAAACATTTAAAGTATGGAAAACACTGTTTTTTGGAGCCGTAGCCTGTTTTTGTTTTATTTGCTTTTTAGATATCCGCCTTAACGGTTTTATTAGTGTTATATATATATATATATATATATATATATATATATATATAAAACAGTAGTATAGTATATATATATATATATATATATATATATATTGTATATATATATATATATATATTTATATTTGTATTTGTATATATTTATATTTGTAAATATATATATATATATATAATAGAAGTTTGAAAATCCAATGAACGAAAAGTAAGAAGATGTAACACGATAAACCTAACTTTTTAAAAACACCCACAGAATAAAATATAATACAGCAAATCATCAATCAAATGGATTAAAAATACAAAACACTAGCTATCAAGTTACAGAAAATCAACCAAATTAAAAGGTATGGAAACAAAAAAAGAAAAACTTAAACTAAATTCAACTATCTAACTGGCGTACAAAACAAATGTAAAAATCAATTAATCCTCAAGCATATGGAAAAAATAAAAAAATTAATATCGAATCAACAAGTCAATGAAAAATATAATACAAAGGTATGGAATCGAAATAAGTATAACAAACGAAATCAAGCACAAACGCCTTACACGTGGACGAGGCTCTAAGCCTAAATCATGAATTGTTAACCTCTACAAAAATCTAATCATGTCCAAGTTTTTTGTAGAAGCAAACTCAAAAATGTATGTTTCTGAAGAAATAGATAGATTAAATCTATGAACTATTTCTACTTGGACGACATACATAAAGATGGAATAAAAAAGAAAAAATGAATACCTGGAAAAAGCACAGCATGTGTACAGACGATTCATTACAGGGATCGAGGGAACACTGATAAAAGAGACCAGTGTTGCCATTCGTAAAGAAAAAATAAAAAACCATTTACTGTTGCCATTCATAAGAATTGAAAAACTGTGAAGCGAAATGTAAAGAAAAAGTATTAATATACAAAAAGAGCTACTAAAAAGAGGGGCAAATAAAGGTAATGCTGAAGTGGGCAAATAAAGGTAATGCTGAATATATATATATATATATATATATATATATAAATTAAAATAACAAATACGAAAGTGCAGGAGTGCATATATATATATATATATATATATATATATATATATATATATATATATATATATAAATATAAATTAGTAAATCCAAAGTTAGAATGTATGTAGTAACTCATAATACACTATTCCAAAATTTTCTACAAAATACAAAGAAATATAAGAAATTAAGACATATAGAGGAAATAATAAAGCGTAATGCAGGTCATAAAGACAAAGACAATCAACAATTTTCAAAAATGAGGAATGCAAATAAGAAAACAAAAAAATCAAGCAAAAAATCTTGCACATGGAAGAGATTTAGGCTTACGATACGTTCATTTCGAAAAAATTCTCTACGGGTCCATATATCCTCTCGAAATGAACACAAAAATGCTTGTTTCTGAAACACAAGATAAATTTTATCTATAAACTTGTGTTATATGGACGACAAGCATATAGAATGGAACAATAAAGGAAACATAAATACCTCAAAACACATCTCATCATCGCAACCATAACGAGCAAAATATGACTAGAGCAATGTTGCCATATGCCAAAAAGAAAAGATGTGATTTGCTGTTGCCAAAGAGAGTAATAAAAACAGCACTGCGCAAAAGCAATAAAATGAGTTATTCAACAGTTAAAGCTTCAAGATAAAAAGATGAGAATATAATTTCAAGAGAATGAAGAAGTACGGCTAAAATAAGATAATAAGGGGAGAATAAGAGAATTTTAGGCTAATCGAAACTTATTAACTATACTATTTACTAAATAAGCAGGATATTGATACACTTTACTGGTAATTTTGAGGTTATTAATGTGCAAAGCATGAAATTTTTTATCTGATAATCTATAAATTCTAAAAAGTTGATTAAGTATAATATTTCTAAACAATTGAATCGAGTTGCAGGAATTAAAAGGTAATAATTTATTAATATTAAATTTAAAAAAATCTTTTTTATCATATAAATTAGTAACTATCCCAAGAGCAATATATATATATATATATATATATATATATATATATATATATGCAAATTGAAATTTTTTAAGCGAAAACTATGCATAAACTACGGTAAGTACAAAAAAACCCATCTCTAGCATATCTGTTACAAATAAGTAACTATAGACCAAGACTAAGGATAAAAATCTGATGTGGGCAGCACATGACTTTCCCTGCAGACTCAAATTCATTTTCTCTGTATTTAAGTACTCATTAAATTGAGTTTAACTACACAAAATAACACTAAATTTGCATTTTTAATTCAATTTCTGCTTTTATTTGGTAATTGGAAATTTTTCCAAAGACGGCATAACAAAAACGCGAAAAATCTCAAATATCTCGAAAACGGTTAGTCTTAGAGTAATATAGTTGTTCTTATTCTTTTCCTCGTCAAAAATTACATATAAAACAAGCATTTAATGGATACATTTGAACATACGTAGTCTTTTTTTTTTAGATATTGGCGATTTTTGCGGGCCATTTCGTAAAAAGAGGCAGGTTGTTCTTTTCTGAATCGTATCAAAATCTAATCAGCATCAGAGAATCCCACAAGTGATTTATCTACCAAATTTTGTGAAATTTGGTCGATTAGTACTTCAGCTAAAGTGGATACATGAAATTTTTGCGGGCCATTTTGCAAAAAAAGCGGATTCCTTTTTTTCGAATTATACCAAAAACTAATCAGCACTAGGGTCTTATCTACCAAATTTTATGAATTTCCGACGATTAGTTTTTAAGTTAGACTGGATACATACATTGCACAGACACACAGACAGACACACACACACACAAACACAAACGTCACGCTAAAAATAGTTTTTCGTATTCTAGAGGTCTGGAAACGTGTAGATCCGTCGAAAACTCGAGTTGCGATTTTCGACATGATTCCAATGCTTTCCCTATACATTACCATGTATTGCAGAGAAAGTAAAAATAGAAGGTAACTTATCACTATAATGGAATGGGAATGAGGAGAATATTAGTATACATAAATCACAATTAAAAAGGTATATATATGAATATACATATATGAAATGAAAAAGCAAACACGGCAAAAATGAGAAAAAGCAATAATAATTAGCTCAAGATTAAAGATCAAGACATGGAGAACAATCAATTGAAACTACACAAAAATGGTGGTTATATATATATATATATATATATATATATATTATGAATTGGGATAATTATAGATCGACAAACATTGACCAATTAAGCGTTATAGACGATTTGGAAGAATACCATACCTTCTCTCAATCTAAATCATATTCCTTCAATAGATGCAACAATCTTAGGTGCAAAACTTGTCCTTATGCTGACCCATTACAAATTAATAATAATTCCACTTCACAAAAATTCTGCAAAGTTTTTAATTGCATATACAAACTTAATTGTACTATTTGTAACTTATCCTATATTGGCCAAACCAGCAACCCTTTACATCTGAGAATGAATGTCCACAGGGATCATATTAAAAAATTTGACCATAAAGTCTTTAATGATCTCCTTACCAAAAATCAATTTGAATATCAGCACTTTGCTACACACGGATTTAAAAATGTATCCCTTCATATTTTAGATATTAAAATTTCACTCACGGATAGATTAGTATTTGAAAATTATTACATTAAAAAATATAAAACTCTCTTCCCCTATGGCTTAAATCAAATTTATAATAATAATAATGTTGTTAACAATAGTTTTGAATACAATTCTCATAAATCTTCAGTATATAAACATCTTTTTCATTATTCAAAGTCATCATCTCCTAGTAAAAAGCGATATAAGCGTGGCAAAGGAAAAAGTAACTTAAGTAAAACTATTGATTACAAAGCAGACATTTTGAAATTACAATATAATTATTCTCAAACTTTCAATTTTCTACCTGTTAGAACATGGTTATATAAAGTCAGAAAAAGCAAATTAAGTATTGTTTATACTCATTTTTTAAAATTAAAATTAACTCATGAGCATTTTAAACATTTATTTTTTGATCTGCTTCTTTCACGTACACATTTCTTAAATTACCACCTACTCCATTCACCAAATCCACATACTAAAATAGCTTACTGTGTAATCTCTTTTAAACACCCTATTCTTAATTCTCTTAACTTCAATAATTTATTTGCAAAACATAAGCACTTGTTACCAGTAAATGATATCAAAATACAAAAATCATTCAAATATAATTTACCAATTGGTAGAACTATTTACAATTACAATGAAGTTTCTAGGACATTAAACTCCGATGATCTTACATCATGTGTATGCAGCAATCAAAATCTTGCCCCTTTTGTCAACTCCACTCATGGTCACATTATTACTGGGGATCTCAGTATAGTTCAGGATGATATACTCAGGAATATTATGAATAAAGGGTCTAAATTTCGCATTCCATTCTGCCATCACCCTAAACAACTTCTTCAGTCTCTATCATTTGATTTTGATAAATTCATATATCAACTTGCTTGTTCACATTCTATTCCTATTGAAGCATTCAATCTATGGAAGTATACGACCTTACATCTACTTAAAAATGTTATTATAAACACTAAATTAACGAAGCCTAGGTATCCTTATAAACAACTCCTATCTGCTATCAAAGAACTACAACAACATTTTGTCATAACTTATGTAGATAAAGCTTCTAATAATTATGCCATCATTTGTAAAAAATATTATGTTTCTCTGTTACAGAATTACTTAAAAGATAATCAAATTTTTAAACCCATTAATAATCAGTCTATCCAAATCAAAACTAAAATGCTAAAATTATATACACAATTAAATATTAATTGTAAGTTTTTTAAATTTTCTTATGTTACTTTGGTTCCTAAATTCCACAAATCACCTCTCAGTTTTAGAACAGTCACTTGTGGACATAATATCTTTACCACTACAGCTAGTAAGTACTTGCTTAACTGTTTAAATCGAATTAATGAATCTCTTAAATTCAGGAATTCAGGATATTTCATTTTGAACAATAGTTTTGATTTAGTTAATCACCTTAGCAAGTTAGCACAAATTCTTGGTTTCCAAACCTTTGATTTTAAAGACCTATTTAATAATATTGTCATTAAAGATTTACATAAAGTTATTATCTCTCTTTATCATGACTATATATCTTCCAATCATGATGCTTTTAATGTCAAAAATTTTCCTATGCTCTTGCACTTTGTGTTATACAACAATTATATTATCCAAGGTGATAACATTTATTTACAAACATCTGGTGTACCACAAGGTGGCTGTAGTAGTAGTATACTCGCTAACTTATATCTTTATTATTATGAATGTCATTTTAACTCTAATTCATATATTATATATAGATATGTTGACGACTTAATTTGTATTATCATTGATGATTCCTATCCCATTAATATTGATTTTTACCCGTCTAACCTAGAATTAATTCCTAATGAGCCTTGCGTTAGTCAAACAGTTAATTTTTTAGACCTCAATTTAGATACCCTCAATAATCATGTAATCACCAATCTATATGATAAAAAAGATTCTTACAACTTCACTATCATAAAGCTGCTATCATATCAATCTTGTAATTCTATTCAATTGTTTAGAAACATCATTTTAAACCAGCTATTTCGAATACATCGACTTTCTGATCCTCAGTTTCACTTTCTCCACATCAATAAACTTAAACGCATTTGTCAAAACTACCTATATCCGGAAGTATTTGTAAATAATATTATTAATAATTTCAAATATACCACGTAATAATTTTACACATGCATTATTTATCTTTGATTGGTTAACTCATTTTTGAAAATTCACCCATTCTTATCACCTTACTTACCACTTGGCCTGAGTCTAATACTGTTTACTATTTTAGAATGTCTATTTTTCACTTGTCCTGAGTCCTATACTGTTTACTATTTTCGAAAGTCTCCATACTTATTATGTATCGTTCAATTGTATTCATTCCCACTCGCATTGACGAAGTGAGGTGAAATGCTCGCCCACTCGCATTGACGAAGTGAGGTGAAATGCTCAGTTACTAGTTTATCTTACACGTGCTGCTATTATTTCACATTACAGTTCGTGGAGGTATTGTTTTTCAGCTTTTGTATAATTCAATTGATTTATTTTTCTAATTCCACTAGCCAGTAGACAGCTCCAATGGTGTCTATAGTTAAATACTATCGCCATTGTCAGAAACTGGCTATTCTATCGGTTTTAATTCGAATTGTATGGCTGTCCTGATGAGAATGCAATTTCGAACTGACCGCCATTTTTTGTGTGGTTTCGATTGATTGTTCTCTATTCTTGATCTCTTGTCTTGAGCTGATTATTATTGCCTATTCTCATTTTTGCAGAGTTTTATTTTTATTTACTTTTATATACTTTTAATTGTGATTTTTGAATCCTAATATTCTTCTCATCCCCCTTTCCAATGTATTGATATGTAACCGTCTATCTTTATCCTTAGACTTGGCTTATAGTTACTCATTTGTAACTGATATGCTAGAGATGGGTTTTTTTGTACATACAGTAGTTTATGCAAAAAATTTTCGATTAAAATCATTTAATTTATATATATATATATATATATATATATATATATATATATATATATATATATATATATATATATATATATATATATATATATATATGTATGTATATATATATATATATATATATATATATATATATATATATATATGTATATATATATATATATATATATATATATATATATATATATATATATATATATATATATATATATATAAATAAAAACTAAAGGATTTTAATCGAAAATAATGCATAAACTACTGTATGTACAAAAAAACCCATCTCTAGCATATCTGTTACAAATGAGTAACTATAGGCCAAGACTAAGGATAAAGAGAGAAGGTAACATATCACTACAATGGAAAGGGGGATGAGAAGAATATTAGGATTCAAAAATCACAATTAAAAGTATATAAAAATAAATAAAAATAAAACTCGGCAAAAATGAGAATAGGCAATAACAATCAGCTTAAGATAAGAGATTAAGAATAGATAACAATCAATTGAAACCCCACAAAAAATGGCGGTTAGTTCGAAATTGCATTCTCAAATTTTCATCAATCTTTTCATCAAATTTCCATCCTCCTAGCTTTAAATACTGCCCTGCATTCTATACAAACAAATCCAACAAACAGTAATATGGGATGTGACCTCTCCTGGCTTTCATTTACATTTCATCCCTTCAATCAGGTGATCCAGTATAGCAAAGGGTAATAACTGCGATTTATGTAGAAGGGCAGTTTTCAGCTCTGGTTGAAGGGGGTAGACAGAGAGAAACAGCTTCTCCAAGTGTATTCCAAAGGCTTTCGGTGAGATTGAGGTTTGAAGAATATGCTAGCCACTGCATTCGAGAAGGCCTTCGTTCTTAAGGTACTCTGGTACTCGTCCACCAACCCTGCTATGTGTAGAGCGTTCAAGTCTGAAAATCTGAACCCACTGCTGCAGCGTAGAGTCTCACAAAGAATCCAAAGACTTGATCTCGATACATTTCTGCTATCACAGTACCCCCTGTGAACACCTGCATGTCGATACTATATACCAAAGGAAATCCAGCTCATATCATCACACAACCACGATTAATGGCGCAATGTTCAACGACATTATTGGGCAAGTTGTGTGTTTCGCGTTCTCTTGAGGCTCTTGAACTTTTATTTTCTGAATCTAGGGGAAATCGTGATTTATCTATGAAGAGTACATTGGACCACTACGCTTCTGTCAAAGTTTCATGCTTACGACACCACTTTAATCGTGCTTCTCTGGCTCTAGCGCTTAAAGGGACACAAACTCGTGGTACCCGGGCATAGAGTTCTATGGCATGTTTCCAATTATCATGGTAGCCACTGATCGAAGAGCTGGTGCGGTCACTCCTCAAACGGATTACATTTGGCCAGTAATGGTCACTATAGGATGTTGTATCCTTAGAAAGACCTGTAACGGGTCTTCGGATAGCTGTCCTACTTGTTTGTAACTATTTCCATGAACTATGAAGGACACAATGGTCTACAGAAAAGCAATTTCCTTAATGGACTGCTCTGCTTTAATCCTGCCAACAGCACGCCAACATTGGGAATCTTGCAAACGTGTTCTTGGTGTCATAACAAAGCTAATCTAGTCCTAAAATCTTCTTTGAGCATTGAAACTATTAAGCACACCTAACTTTCGCCACACGTCTAATGTCCATGTTGTTCAAGGATCTAATTGCTATTACACTGTGTATTCCACTGTTTAGTGGCCTGCCACCTCACAGTTCTTGCTTAGCGTTTGCTAAGGAAAGCCATTGTTATGTCTTGATGAAGAGAGATCAAAATTTCCTCGAAACAATTAGTGTCACGTAATTTTCATATGTCTGCTTTCTTTAAGGAAGTATTGAAAATATTATTTGCGCAAGCAGCAGTTAAATTTTTGTGTATTTTTACTTTTCTTATATACATAGTATAATGTATAATGAAAGCTTGTGACGGGGCCAAAAATTCGAATTCGAGTTTTCGACGGAGAGCGCGTTTCAAGCATCCCTGTACACGAATCAAACGCTTTTGAGATGATGTCTGTGTGTAGGTGTATGTGTAAGTGTGTGTGTGTGTGTGTGTGTGTGTGTGTGTGTGTGTGTGTGTGTGTGTGTGTGTGTGTGTGTGTGTGTGTGTGTGTGTGTGTGTGTGTGTCAGTGAGTCTGTAGAGACGATATCTAACGAACGAATGGAGCGATTCGAAAGAAATTTAGTACAAAAATTACGATTCCTAAATGCTGGAAGCCTATTGTTTTTATATGCAATTGAATGTTCAGAACCTTCCTAAATTTTCGAGTGAAATTTTGAAAAAATCATCAAAATATCAAAACCTTTAATAAAGTTATATAAATAGTCATTTCTTATGTAATTTTTCATTAGAAAACGATTGACATAAATTTTAGAACACTAGCATGAACCATTCTAGAGATATTGCACATATTTAAAAAATATATATATCAAAAAATCATATAAAATAAAAAAAATATATTAACTATTGTGAAATATGTTCGCTTTTCATAATTAATATGATATGATAAATTTGGTGACATGATTCTCATGGATCTAACTTGTTCCATTCATGAGAAAAGATACTTTAGGTGATACTTTTGTATTTTGACACTAATAGTCATTTAACTGTTATAAGAATCATTTATTTCTCCGTCCATAAAGCTTGATGAGATTTTGGCAGAATGTCGCCAACTTAGTGACTTTTATAAATGTTGTCAAATTAACGAAAATATCGCCAAATTGATAAAAATGACGCTACATTAATGAAAATGAAGCCACATTAATGAAAATGAAGCCCGATATCTTGAAAAGAACATAAAAGTAGATTATAAGACTAACCCATTTCTCCGTCCGTCCATCCGCTCACTTAGCAAGAAATTTAGCGGGGCGTCGCCAACTTGGCGACTATTTAAAATGTTGCCAAAGTGAAAAAATGTCGCCAAATTGATAAAAATGACGCTAAATGGGAAGTAATATTTCGCAAATTCTGATTCCCGTCATATCACGGGCATACCTTCTAGTACATAAGAAATGCTCTTCTCTCCGTTTGTCTGTAACACTTTGTGATGCATTTGGCAAACTTGGCTAATAATTTAGGAAAGAATCGCCAACTTGACGATATTTCGCCCCAGATTGCCAAAAATATCGTCAAAATTGCAAAAATGACGCTAAATTAATGAAAATGACGCCTAATTAATATATAATTTATTAAAATATTTCAATATATGGATTATATCGCTTATTGAGAATGCTATCATTATTAATAATTGTTTATTTAGAGTTGCGCGAAATATAAGTTAATTGGGTATTTTGAAATAGTTTAACATGTTATCATCCAGAAAATCATCAAATGTACAATTCATCGATAAAATCACAGTATCATATATCTTATACATTATTTTTTTACTGCAAGAGTAGTAAATTCATTGCATTATATAAGGAAAGCCATGTGCTGCAAGAATGTGTAAAAATAGTTCAATGACTTCAATTCAAGATTTTAGATATTTCCCCCCATTGAATTTTCCTTTTTAATATTTTGGATTTCTATTGGTGTTTCTTTGCCATGCTGAGCACTGTCTGCATAAAACTAAAAATTTGCATAATTGCACAATAAACAAGAAAGATCAATTATGCATAAGCATTGATTATGAAACACTTTCCAACTGAAATGCAATTTCATTTAAAAATTTTTAAAATGTGGTACATTCAGTGGTGATATCTTTTACATTATCACAGTACTACAGTAATTTATTATACTTAAATATTTAAAACTGTATCGAAATATAAATCATCTGATTCTCTATGCAAAATCAATGAATATTTCATTCATATAACTTGTATTCCAGACTCCAGAACTAAATAATTTTGTGTGAAAAAAATTCAGCAATTCTTATGTAACTCACCTTATAATCGCTTCAAATATTTGCATTCTGCATAAGTTAAAATTAGGCTTCGTTGAAGAAATAATAAAAGTTTAGGGATCATTTAAAATCACAACTATTGTAATTGCATAGGCACGGAATTTAGATACACAGATAATACACTGATACGCAGATAATATATATGTGTGTGTGTGTGTGTGTGTGTGTGTGTGTATTCAAAGTATTGGAATCGTGCCGAAGATCGGAACTCGAATTTTCGAAGGATCTACACGTTTTGGGACTTCAAGAACACGAAAAAACTATTTTTAGGAAGACGTCTGTGTGTGTAGGAGTGTATCTGTGTATGTTTCTGTGTGTCAGTGAGGATATTACATCCACTCTAATTGAAAAACTAATAGACCGAATTTCATAAAATTTGGTAGGTATGTTTTTTGTGGGAAATCCTAATATTCATTAGATTATAATACGATTCGTAATAAAAGAATCTGCCTTCTTTGCGAAATGGTCGGCAGAAATTGCCTTTATCCACTCTAGCTAAAAACTAATGGAACAAATTTAACAAAATTTGGTGTATAATATTTCAATGACCTACAAGTGATTTATATACCAAATTTAACAAAATTTGGTACATAAATCATTTGTAGGTTATTCTAGTACGATTCAGGAAAAAGGAACGGGCTATTTTTGCGAAATGGCCCGCAAAAATCGTTAAATATAAAAATACAGGACTACGTGTGATCAATTATATCAATTAAATTCCTATTTTATACGTGATTTTTGACAACAAAAAGAATAAGACTAACTCCATTACTCTAAGACTAGCCGTTCTTGAGATATTCTAGTTTTTTCGCGTTTTCGCTACGCCACCTTTGACAATAAGTCTAGCTATCAAATAAGAACCAAATTTAAGTTTAACGTGCAAATTCAATGTCATTTAAAATACTTCTCGCTGTTATTTTGTGCAGATAAACTCAAATTATTATTGAAGAAATAAAGAAAACGTGAATATGAGTCTGCAGCGAAAGACATGTGCTGCCCACATCAGAATTTTTAACAATATTACAACAATGATTTATAGAAGTGAACGGGGATTATTTGCAGGCCATTCCGAAAAAAATGTAGGACCTATACTTAAAGATCCACCAAATTTTTGTAGAATAAAATGTTCAACAAATTTAAGCTGTGTACCAAATTTTGACTCTCTAGGACGTTGGAAAGTGCATTAAAAATACCATCAAATAAGTATATCATGAAGAGTTATATAAAATTAAAAAAAAAATTTTGAAAAATTGTTATCTACCAAATTTATTTTAAAATGTGATGTCTCTTTTATATACAAAATGATTAAAGTCTTGCAAAGATATTTATTATATAATATATCTCTTTTTACTTTCTGGAGGATATCCCAAAAGTCAGAATTTAATTGAATTTGTTTTTTTTTTCTATATTAAATAATTTTTAATTAAAAAACTACTTAACATATTTTACTGAAATTTTTTATATATATTTTATGGGATAATGTGAATATTTTCTAAAAATTTCGAAGCAATATGTGAATTTTAAATTTGCTTAAAAAATGTTTGAAAAATTAGGTCCCATAGGGCTCAATGTATTTCATTTTTTCAACCCGGGTTCAATAAAAAACTAATTGGGTTATATTATTTATTTATATTTCCATAGGTCCCACAGACCGTCTGAAAAACATACTAAAATTTCATTTTGATAAAGTCATTTCTACTGCAGTTATCGTGCTAACGGACAGACAGACAGACAGAATGAACAAAGTCATAAACACTTTTCAACTATGTTGTAAAGTGTTAAAAAAAGTAGAGGATCGGGGAAATTCCCAAACTTTCCTTGCGAAATAAGCAGACATTCGACCTCTTTGCTAAAATATATACATTTTTAAAAATTTCTTTCATTTATACACATCTGCACAATATACGCAGTATTCGACACAAATTAGATCCAAATCGCTTCAGTGCTTTTCGAGATTACGGAAGGTCAACAATTTGACACCTACAGATCCAACCACCCATAAACCGACAAAAGTTATTTCTGGTATTTACTTACCCTACCGATGTATTTACGCTGAAAACTCGTCTTGTGATTCAATCATGGTCATCATACATTTTTAGGCTACATCGCCCAAAGCAAAATGTTTGCTTAATCAATCTACTGCTAAAAACATATTTATCAAGAAAAGTGGTACAGGTCACAATTATCTCTAGCCAGGAATTACACTCACAACAGCAGACGATTTTATTTATATGTTGCTAATTAAGAGGAACAACTTTTAAATAAATTTGCAATTTTAAATATTCTGGCTATTTTTATCCTAATTATGGAATTTTTAAAAAAATTTGAGATTTGTTTACTACACATTACAAAATTTTATTTTGTAAAAAATTCCATACATTTGTTTAAAAATATTTTAAACTAATGTTCTTAAAAGCTTTCTCCATTTCCTTCGCAAACTTTATCTTAAATTGGAGGTGTCCCATCATTTTTTTAAGTCTCCATTACATTAATGTTCCCTAGTAAACCTCGTGTTGTAAATATATTACATAGGTATAAATTTATTTTCCGATAGATTATGAATTCCGATTAATATCATATCATTTCTGAAAAAGCAATAATTCTTTAATCAAAATATGATATTCTATGAAACATTAGAAAAATCGTCTGCGTTTTTCAACAGAATTTCTTAATTCAATATTATTATAGTTGACAGAAACCATGGTTATGAGAATTTTGAAATGTATGAACAGTTATAATAAGAATATTCTTAGGTATTTCTCTAATATTTGACGACGTTCATAAACATGATGATGATAACAGAGAAAAAAAAATCTGATGTGGGCAGCACATGACTTTCCTTATATAATGCAATGAATTTATTACTTTTACAGTAAAACAAATAGATTGTTTTTATAGTAGATATTTATATTCTTTCCAAGATATCGAGTTTTCGTCAATGAGTCGTCATTTTCATTGATTTAGCGTCACTTTTATCCATTTGGCGAGTTTTTCGTTAATTTAGCAACATTTAAAAAAGTCGCCAAGTTGGCGACATTCCACCAAATTTACCGCCAAAATCTCGCCAAGCGTAATGAACAGAGAAATAAGTTATTCTTATACCAGATAAATGACTATTGGCGTTCAAATACAAAAGTATTACTCAAAGTATCTTTTTTAATGAATGGAACGAGCTAGATCCCGAGAATGATGTCACCAAATGTATGGCATGGTATTAGATATGAAAAGTGAATATGTTTCTCAATAGGAAATATTTCTTTTTATTTTATATGACTTTTTAATAATTTTTTTGAAAAATGTGCAATACCTCGGGAACGGTTCATGTTAGCGTTCTAAAATTTATGTCAATAGTTTTCCAATGCAAAATTACATAAGAAATGTGTATTTGCGTAACTTTATTAGCGGTTTTGATTTTTTGACGATTTTTTCAAAATTTCACTCGAAAATTTAGGGTGTTCTGAACATTCGACTGCGTGTGAAAACAATAGGTATCCAGTGTTTACGGATTGTAATTTTTGTAACAAATTGCGTTCGAATCGGTCTATTCGTTCGTTAGCTATCGTCTCCACAGACTCACTGACGCACACACACACAGACATCACTTCAAAAATGTTCGATTCGTGATCAGGGATGCTTGAAACGTGCTCTCCCGTCAAAAACTCGAATTCGAATTTTCGACCCTGTCACAATACTTTCCTTATACATTATTGTATATAAGGAAAGTAATAAAACCAAGGAGAAAATTTTATAAGTGAATGCTAGAGTTTTTAATAATTTTCTTTAAACTACAATTACGAAGTGACTAACTGCAACACTATATATAGGTAACTGAAATTATCCCTTAAATTGTTATTAAATTTTTGTTTGAGGGAAGTGCGGAAAATCTGAAGCAACTTCTTTGATTTAACTGGAGTGTTGCCATTTATTCGAGAGAAAGATTCCTAGTTATGGCATTACACATAGTAGATTCGGATTTAACAATTTATTTTAACCAAGGTTTTGTTTAGCAGCTTTTGTATGTTGTCCCATTACATCTACACTATAGAAAATATTTCGCACATTTAATGGCTGTAATTATTCCATATGTTTAATTAATGATACCATACATTTAATGGTGATATTATGAAGTATACCGAATTATAATGAAATATTATTTTCAAAAAAATTTCTAGCCATCCACTTTTATTGCATGAAATAAAAATATGAATTTTTTTTTTTTTTTTTTTTTTTTTTTAAAGGATTTTAAAATAAAAACATGGATTCTAAAACTTATTTTTTGATTACTTATTTTCTATTTCTTGGTGTATTTTAAAATAAGTGTATGAAGAGATGGGTTGAACCTGTAGGTTTCAAAATCCAAAGGATTAGAATATACCACGATAAGCAACGATATGACAAATTTGAGCTTTCTAAGTTAATTCGGTTTTTGGGTTATTCTCTAAAAACTTGTACATTCCTGTTACTAACCCAGGACGGGCTGGACTGATCAGGCTCAAAATTTAAAAGATTAAGATGAGCGACAAAAGACAAATGCAAAATTTTGTCACTACAATTCACGAAAGAGCCTCAAAATCTGAGTTCTTTCGTTAGAGCCTCAAAGATTTGAAACTCTTTACATATAACATATTGTTAAGACGCCTCCTCTTAAATCGTGGGTGCACTTTCAAGATACAAAAATGAGACCGAATTTCTGGATAACTAACTCTTTTATTTAAAAGCACTAATAAGCGTAAACAGGAACCATATACAGCTAAAAACACTACAGATCACTAAACAACTACAAGCTCACTAAACAACTATCAGGAACAATTAAACAGCAATTAAATGCTCCACCGATTCACAAAAGAGCTGATCCTGTTCTCGAACTTTTATAGGGTTAAAATTTAATCGAATAAAAATTAATTCGACGAAAGTTAATCGAATTAAAGTCAGATCCATCATAATGAGACTGGCTTTTTAAATTTAGACAAATATTTTATATCTAGTATTTTTATTTTCAATTTTCTCATAAACATAATAAAATTAAGTTCTCGAACTTTTATAAGGTTAAAATTTAATCGAATTAAAATTAATTCGACAAAAATTAATCGAATTAAAGCCTGGCCCATCATAATAAATCTGGCTTTTTAAATTTAGACAAGTATTTTATATCTAGTATTTTTATGTTCACTTTTATCATAAACATAGTAAAAGTAAGTTCTCGAAATTTTATAGGGTTAAAATTTAATCGAATTAAAATTAATTCGACTAAAATTAATCGAATTAAAGCTAGACTCATCATAATGAGTCTGTTTTTTTAAATTTAGACAAATATTTTATATCTAGTATTTGTATGCTCACTTTTATCATAAACATAATAAAAGTAAGTTCTCGAACTTTTATAGGGTTAAAATTTAATCGAATTAAAATTAAGAGCCCACTTTTTAGTAATAAAGGGTAAATTCAACAGGGAAAGGGTTATTCAGCAGAGAAAGGAGTATTCAGCGGAGGAAAGGTTTAGCAGAAAAAGGGTTAAAAAATTTAAATATTGGTTTAAATTTAAACAATTTTTATTAGAGTAAGGGTTAAATCAGAGAAGGGGGAGCAGAGAAAGGGCTTTTAATAATGAGGAAACTTCTAATAATTCTAATGTTGAATTGAGAAATTCCTAATCCCGATATTTCGGGATTAACAAGTTGAAAAAGGCGCGAAAATCGCCTCAGAAAAGTATATTTGTAATTGTATTTAAGTACTTAATGTTCCTAGTGAACAATGTGTTATTAACTTTACCCTGCATATCATGTGATCTGTTATTTAATTATTTGAAATTCGTTTTAATTAACTACATACTATATTTCGCGTATCAAAACATTGAATGGGCAATACACGTTTATAAACATTTGTTTGACTCAATTTAAGTTGTTCTTTTCCCCCATAAAATTCAACGGAGTAAAAATGTAGAATTGCTTTTAACTTTTTAAACTTTAACTTATTTTAAGAAATTTATTTCATTTGATAAAACGGTCTCATGATATCCCATGATACTGTATATAAAATTTTGTAGAAATTAACCGGGTGTTTTTTGCTGTGTTACACGTGGACAGACGGGCGGACACACCAATTACAGTAGATGTGTTTTCATATTTATAGAATATGAACACGTCTCTTCAACCTGATCTAATCAGAGCGATGGTAAAGCCTATAAGAAACAAAATGTCGGGAAGAAGTTTGATATTCCTTTAAACAACCTTAAGGGGGAAAAAAACGTGCATTATCTCGTTTCGAAGGTGTTGTCCACGGGATACATCATTAATAAACGGTGGATTCCGGCGATAAAAAAAAAAATACCTATAAGGAAACTGTTTATTTGGCATTCACGTTTGCAGGACTTATACAGATTATGTTAGCGGGATTTTCGGAAGCGTGACGTCAATTCCGTTCATTAAGTCACTTCAAAAGGGGTGTTGTGGCCGTTTTGTTGCCATTCCATTACGTACAAGTTGCAACATCCAGAGTAATCTTTCGTCGAAATAAAACTCTTGAAATAACAGTAAATGTGGAAAATATATTGCAGAATATATGAAATTAAAAGGAACACAAACAAAAATTATGAAACTATCGTAGGCGAAGCAATAGGTGTGGAGGGGGACTCATAAATATAATAAACCTGAATGCTTCTATACAATAATACTTCTATTAGGGGTGCGACAATCCAGTGGTCAGCGCGAGGGGATTGCACTCGGACGACCCGAGTTCAATTCCCGCCTCTGCCCAAACTGTCACCGTGTTCACGCGGAGTACGGGTTCGTTAATTGTGTGAGTCCGTATGTCCTTCCGAGGGGTTGATGGTAGAGGAATGAGGGTACGATCCCTGTGGATGCCTATCCCACTGGGTTCCAGTCTAAATTGGGTGACACTGTTCTTCCATCCAAACAGATACCTTGCACCTTCGGGTATGCCGGACGGTCTGGGTCGAAGAAGAAGAAATATAATACTTCAAAAAATGTACATAATTACTTAAGTAGTTAAAATTAAAGCTCATCAGATGGGCCTCAAGCGCCTAAAACGGGTCCCATATCCCCTCCCTCCTCCAACTCGCCTTTGAAAAGTCATAAGTTTAATTTTCACTTGATGAATAGCAGCTAGTAGTTAAAATATAATTGTTGCAAATAGTCTGATAAAGATCCAGAGTGGGGGCCCGGTTTATTCCGACACCTCTCTTCCTCTTCGAAAAGTCATAAGCTTTCTTTTCATTTGATTAATTTTCACAAATACATAAATTTTAATTTTTGCAATTTATCTGATAAAATGCAGTATACAGGGTTCCAAGGAAATATACGGACCAGGTAAATAACACGAGAAGTATTAAAGTTATCGTATATTATTACTTCCCCTATATATACATAGTATAATGTACAGGAATTACTCCTCAATTTTAGCAACCCTGACAACCCAGAACGTCCAGCTCAAGGGCAGGTCGCGTGATGAATTCAGAGACTTCAGGAATACGGCATGGAGATTCGATACCAAAAGGGATCATCTCATGGAAATGCTGATACACTTTCAATAAAACCTTGACCTTTGAACTGAGGACATTGCTTTCGTTATTTTAAAAACCCTGAAAGGGTGCACTTGATGCACTTTCAAGAAGACCTTGAACTTTAAACTGTGGACATTGCTTTCGAAATTTTAAGAACCCTGAAAGGACAGGTCGTGAGATTAATTCAGCGACTTCAGGAATTCGTCATGGAGATTCGATGCCGAAATAGATCATCTCATGGAAACGCTGTTGCACTTTCAAGAAGACCTTGACCTTTGAACTGTAGACATTGCTTTCGTTACTTTATAAACCCTAAAAGGGTTCAATTGATGCACTTTCAAGAAGACCTTTAAACTGTGGACATTGCTTTCGATATTTTAAGAACCCTGAAAGGACAGGTTGCGAGATGAATTCAGCGACTTCAGGAATTCGGCATGGAGATTCGATACCAAAAGGGATCATCTCATGGAAACGCTGATGCACTTTCAAGAAGACCTTGACCTCTGAACTGAGGACATTGCTTTCGATATTTTAAAATCCCTGAAAGGATGCACTTGATGCACTTTCAAAAAGACCTTGAACTTTAAACTGTGGTGTGGACATTGCTTTCGAAATTTTAAGAAACCTAAAAAGACAGGTCGCGAGATGAATTCGGCGACTTCAGGAATTCGACATGGAGATTCGATACCGAAATGGATAATCTCATGGAAACGCTAATGCACTTTCAAGAAAACATTGACCTCTGAACTGAGGACATTGCTTTCGTTATTTTAAAAACCCGGAAAGGGTGCACTTGATGCACTTTCAAGAAGACCTTGACCTTTGAACTGTAGACATTGCTTTCGTTATTTTAAAAACTCTGAAAAGATGCACTTGATTCACTTTCAAAAAGACCTTGTCCTTTGAACTGTGGACATTGCTTTCGTTATTTTAAAAACCATGAAAGGGTTCACTTAATGCACTTTCAAGAAGACCTTTGAACTGTGGACATTGCTTTCGAAATTTTAAGAACCCTGAAAGGGCAGGTCGCGAGATGAATTCAGCGACTTCAGGAATTCGTCATGGAGATTCGATGCCGAAATAGATCATCTCATGGAAACGCTGTTGCACTTTCAAGAAGACCTTTACCTTTGAACTGAGGACATTGCTTTCGTTCAGAATAAAGTTTTGAAACCATATTTCAACGATCATCCGGCAGGCTATCACCGATCAGAGTTCAAATTCACCACATGATCCTTAGAGGGATGCAGAATGTTCTCAAGCGATTGGAACGAAAAGACAAAAGCCTGTCAACTTGCTGCTTCTCTTCAAGGTCCTACGGCTGATATTTTATAGGCATTCCCGCCAGAAAAAAGTCTGGATTTCAAAACCCTGACGAATGCCCTTTAACTCAGCTATGGGGAGATTACTCTGAAAGAGACAGAGTTCAATAAAAATCTCGCCGTCAAAAGTTTGGAGATATTCGATGGGAGTCTACAAGACTTTCACAACTATTCTTTGCAGATTGCTCTATGGATGTTATAGAAAATCTTGCACCCCAGTACTTCAGAGATGTCATTCTTGACCCAGAAATTCAGTACGCTGTTCTTATTACCGAATGCAAGGATATGGTATTGGCCCTTGCCAACAAGTTTGAAGACTGGCGTCAGGTATCTTAACGGACTTCATCGATCCATCGTACGTGGCGCAACTGTGACTGATACCAATTTACAATCCGAAACGGTACGCACTATGAAGGAAATAAAAGAGATGCCTCAGAGGCAAAGTAACGACACATTCTAGCGATCACCTGATTCCCTGTCGAAAGGACTGTTGTGCTGGAACTGTAGAGAGAAAGAACATATAAGGAGAAACTGTACGGAAGGTCATGCTCTGCCCACATCAGACTTTTGTTTACATTTTCATCACACGAATCTATCCTATCCCTTTTGATGTCAATGAATTTGCCAATAGTCATTAATATCATGGGTATAATTAAATATCAATGGCATTTTGATGAGGATTTTGCACGTGTGTACGAATAAATCTTTATACTTGAACTCGTAAATTGCCAAAAACACTAAGTATTGTTACATTATTTCATTTAGGTGCTGTTAATTCAGTGCCCAAAAAAATTGCGCCATTCATCTTGTACATCATTTTTTCGTTGTAAAAGTTGTGAAGTCATTATGTTGGGAAAGTGATGTGCTGCACACATCAGATTCGAGCTGTGTCACTTTTCCTTGTGTTTTGCGTATTTCCATTATGAAATGCATATTTAGTTATGTAAGAAGAACACCCTCAAGTGAGTAAGTATCCTATGAGGTAGTTGACTCGTATTGTTAGTTTTGCGTTAATGTTGGGTTGATCCACTGTATGTTTGTTTTTTATTTAGCTATTTATATGTATAAAAAAATCTGGAGTGGGAGCCTCCACTCGACTTTTTATACATTCATATTTCACGGAGTTTATGGTCTTTTAAATTTTTTGTGAAATAACAACTATTTCCTTGTTAATTTAAAATATTATTTCGATACTAAATCCGAGAAAATACGTCTATTTTCCTTTATTGAAATCAAGATTTTGATGCAAGTTTTGTATCAAAATCTTTATTTGAATGAAATAAAATGATAAAAAAAGTTGTATCGTTTTCAGATTTTATATCAAGGTAATATTTTATAATAATATAAGAAGATGTCTGTCTGTGTTGTCTACAGTGAAAAATCTAAACATCATACAAACATTAAATTTGATACATAAGTATTTCAGGACCCTGGACGAAACGCCTCGGCGAGATTTTTTTAAATGTTAGTTTTTCAATTATTTTATATTTTAGACCAATTTACTGCGATTTTGGGCGATATTCAAACAAATCGATTCTTTAACGACCTAAAATATTATACCCGAATTTCCATCTTACATCATCGGGAAAAATCGAAAATTTTTCTTTCAAACAAACTTTAAATGCAACTCATACTATCGATTGACGAATTTTCGTGAATTTTTAAAATATACATATACTTTTCGTGCGTTTCAAATATCTCCGATTTTATATTACGATAGGAAAAAAATAACGTGCCATCCAACGCTTATAATTTTACAATAACTCCTAAATGGTATATTATAGTCTACTCCAGAAAGATATCTTTATAAACCCATCCGTTGATTACTTATAATTTTTTTAACTGAACCATGTCTTCGATTTTTCTGAATGAACCACACATTCATTCAAAAAAGTCCCATTTCCAAGTGGAACCCTTTTTCGAAGCTTTTCTACCTACTAAAGCCACTCCAACGCACTGGGGAATCGTGCATGACGTCCTGATGTGTGATCGAAATTTGACGATTTTATTTATAGCGTGAGAATGATTTTAGTTCAAAACAAGCAATTTGGAAATTAGGTTTCGGAGATTTTATTTTTATCGCACGAGAATGATTTTAATTCAACGCAGGCGATTTGGAAATTGAGCGCATGGTGTGTTATTTGTATCTGTATTATTTAAGAACCGGGCACTTATTTAATAATTTATGCACTTCTGAAATATGAAAATTACGTTGTTTGAAGAAGATATGGCAAAAATCGAAATTGGTCTAATTATGCTGAACTTGTTGATATATATATATATATATATAGTCAAACCTGATTGAAATGGAACCTGCAGGCAACGAAACACTGTCATAAGCGGAAAGTGTTTTTAGCCTCGTTAAAAAAATGTAGAAAAATTTATGTTATTTCTCCTGTGTGAAACGGAAACTACACAACGGATTGCCAATTTAAAGTAATTTGTTAATAATGCACCTGTTCTAACGAACTAAGAATAGAAAAATCGTCCAACTGTTGAAGTCATTTATTTCTAAGAGAATGACGAAGTGTCAATTGTAAATGAAAAAGGTACTACTGAAAAGGAAAATTCTATTAAATCATATGCCGATTTTCTTAAAACTGTTTCAGAACTTCAAGAATTTTCAGTTAATCAGGGAGATGCTAGAAAATTTAATCAAAGCACGATTTTTTACTAAAAGTTGCATCATTAGTAAGACATGTGTCTAAAAAACAATGTTAAATAATTTTAAAAGTTCACCTCAATAAAAATTTAGAATAATTAAATTGGTCATTATGATATAATATAGTATTAATTAAGTACATCTAAATAAACTTTTCAGAATTTTTAAATCATGTGTCGGTAAGCAGTTACCTATGAACAATCTGCATTTCCAGCTAAACCTTAAACTTGGCTTTTCCTGACATAACCTGCATGAAACGGAAGCCTTTTCAAGACTGAAAGATTTTTCCTGCCCCCTGGAAATCCGTTTAAACCAGGTTCGACTGTATTAAGATTTAAGTAAGTGAACCAGTTCGGTTTTGTGATTGGGAAGAAGGAGGGAGGTGGTATGACGCATGTTGTGTCAATGTACACCGATCACAGGCAATTTTCACTGTTAATTATATGAATAAAAGTTTAAAATATTTTGCAATTTTTTTTTTTTAATTTCTTTTTTCAAGTTGGCAACAACTTAGTTACACTAATGAATAGGATTTTGGCTTGTCTGTGTCAATGTAAACTGTTAAGGAACTATTAACATCAATAGAACAGTTCAAAATATCAACTTTTCCACATATACTATACTAGCCATTCCCACACACGTTTGGTATGTACGGAATGGCTAGCTAGCACCATTTCAAATTAATGTATAGCAAGAAAGATCAGTCATGCATAAAGCATTAATTATGAAACACTTTCCAACTGAAATGCAATCCGCTGAATGTATCGCATCTCTAAAACGCGATACATTCAGCGGTGATATTTTTTTAATTATTACAGGACTACAATAATTTATTTTACTTGAAAACTTAAAACTTCCTCGAAGAAAAGGAACTTTATTCAAATGACGTCATCGAAATATAAATCGTCTGGCTCTCTATGTAAAAGCAGCGAATGTTTCATTCATACACTTCCAGACTCCAGAATTAAATAGTTCTGCGTGAAAAAAAAATTTAGCAATTCTTATACAATTCATCTTATAATCACTTGTCTACATTCTCATAAATTATCACAGTACTACACAGGGTTCGTGCGCACTCTGGAAATCGGGAAAACCGGGAATTTGCAAGTGGACTAAAATGCCAGGGAAATTGCAGGGAAATTCGATTTTTTGTTCAAAATTCTAAATAAAACAGGGAATTTTCAACTTGCCGACCTGTTTGTTCACAGAGATACCAATTACTACTTATTCTCCGTAGTTTCTACGGACAACTTCCTCATACTGCGAATTACGAAATTTGCATAATTTCCTATGAAAAATTGTCTTCTGTGAAGGTCAATGTAAATTTACGGCCTCCTGCACGGTAATTTCAACCAAATCAACGTAACTACGGGAATTTACGGCCGCATGGACGTTAATGCCAATCAAATTAACGTGACAACGGGGATTCACGGCCGCGTGCACGATAATGCCAATCAAATGAATGTGACAACGGGGATTTACGGCCGCGTGCACGGTAATTTTAATCAAATCACCGTGATAATGATGATTTACTGCGACGTGGAATGTAAAAGATCGTTTTCTTTTTCATGGTAGTAATAAATACACTTCTTAAAGGTTGTTAAATTTCGTATAAATCGCTGAATGGTTAATTTTATAATTATTTGAGCATAAAAAGTGTAATTACGCAATTCAGTTTATGTTTTCTTGAATCCCTGAGAGTCAATTAGTATTTTTTTCCATCTATCTCCATCTTCTAAATGCTGCATATTAGATTGACTAAACTAACTTATTTTATATTCTGATTAATTATTAAGGTTAATTTTTTAATTATTTTCGCATAAACAGCGCGATTACGCAATTCACTTTATGTTCCCGTGAATCGTCGAGAGCCCATTAGTATCTTTACCATCCATCTCCACCTTCTAAATGTTGCATATTAGATTGACTAAACTAGCATTTTTTCATATTTTGGCTATTATTAAGGGTTGATTTTTAAATTATTTTAGCATATGTTCACGTGAATGGCCGAGAGTCCATTAGAATCTTTTCCCATCCATCTTCTAAATGTTGCATATTAGATTGACTAGACTAACTTATTTTTATATTCTGGTTGCTTATTAAGGTTCATTTTTTAATTATTTTTATATAATACATATTTTCCTATTTTGCAAAATGGGTATGAACCTTTTGAAGGGATAATTTCCAAAAAGTGGTATTAAAATAATGATTTAGGCAAATAAAAAAGCAACCATTTTAGCAAGGATATTTAAAATTGATATATTCACATCTATAAATACATTGCTATATTTTATTTTTTATTAAAGATTAATATTTGTTACTATTAAGAGTAAATTCTATCTAGTTTCAGATTTTTCGGTAAAAAAGCCGGATATAAAGTTTCGTGAAAATCCATCAATATTTATGGCAGCTATCGTATACATTAGCAATTGATAACAGATGAACATTACTCTAAAATAGTCAAAATGTATTCAGCAGATCCTAAAACATGTATAAACATCAAAATCTCGAGATAGAAAATATTCGTGGAAACAGTACTTTCTCCATTCTATACTATAGTATGAGGAAGTAAAAATAGACACATTTCGCAAGCTAATTGAGGCGTGTGCTGGGGGAAGGGGGGGTCGACAGAAGAAATACCTATTGATAATCATGTATAAATGGTCGATCATGCGATTTAAAGGTTTTGAACAACGAAACTTCGTGACCAAACAGGAAATAATACCTATCTACCTACAGGATAAAATAAAAACTGATTTCCCACAAACCAAAATTAATGAAACAACAAGCATTAGTTCAAATGTTTAAACAAGATGATAAAATGTAAACTTTATTTTTCTTTATATTTCTTGTATATGTATATTTTTCTTAAAATTTCTTTTGTTCCATTTTTTTGTATTAAATAATATTTTTAATGGGTTTGGTTAACTTGACTTTTGGGCATTATTTTTACTAAAAATAATGATTTATAGTGTATTTAGTTGATATTAAGTTTGAATTTTATCCAAATTCTATAATTCGAAATTCGCAAAGTCCAGATTTCTGAGATTGTACTGTATATGCAGATAAAATTGTATACAAATATAGAAAATTTTGAGTTATTTTGAATGTTTTTTTTTTTTCTCACTGTCATGTATTCGCGGTAAATATCAGTTAAATCTAAAATTATTTTTTGAAATTGGCGTTAAAATAGTAGTACGCAGTACCTGGAATTTTGACGAAGACAACAGGGAAAACCTGGAAAACTCAGGGGAATTTCATTTTGAAAAATGAGCATGAACCCTGACTACAATAATTTATTTTACTTGGAAATTTAAAATCATGGTGGTAAAAGTACTTTCTAACGGCAATTCAGTAAAATCGTCTGCTTCTCTATGTAAAATCAATGAATATTTCATTCATATCACCTATATTCCAGACTCCAGAACTAAATAATTTTGCATTAAAAAAAATCCAACAATTCTTATACAACTCATCTTACAGCTTGATTTGTTTACATTCTGCATCCGTTAAAATTAGGCTTCGTTGTAGAAATAATCAAAGTTTGCTGATCTTAAACTCAAAAATATTATAATTGCGTGTTGATTTTTACCTCTGGGAAAAAAGATGGATGGCATATTTTATTTTGAAATGAGTCACGTGATCTCTGCATATTATATGGGTGTAATTATTATTTTGATTTTGATTTTAAAAACTACCGAACACATTTTGCTGAATTTTTTTTTTATATATATTTTATGGGATTATTTGAATATTTCCTAAAATTTTCGAAGCAATTTGTGAATTTTAAATTCTCTTAAAAAATGTTTGAAAAATTAGGTCCCATAAGATTTAATGTATTTCATTTTTTCAACTCCCTCGGAGGTGACGGTTCAATCCAAATCTAATTGGGTAATATTATTCATTTACATTCCCATATATGTCCCACAAACCGTCTTAACAACATACTAAAATTTGATTTTTGATAAAGTCATTTTTACGGCAGTTATCGTGCGAACGGACAGACAGACAGACAGAATGAACAAAGTCATAAACACTTTTCAACTACGTTGTAAAGTGTTGAAAAATAGCGCAGATTTTATAGTTTAGTTACCTTGGAAATTGCGGTATGCAACGCAAGGTTTCATCGCCTGTCGTTGTATGTTGCCTTATTTTCAGACATGTTAATCTAAATCAATCATTAATAAAAAAATATTTTCAATAGCTTGATCAGAATAGTAGCCAACAGACGATTTCGGTATTTGAAGCATAACACTGCTACTATGATCACAAAATAAACATAAAACTGTACCAAAAATTTAATTATATAATATAAAAAATCGTCCGCAATAAATATAGAATAAAATATAATCAAAACCGGTTGATTATACATAAATAGTTAATTAAGAAAATTTAGGATATATATTTCCGCGCATGATAGTATAAAAACGAATTTTATGTATTTAGTCATTCTAGAGTTATAGTTGTTGGAAAAAATGTTGGAAAAGAATATTGGAAAAAAATATCAGCATTTAAAAAATTTTCAAACAAAATTCCGAGATTTTATATTTTTCTCATTATTTTTATGTATAACAAATTGTTTTGGACACCAGTGTATTTGAGTAGCTCTAAAAGTGGGGAAGGGGACGAAGAATTTTACACACCCTCTGTTGTAGATCATTCCTCAGTCAAGATTATGGCAGGGGCGCACATAAAAATTGTGAGTCCCCCCCCCCCTATAAACATCTATACCGGCCCCATATTACATTTTCCTTTCTTTGTGAATGTTTCATATCTCCTCCTCTCTCAAAGATAAAATTATCGGTCGGGGAAATCTCCCACTCGAGGGGTGTCTGCCCCCCCCCCCCCCTTATGGGTGGCCCTGATTGAGGCATGATGTAAAATCTCGTGAAAGCTAGAGAAAACCCATAAAATTTATAACCAAATCTGAAACATGTGTTAAGTATGCCTTAAAACAACAACAAAAGTAGCATTAATTAGGGAAAACCACTTGCATTTATTCGACTCCCTGCATCGTTTCATCTGGCAACTTAATGCATTTTATAACGTCTTCAGCTTTTCGAAATTAAAAAAAAAAATTAAAAAGTATCTCGAAACGGTTCATCCTACAGCCATAGGATCAATCTAATTCGCTTTGTTATCAAAAGTTACATGAGGAACAAGTACATAATTAATATATTTCAATAATTCTAGACATTTATTTCAGATTTTTACGGTACAGATATACAAACGATACAAATTTTTCAATTTTTTTCTTGCAATGCGAAAAAAAAAATAAATAAATAAAAAACAAGCTACTTTGAATTTATTTTGGTATGAGAAGGTCGAGTTGAGCCGCACTCAAGTTAATTGTTTATGTTGACAAGTTAACTGAAAACGTCATTTTTTGTTTAAACACTTAAACAGTCCAGATATTTTCAGCTAGTAACCGTATCTGTAATACATACCGAATATCATTAGTACTTCCGCAGCTTAGGTAAAAGATACAGATGGTTCGAAATCCACAGCACAAAGTAATGCAACTTTAAAAAGAAAACGCAACGGCGAACTCGAAGTCATAAATAGGATGAACGACGAAGTTACCTTGGATCTAATAAAAAGATGAGGAAGTGAGCAGAATCGCGAGATATTTTATCCTTATGCAAATTTCTTATCTATAAGCGAAGGTTTCGCGGCAGCAGTGCTTATTTATGGCTTTTATGAGCTTTGCAGTCGCATCTAGTAGTGTGACAATCTTATACAGGACGATCGAAATTCCTCGCACACATCAAACTTTAAAATCCTGTAATGTTCCGTGAAATTGAGATAATAGAATTTTGTTCCCTCAGGTGGCACTCATATACCCTTCAAAAATGTCTGCCGTTTTTAATAAGTCAGCCGATCATTACAGATATATATATATATTAATCAATCGAAGAACACGACGTTTTTAGAGTGAAATAATTTTTATTTTAAATAAATATTTCTCTAGCCATTCTCATGAGAGTCTCATTAAAGAGTTGCAGAAAAGTTAAGTAAAGAGTTTCAGTCGCGAAGTTGCAGTTTTATTTCAGAAAATTTATCCTGGCTTGAAATAAAAGGCCTGCCTGTTCTCACTTTATCTGCAATATATCCAGTTTCTTGAAAACGCTTTACTAATCTCGAAATTGGTGAATTGCTGGGGGTTTTTAGAGCATGGGTTATTCTTCTTCTTCTTCAACCCAGACTGTCTGACCTGCCCAAAGGTGTAAGTTATCTGTTTGGACGGGCGGGAAGTGCTACCCAATTTAGACAGCAACCTAGTGTGGGTGGCATCCACAAGGACCGCACCCTCCTTCCCCAACCACCAACCTCTCTGAAGGACTTACGGAAGTAAATATTTAAGGTGCAGGTACTCCGCGTGAACACGGGGACAGTTTAGGCAGTGTTCTAACCACTGGGCTGTCTTACTCTGGGTTCTTCTTCTGAAACTCTTTAATGATATTTTTTATAAGAATAGCTAAAGAAATATGGTTCTGAAATAAACATTTGTTGCATGGTTGACACCACACGCCCCGTCCAGGACACAATAAAACCTGCTAATAACCCGATACAGCAATTGAAAATGTTCGTTATAGCCGTCATTGATACTTTAAATAAATCAAACATTCTGAAGATGTGAGGACAACAATTTAAAATAAATAAAAACAAATTTGTTATATCAACATTACTCCAAAAATATCTACATTCCTAATCAATGAACTTATTTAATTATCTCTATTAAAATATTCTTTCGAAACTCAATTATAAAATACAATTATCTTAAACACAATCATTATTATTTATATTCAACTTCTAAAATTATCCTCTAGGTTATTTTTGTTCAGATATAGTCACTTTACTATAGACGGGACCGCACATGGAGGGGGGGGGCATCAGACATTACTATAGAGTGAAAGGGTTGACCAGAATTGGCCCGGAGCACCAATATTTTCTTTTAGGGGCATGAAAAATTCACAAAAAGTGAGAAAATCAAATATAGAGGGGGGGGGGGGCTGTGATATTTGTAGGGGGCCCACAATTTCTCAATGGGCGGGTCTGCTATAGACTTAATGTGTACACTCATAGACCCTTCCCTACATATTTATTGTAGTGCTTAACCTTTTGCTTATGGGTGGGACAGAGTCAATCTCAAATGAAGAATCTCTCAAAAAGACAGGTATTTGACATATCCTATCCCAAACATTTTGATCGATCCCCCTTTACAAGCATTGGCGTCCATGAACGCCAAATACTTTACATTTTTCCAACTTACTTAGTCCAAAGTGTTTATTTACATTTTTTGTAATACTCCATTTTTCCGCCTGAGAAACCCCAACCATGATGTTATTCACCTTTACAAAAAAAAAGTATCCGAACCCCTTCTGGAGCTCCCTTCCACACTTGTATATGTCCGACTCCTTATGGGCTTTCCTGGGAACAAAAATGAATCTAGCATTTCAAATTTATTCAATTCAATAATTTATATTACAATTTATTTACCTCTAAAATAATTTCGACATTCTGATGCCATCCACACAAATTTTTTATTTTGGCCAAACAAAGAGAAAAGTGGTGATTGCCAGATTCGATACTAAATATCAGTAATATATACTTGATGCTTTGATTAAACGAGATAATTCATTTATTACTTTTCTTATATACATAGTGTAATAAGAAAAGTATTGTGACGGGGTCAAAAATTCGAATTATAGTTTTCAACGGGAGAGCAAGTTTCAAGCATCTCTGAACATGAATCAAACGTTTTTGAGGTGATGTTTGTATGTGTGTGTGTATCAGTGAGTCTGTAGAGACGATATCTGATGAACGAATGGAGCGATTCGAACGAAATTTGGTACAAAAATTACAATCCGTGAATACTGGAAGCTTATTGTTTTTAAACACAATCGAATGTTCAGAATCCCACTAAATTTTCAAGTGAAATTTTGAAAAAAATCAGCAAAAAATCAAAACATTTCATAAAGATACACAAATGTAATTTCTTTTGTAATTTTTCATTAGAAAACAATTGATACAAACTTTAGAATACTAGCATGAACCGTTCTCAAAATGTTGCATATTTTTCAAATAAATTTATCAAAAAATCACATAAAATAAAAAAAATATTAACTATTGTGAAATATGTTTGTTCACTTTTAATATGTATCATGCGATAAAATTGGTAGCATCATTCTCATGGATCTAGCTCGTTCCATTCATGAGAAAAAATACTTTGGATAATAATTTTCTAGTTGGGCACCAATAGTCTGCTATAAGAATAACTTACTTCTCCGTTAATAAAGCTTGGTGAGATTTTAGCAACAAATTTGGCAGAATGTCGCCAATTTGGCGACTTTTTTACATATTGCAAAATTAAAATATCGCCAAATTGATATAAATGATGCTAAATTACTGAAAATTATGAGTAATTGACAAAAATTCAATATCTTTGAAAAAATATAAGTATCTACGAGTACTACAAGAAGAACCTATTTTTCCTTCCGCAACATTTGGATAAATTTTTAGTAATGAATTTTTTGGAATATCTCCAACTTGGTGATTTTTTAAATGTTGCCAAATTGACAAAAATGTCACCCAATTGAAAAAAATTCACTAAATTGATGAAACTGACACTGAATCAAGGAAATGACGAACGACTAATTGTAAGTTCAATATCTTGGAAAGAACATAAGAATAGACTATAAGAATATCCTATTTCTCCATACGTAATGCTTGGTGAGAAATTTTATGGGACATATTTCGCCCCAGATTGATGAAAATGTTGTCAAAATTGCAAAAATGACACTAAATTAATGAAAATTACACCTAATTGATGATTTAATTATTAAATATTTTAAAATATGGACTGTATCGCTTATTGAGGATGCTATTAATACTGATAATTGTTAATTTAGAGCTGTGTAAAATATAAGTTAATTGGGTACTTTAAAATAGTATTACACATTCCACATTAAAAACACAGTACAGTGGATCTTATACATTATTTTTTGACTATAAAAGGAGTAAATTCATTGCATTATATACGGAAAGTCATGTGTTGCCCACATCACATATTTTTCTTTCCTTAATGTTCAAAATAGAAATACAAGTTGAAAGCTAGAAACATAAATGAGAGGAAAGAGCATTTTGACACGCTTTAAATCAATCAGGTGAATTTTTTCCTCGCTAGAACATTATTGAAATGGGAAATAAAGTATCATGTATAGACCACTTGTTTTTTACCCCCGGGGATGGAAGTGTGTGTGTGTGGGGGGGGGGGGTACTTGCATCACTACTGGTTCCCTAAAAATTAAAAAATATTAATTTAAAGCTTAATATTTTAATAGAAATTTGTTACATTTTCGTTAGTAGATTTTTGGTAGATTTGAATTGCGAATTCAGTACATTTTAGCAAATTTTTCACTGGTTGTCAGTAGAAATGTCCCAAAAAATCTGGTTACACTGAGTGTTACAGGACAACAGAAACACTGCATTAAAGAAAAAAATATGCAAGTCCAAGTTGCCTGACCTTAGCTACTAACTTGGCAGAAAATTGACCAAGTAGGTGCTGTTTTGTGAATTTGTCACCAAAGTCAAGTGACTCTGACCATTCTGTAATAAAATTGACAACTGCATATGCTGTTTTCCAGCAAGCATATATTTAAGACAGGGAAGAGGAGAAATCTGCTATTGCAACAATAATATATTTCTTTGATCATAGTTCCTACAATCTTACCCCTTCTCTTATTACACATGCATCATGTTGATGTGGAATTCTATATGATTAAAAGTTGTGCACATTTAATTTTAAAAACCCTATAATGTACCCAAAAAATTGAAATATGTAGTTTTTTCTTTGTTAGGTGGAAATCAATATACCTTCAAAGATTATATTAAAAATAGCATCTGCTGTTTTTAATACGTCAGGCAATTATTAGATCTTTTTTTTTTATCAATCAAAAAACCCTGCGTTTTCCCAGAAAGAAATAATTTATATTTTATAAAAATATTTATCTAGCCATTATGAGTGTATCATTGAAGAGTTTTAGAAGAAACACACATTCTAACGGAAGAAGCTCTCCGGTTCGAGAGCAAATCGAGGGCTAAAGAATTAGCTTACCTCCGTCAAAATCTATTACCATTGAATCTCGATGTTCAAGTTTGGAATCTGTGTTTCGTGTAATTTGCATGATGTGCAGAATTCAAAATGGTGCATGATGCATGAGTTTTATAATCCTGCCATGTGGTTTAAAAATTGTCGATGGAAATTTTATTTGTGGCAGTGAAAATTTGTAGAGAGTGAATTCCTGAAGTATCCCCTATCCTTGATCCGATATGTCTCACTATTGTTGTGATCTTCTATATCAGTAAGTACAACTTCCTATTCTCTGTGAGCAGATATGTTCTTAATCTCGAACAAGTTTCTTCATCTATGGAAATAGAACATTTGTATTTTCGAAAGATATTTAATTTAGTTGATCTAATAAAAATGTTTATATTTAAATAACTTGACTTGTATTGCTTTCCACTAGTTGTATAATAATGTATGCTCTTACTTTTAGTTTCATAGTTCGACTGGCTAATCGGTTTTTGAATCTGGCCGGGGGAATTAGAATCTGGGTTAACAACACTGTATGATCTCTACGGAGAATCCAAAACCGATACCGAATTTGGTACAGTGTTAATTTCATACTTCACCATTTATACGGTACTCTAAAATTGAAACCAAAAACCTGTTTCAGAATATACATATATATATATATATATATTATTATTAATAATTTCAAATATACCACGTAATAATTTTACACATGCATTATTTATCTTTGATTGGATAACTCAATTTTGAGAATTCACCCATTCTTATCACCTGACTTACCACTTGGCCTGAGTCTAATACTGTTTACTATTTTCGAATGATTATTTTCCACTTGTCCTGAGTCCTATACTGATTACTTTTTTCGAAAGTCTACATACATATTATATATCGTTCAAATGTATTCATTCCGGTGCCCACTCGCATTGACGAAGTGAGGTGAAATGCTCAGTCGCTTCTTCCACTTACACATGGTAACCATGCTTGTGAGTTCATATTTCTGTTCGAGGAGGTATTAATTTTCTGATTTGTAATTCAATTGATTTATTTTTCTCCTTCCACTAGCCAGTAGACAGTTCCAATGGTGTCTATAGTTAAATACTATCGCCATTGTCAGAAACTGGCTATTCTATCGGTTTTAATTCGAATTGTATGGCTGTCCTGATGAGAATGCAATTTCGAACTAACCGCCATTTTTTGTGTAGTTTCAATTGATTGTTCTCTATGTCTTAATCTTTTATCTTGAGTTAATTATTATTGCCTTTTCTCATTTTTGCCGCGTTTTCTTTTTATTTTTATTTATATTTATACTTTTAATTGTGAATTTTGTATCCTTATATTCTTCTCATCCCCCTTTCCTTTGTAGTGATATGTTACCTTCTATCTTTATCCTTAGTCTTGGTCTATAGTTACTCATTTGTAACAGATATGCTAGAGATGGGTTTTTTTGTACATACAGTAGTTTATGCATAATTTACGATTAAAATCTTTCATTTTTTATTTATATATATATATATAAATAAAAATTGAAAGATTTTAATCGAAAATTATGCATAAACTACTGTACTATATATATATATATATATATATATATATATATATATATATATATATATATACACACACACACACACAGGGTGATCCAAAAGTCAGTTAAGATTTGAAAATTCAATAATTCTGTACATAGAGATAAAAATGAACACACATGCTTGAAATGACATGGGGGTTTTATTGAAAGCTTAAAAAAATAATTACAAAAAATGACCAACAGATGGTGCTTCATCTGATATCAAAAGCGATAATTAGCATAGCAATTCATCTGTTAGCAAAGATGATGTTCTTCATAACAAATGCTCAACATGTCGGCCGTCATTCATCAACAATGCCTGTAGACGAGGGACAATGTTGTGAACAGCACTGGGCAGCATATCTGTAAGAATGGCGAGAAATTGCAATCGGATGGCGTCTTTTAGCATCCCTAATTAATAAAGTCCGACAATCATGGTAGACTTGCGACTTCAGGTAACCCCACAACCAATAATCGCATGGATTGAGGACTGGGGACTTGGAAGGCCAAGTATGACGGAAGTGGCGGCTCAGCACGTGATCCTTACCAAACGATGTGGGCAAAAAATGTTTCACAGGTGTAGCAATATGGGGTGTATATAGCTACAGCTCATTTATACAAGATTCTCATGCAGTGTCACTGATGTTTTGCTGTCCAGCACCATTTGTTGGCCTTTTTTTGCAATTATTTTTTTAAGGGTTTAATAAAACCCAATTTCATTTCAAGCATGTGTGTCAATTTTTATCTCTCCATGTACATTATCCCGCGAATTATTGAATTTTCAAATATTAACTGACTTTTGGATCACCCAGTATATATATATATATATGCTTGTAACTAGTGATGCAGATGTAAAGCAATAGTGCTTGTCATCTTCTTATTAACAGTAATTAATAAATAGAAATAAGCAATAAATAATCTTGAAATATTTTATTCTAAAATATGAGTTAGTTAGTTATTTATGAACTCCACTTGCATGAACATTAAATCTGTGAACTCTGTTGTTTTAGGTAAGTAAGGGTTCTGGAAGAGTTTATGGGTTCCTCTAAATAAAAAATGTTGAAAATCACTGAATTAGAACAACAAATAAATATAATCTTAAAATGATTCAATCAAAAACTAAGATTGTACTTTTTTACAATGAAAATTCACTTCCGGTTAAAGCGTAAAATGTAGTTGTAGAAGATGATAGTTGGTAATAAATTACTTCTTTCTCATTAATTGCACCCAAACATTTCTTCAATTTTTGTTAAAGTCGTCATTTTCTAAATTTTGGACAGGAAAAAATGAATTTTTAAGGATATGTAAATAAAATGAGTACTTTTAGGATTTCTGAGAAGTAATTTTAAAAGACCTCTTAAAAATTAAATATATAAAATAAGACTATTAGTTATATGATCACTAAAGGAGATTTTACTGTATAAACAACAAATTAAACCCATTAACTGATAAACTAAGCAAATTTTATATTTTATTAAACTAAATGCACATATCAAGCTTTGTGCCAATAAGGAAATTGATTATCTTCTTGTGGATACACAGAAGCAGGCCTAAGATCCCTGTATTTGCCATGTCTATACCGCTGTAACCTAATATCTTGTCTCTGCCATGAAAATCTGTAACCTTCAGGCCTATGGAGACCAGGATACTTGGGCATGGGTGTTTCCTCTTTAAAGGGTTCAACCATTTTCAGACGCTTAAGAAGTACTTCTTTTTTTATTTCTTTTGGATCTCTGTACCGATCCAAATACCTAGTAGAAAAATAAAATGCATTTTAGTTGTAACCTAAAACTTGTAAATATTAAAAACTTGAGAAATTTTAGAATTTAATAGTTCAGCAATTACTAAATGAAATTCTTCATTAATTGTCATTGTAAAATTTCAATTTCATCACTCTGATATTATAGAGCAGACGTGCACAAACATTTTTGATCACACCCCCTTTAAAACTTAAAAATACAGTACAGTTCTTATTATCTGAGTCCCAGTTATCCAAGGTTCTATGTTACCCAGCCTAGAGTTTTCTAAATGACTTAATTTTTTCAAATGAAGTTGAAATATCTACTTTTGTAAAATTCTATTTTTTTTTCTTCTTAAAGATGCAAGGGGGAAGATGATGATGAATATAATCTTCCACTCGTAGAAATAGTAAATATCTTCTAGTTTCAGAACATATTACAGCAGCATTCAAGATTAAATGCATGAGGATGACCAATAAAGAGATAACCAACGACATAATTATAAATTGGAAGAGGATAGATACCCTGGAACACATCTTGTTCTTCTGGAGAGAACTTTTTTAGAGCTGTTTTAACAAAAATTTATGTTCCTTTGTGTATTTTATCTGTACATTTTATGTGTATTGTTTTTATAGTCTATAGAAGAGATAGTGAAATTGATCACTAATGCATCGGACTCGCATATCAAGTTGTATTGTATTGTATAAATTTAGTGCAAAAGGGAAAAAAAGAATGTAAAGAGGAGGATATGTGTCCAGGAGAAGGCTCAAGAATTTTGCCTTTGGAATGCCTAAATGTGATTAAGGCTACACTGCAATACATTGAATAGTAGGATGAGAGTACATCGAGAATGTACCATATGTACTGAAAAAAATAAACACATAATTACATATGCAGTTATTATATATATTTTTTGTCTTACAATACATATTTCCTAAATAGAAGGAATAGGGCAGATTCAAGACGGGAGGGGAACATTGTTGGAAATATCAGTGCTAAATTGTACAATACAGTATACACAGCTTTTTCCTTGTTAACTGAGTTTGACCATATTTGAGCTGCTCTCGTGTTCTCGGTCCACATAATTAAAGTCTTACATTGGGTCGGATACCTGCAGTTACCCATAAGTTATCCATTTTGTAGATTAGTTACACATCGGGTTCCCTTTAAATTTTAAAGCATGGGTTATATTTCACTTACTTTTAAAGCTATGTATTGTGTTATGGGTCTACCTGCAAAAATTATTTTTAAGGTTTATACCTTATCACTTTTCGTTTAAATGAGAGTAACTGAATAAATGCTTTAAACGATGGTCGAAAACTGTACACAGCAGAAACTTGTACATATGTATGAAATATTTAAAAATTATTGAATAGAATTTTGAAATACAATTCCATTGCAGGTTGCAGCTTAGGTATTTGAGTCATATATTGCAGGTTTGGTTCACGTTGTGGGTTAACACATCTCTCTGTTACGGGTGCAAATCGAAATGCAGATTCACAATGTTCTTCGTTGCAGGTGTGGATCGGGTCAAACCCAACATGCAGAGAATTCTAGTCTACTTTAGCTCAAATAACTGGGAGTCTACTGTATTCACTCTCTTCTCTTTAGAGATACTTTAACCCTCAACCCCCAGCTCGTATGAAAAAATAAATGTTTTAATACTTTTCAAGTTGAGATATAACAATGCTAGTAAAGATGAGATGTAACAGAACGATACATTTTTCTACAAGAAAACAGTAAATCATACATTTCAATTGAGATGCAAGAAATTAGAATCGTTCGGTAAAGAAGTATGTCTTGGGCATTTACACAAAATATGCAACTCCAAATTTTACTTCCATAAACTAAACGAAGGTATGATTCTCTTTCGAATTCAATTTTCAAAGTGCTGCCTGCCACTTGACAATTTTGTCTAATTATCTTATATCAAAAATTGATAGATGTGAGGGGATTGGCTGACTCCTGGTCAGATTTGAACCCAGTGCCAAGAGTGATAGGCCAAGGACCAAGTACAAGCCTAATACTATATGGTTTGGCCAAAAGCTAGCTTTGTACCTGAACTTATAATTCGGAATGGGGAGCCTTTTCCTGGAAAAAGCTCGGGCGAATCTGGAAAACAGAAAGGACCAACCCCAAGAGCATGTCTATTTTCAATTTTAAAACTCCAGTCTGCAGCATTCCCGATCCAGCCAGCGAAGTGTGTACTTTGATCATGCAGCTGCCAGGAGTATGATATTTTAAAAGAATTGCATATCTAAAGTAATCTGTTTAACATGTAAAGTAATCTGAACATGTCACCAATTCAGTTAAGTTTAACGACTTAGGAAAACCTCAATAATATGAAATTTCTGAACATCAATAAAAATTTAGTTATCCTGAAGTTGCCTCATATTTTACCAGAAACTAGTTACAAAGACTGAAATAATAATTACTTCTCTATAGGAAATCCTGTTGTAAAAATCTTTATTCAACAATTTGAATTCTTATCACACACATGACAAAAATAATTCTATCTAGTTCTAGTTTTTATATATCGTATCTGTTGTGGCTTACACGCCAAAGGTCTTACAATGTTAATTATAATGTCCATGTGTTATATTGTATAACCATAAATTTGTTGTAATCTGAAAACAGATGCGCATGCATTTCTATGTTTCTCTAGTTCACATGGCAACGTAAGTGTGTTCTTATAATTTTAGCCGAAAGTAACCGCAATTGTAATTTGAAAAATCCTCAATGGACGTTTGTATTAATTTGTTATAGTATAGTATTTCATTAAATACAGTCCACTTTTATAAGAAGAATAGTTTCTTGATTTAGTTTTGTTTTAACGGCAACCACGCCAAAACATGTGGTCATCGTCAATCTGCCGGAGAATATAGTTAAACTGGATATAGTTTAAAACTGCAATTATGGCTAACAATGAAGTAACGATGCTCAATCATCGTCGAGATGGAATAAAGACCCAAATAAAAATACTGTAGACCTTTATATCAGATGCAGAAGGAAAAGGAAAAATGGAACCAGTGGTATTGCAAGTAAAAGTAGGAAAGGCACATAAATTACTGATTCAAATAGAAGGGTTGCGATTTGAGTATTATAAATTTATGACTGAAGAAGATTTGGATAGTGTAGAGGACCATTTAGCCAATATGGAGGCAGATATTACAAATATTGAGGTAAGCCTCAAACATTTTTATAACTCTTTATGTAGTTCAAATGATATCAATAACAGTTTTAAAGAGGTGAAGAGTTATACAGTAAATCTAAAATTGCCTGAAATTCCTTTGCCTAAATTTTCCGATAATTACGAAGACTGGAATAATTTTAAATCACAGTTGATTGCTTTATTAGCATCAAATGTTCAGTTTTCGGAATATCAGAAACTGTATTATTTGCAATCATGTTTAATAGGAACAGCTAAACAAATGCAAACAATGGAGGACACATTTTCTTCTTTGTTTAAAGCTCTTGAAACCAGATTTGACAACAAAAGATTAATAGTAAATACCCATGTACGAGGCATGTTTTTTATGTAAGTACCGTTTTGCGATTCCGCCGCCGCAGCGCTACGGTCGGCGTTCCACGCATGCGCGCTGGTTACCTACATCTCTTGTCTACGCACCGACGCCATTACAGTCTGATTCTTCATTGTATACGTTGTTTACTGAGTGTTTAAGATGCCTCCGACAATCGTGAGTCCCGCCGATTGTGAAGTACGGGCTGTTATACGATTTCTTAGTGCTAAAGGCGTAAAACCGATTGATATTCATCGTGAGATCTGTGAAGTTTACGGACAAAACATTATGAGTGATGGAATGGTAAGGAAATGGGTGAGAGCATTTAAAGATGGCCGCACAAATGTGCATGATGAAGAACGGAGTGGGCGTCCTTCGGTCTTTAATGAAGATTTGGTGCAGAAAGTGGAAGAAAAGGTGAGAGAAAACAGACGCTTTACAATTTCATCAATGTGCGACTGGTTTCCTCAATATTCTCGTAGTGTTTTGTATCGCATTGTGACCGAGAACTTGAATTACCGGAAATTGTGTTCACGTTGGGTTCCAAAAATGTTGACAGATTTGCACAAAACCCAACGTTTAGGCAGTGCATTGACTTTCCTTGAGCGGTACCACAATGAAGGTGAAGATTTTTTAGACCAAATTGTTACTGGTGACGAAACATGGGTGGCCTACGTCACACCAGAATCAAAACAACAATCCATGGAATGGCGACATTCATCATCACCCAAAAGAGTGAAGTTTAAGCAAACAATTTCTGCCCGGAAAATCATGTGCACAGTTTTTTGGGACAAAAAAGGAGTATTGCTAGTGGAGTTTCTGCCTCGTAATGAGACAATCAATGCAGCGTCTTATTGTGAGACATTGAACAATCTGCGTCGTGCAATCCAGAACAAAAGACGTGGCAAGTTGAGTAAGGGTATCGTTTTGCTGCATGACAATGCCCGTCCACATGTGGCTAATCGGACCAAAGATCTCATCAAATCTTTTAAATGGGAAACTCTAGATCATCCTCCATACAGCCCTGATCTGGCGCCCAGCGACTACCATTTGTTCCTGCACTTGAAGAAACACCTGGGTGGTCAGCGTCTTCAAGACGATAACGAAGTCAAAACAGTTGTGATACAGTGGTTAACAAGTCAGGCGGCAGAATTTTATGAGGAGGGTATTCAAAAACTGGTGCCACGTTATGACAAGTGCCTCAATATTCACGGAAATTATGTAGAAAAGTAGATTAAGGTACAGGCTTTCATGTAGAAATAAAATTATTGCGATATCTTTGCACATCTTTTTTTAATTCCAAAACGGTACTTACTTAAAAAACATGCCTCGTAAATGAATTGTTCTCCATTGAAAAATTAAATTTTGAATCCGCAAAAGATTTGCGATCCTTAATTGATCAATTGCAAAAGCATTTAAGAGCAATAAAATCCATGCAGTTAGACCTAGACAAGTTGAGTGAAATCATGTTAATTAATATTGTGCTTCAAAATATAGATAAGGAATCCTGAAGCAATTTGAAATGTCATCAACTTCTACCGACCTAATGGATTGGAGCACATTTCTTACTTTTCTAGAAAAGAGAAGCCAAATCCTGGAAAATATTCAAGGTAAAGCATCTCCATTCAAATCGAAAGTTCATGCTCCTCAAACTTATAAACCTTGAAGCTTAGTAACAAAAATCACAAACACTTGTGTTATTTGTAAAAAACTGCACGCAATCTTCAAATGTGAATCATTTCTCGCAGCCGCTCCAATGAAACGTTATGAGCTCATTAAGAAGCATTCCTTGTGTATAAATTGACTTAGTAGTAGTCATAAAATTCAAAGAATGTTTGTAACATGTGCAATTCAAGGCACAATTCACTTTTGCATCGCCCTACTGGTACTTTCAATGCTCTCAGTACGAACAGAATGATGGTTCAGGGTCAAAGGAGTAACCCAAACTCGTTGACTACAGAGCGGCATAATGTAAACACTGGAGATAGTATCGAAGTTCCAAATACTCTTTCTGCATGCCTCTCTTCGAAGAAAAAGAAAACTGTTTTACTCTCAACAGCAGTTTTATGGGTTCATAATAATTCAGGACAATTTGTAAAGGCAAAAGTAATTTTAGATAATGGGTCGCAATCAAATTTCGTAACGAATGAATTTGTTAATTGCGAAGGATTAAGAAAGGAAGAAATAAACATTTCTGTTTCAACCTTAGGTGGGATCATCACTACAATAAAATCACAAGCATTTGCTACCATAACAAATTTTATAAAGCCATCTAAAATTGGCATGCTAATTGGAGCAGAAACATTTTTTGATATTGTTAGAGGGAACAAATTCGCACTTCATTAAAGTCTCTCATATTTCAAAACACTGTTTTAGGTTATATTGCAAGTGGCTACATTGAAACCTACAATCAAGCATCTAATTATTAAAGACTTACAGGTCAAGTCAACAATATTGAAAACACTATCGAGAAATTTTGGAAATTGGAAGACATAAATTTAAATGAAAGCATTTTAGGCAAGAAAGCCGAATATTGTGAAGAGCATTACAAAGCTACATACAATGGCGCGATAGCCCTGTGGTCAGTGTGCGGGAGCTGCACTCGGTAGGCCCGGGTTTGATTCCCGCCACTGCCAAAACTGCCACCGTGTTCACGCGGAGTACGATCACGTTAAACATGTGAGTCCGTAAGTCCTTCCGAGAGGTTGGTAGTAGAGGAAGGAGGGTACGGTCCCTGTGGATGTCTCCCCCACTGGGTTCCAGTCTAAATTGGATGGCGCTTCCCGGCAGTCCAAACAGATACCTTACACCTTTCTGGTAGGTCGGACAGTCTGGGTCTCAACAACAACAACACAGCTACAGACAGACATGACATGAATGGCCGCTACATAGTGTAAATGGTCATGAAGCAAGAATTGCATAATTTGGGGGATTCAAAGCTTATCGCAGAAACAAGATTGAAGCAATTACATCAAAGATTGTCTAAGAACGTCCAAATGTGTGAACTTTATCAGGATTTCATGCATGAATATGAAGCATTAGATGACATGGAAAAAGTAGATGACGATACCCTTCTTAATAATCATTATCTGCCACACCATGGTGTTTGTCGGCCTGATAACACAACTACAAAGCTTCGCATCATATTTAACACATCATCACCCACAACAACGGGTAAATCACTGAATGACCCTCCTATTAAAGGGAGAAGTCGTAGAAGATATTTTAGACATAATGTTGAGATTTCGAACATATAAATTGCATTTACTGCAGACGTTACAAAAATGTTTCGACAAATTCTTATTGAACCCTCTCAAAGAGATTTTCTTAGAAATTTGTGGGCTCACCATGAGATCAAAAAACCTACTACTTACAGGTTAAAAACTGCTACTTATGGAACAGTAAGTGCACCATTTTGGGCCATTAGGCCAGTTCGCTGAAGATGAATCCTCACACTTTCCGTTAGCCTTGGAAATTGTTTTGTGTGATTTTTACATGGATGATGTTCTTTCTGGAGCACAAGATATAGAGACAAAGCAAAAAATCCAACATCAATTGCTGGCTCTACTTCAGAAAGGGGGTATATCCCTTCACAAATGGACTTCCTAATCTTTTTAATAGTTCCTTAAATCCAGATCAAGAACGGAGTTTTCCTATTGATAAGCATTCGATAGTAAAAGCTTTAGGCATGAGTTGGCAACCCGAGGAAGATCAATTTCTGTTCAAAGTAGACTTTCAGATTGAATCGTTTTGCAACAAAAGAACGTCTTATCGGTTATTGCTCACTTGCACAATCCACTAGGTCACTTAGGTCCTGTTGTATGCAAAGCTAAAATATTTCAACAAAAACTTTGGCTACAAAAACTGAACTGGGAAGAACCTTTACCATAACCTCTTGCAATGGAATAGCAAAACTTTGCTGCTTCCTTAAAAGCTATTCAAGACCTACGAATTTCGCGTTGGATTCTTGCTGACAACTGTAAGAAAATTGCATTGCACTGTTTCGCTGACGCTTCAGAAGCAACTTTTGGTGTCGCAGCTTATATTCAGTGTATCTCATCAAACAACATGGCATCAGCCAAACTAGTGTCTAGCAAATCTCGAGTAGCCCCACTAAAGACCATCTCGATACCTAGACTCAAGTTGTGTGCTTGTTTGCTAGCATCACAGCTAATGAAAAAGATTCAGCAATCCTTGAACATCGCTTTAGATATTGTAATTCTATATACAGATTCCACAATTTCTTTAGCTTGGATTAGGACACCACATCATTCCACCTCATCAGTTGAAAAGATTTGTCGATAACCAAGTCACAAAAATACAAAATTTGATACAAGATTGAATTTGGCAGCATGTGCCATCCAATTTGAATCCAGTTGACATTATTTCCTGTGGAATTTACCCTCAAAAACTTCCAACCATGAGACTATGGTGGGATGACCCAATGTTTCTTCAAGAACCTGCAACTACCGAACTAGATAAAAAAACAATTGATTCCTCCATAGAATCGCAGTACTTTGATGAACTCAAAAAACTTTCGGACATCACTTTGAGTTCCACAACAGACAATTTATTCTGGAATAATTTTCTTGATTTGAGTAATAGTTATGTGAAATTAATTAGAGTTAAGTTATAATTTCAGGTTTATATTAAATCTTAAAAACCACGTAAGACACACAGATCCTCTGACTACAGAGGAGTTAAAAGAAGCTTGAGATCAAAAGAACCCATTCAGGTATCAGAATTTTCTAGAGAAATAAAAGAGCTAAAAAATTAATAACCATTTAAAAGCTGCCAAGTAAGGAATTGAATTTCCATTCTAGACCTCATAGGTGTATTAAGAGCAGGTGGCTGTCTGGATAATGCAAAAATGTGTATAGATAAAAAGTTCCCTATTTTACTTCCTCGTAAAAAATGTTTAACTAATTTGATAATGCAATATTTTCATTTGAAAAATTTGCACATCCGTGCCCAAATACTCCTGTACTGTGTTCGACAGAAGTTTTGGCCAATAAATGGCAGAAATACGGCGAGAAAGGTTATATATAACTACATTGTTTGCTTTCGCAATAAACCTATTTGTGCAAGGCAAATAATGGGATCTCTGCCAACGGAAAGGGTAAATCCTGAAGCGCATTTTGATTTGAGTGGTGTCGACTTTTGCGGTCCATTTTATATAAAATATAAAAATCAAAGAAAAGAGACTTTATCAAAAATTTACGTTGACATCTTCATATGCTTCATGACAAAGGCCATTCATTTGGAAGTTGTATCAGATTTGACTTCATTTATTGCAAAACTGTTATTTATATGTTTATGTTTGAATATTAGATATTTTCATATTTCGTGATTCATAGTTAATACTTTATATGCTTTACATATTTATGTTTTTATTGAAATTCGTATTTCAAAGCCAGGCGGCATGTTGTGGCTTACATGCCAAAGGTCTTCTTACACTGTTAATTATAATGTCCATGTGTTATTATGTATAACCATAAATTTGTTGTAATTTGAAAACAAATGTGCATGCATTTCTATGTTTCTTTAGTTCACGTGGCAACGCAAGTGTGTTATGATTTTAGCCGAGAGCAACAGCAATTGTAATTTGAAAAGTCCTCAAAGGACGTTTATATTAATTTGTTATAGTATAGTAGTTCATTAAATACAGTCCACTTTTATAAGAAGAATAGTTTTTTTGATTTAGTTTTGTTTCAACGGCAATAACGCCAAAACAGTATTTATACATAAAATTTTATACATGTGTTTCCATTCATGAATTGTGCTCACACCTCATAAACATACACAGATGAACATCTTTCCGAAATGTGCTCAGATCTTAAAACATGTTTTTCTCTCAAAATATGTTTTCTATAAAAAAAAGTATGATAATATTTTTTATATACACTACAGGATTCTCCCTCTTTACAAGTACAAAAATATGAACCTTTTAAGAACCTAAAATGCATTTACAGATGCATCTTTTCATGTGATACAAGCAAGATTATACACAACACAAAAAAATGTAATATTCAAAATTTTCATAGTGTTTATACTAAAATGTCTAATGTAGTAACTAACTAATTATTTAAAAAAATAAAATAAATAAATAACAGAAGAAAATACCATTGCATTTGAATACTTAACTATGCAGCACTGACAAAGATGTATGGTACACTATATTAAAAGTTAGCAATTATAACCTCCATTTGAAGAGCTTTACTTATTATGTATTATGCAATTGATTAAAGGTAGCAAAAAGCAGAAACCAAGAACATATAGGCAAGGGCAAACAGAGCATATAGGGCAAACCAGTAGTTAGTGATGATTCACTTTATTTGGTGGTTATTTTCTGAAATGTTATTTATTCATGGGGAATAAATGCTGATTTTTGACGAAATCATTATTTTTTATAGGGGGGGGGGGGGGGGAAATGACCTTCATAGAAAAAATAAGGAGTTTTTATGAGTACTTTATGGAGTTTTGGGTAAATAAAAAAAGTACTTTTAAAGGCTTTTAAAAATAAAAAATAAGGACTTTTAAGAACTGTACTATTGCTACTTTAAAGAAAGCCATCAATGACATGCATTCAATACTTAAAGCATTCTAGAATTACAAGATAATCATATATGATACTTAAAAAATAAACTAAATTGCACTTACAAATTGAATGGCTGCCCTCTAGGATAATGAACTTGAGGTCTGATATAAAGAGGTGGTTCATTATATTCAAAAACAGGCTCTTGCATATCTAATAATAAAACACATGAGTACAATAGTTTAAATAATTAACTAATCAACAAAAAGTTCTTAATAGGTGGGTCATGACTTTTCATAAAATTTCACACAAAAAATGTATTGCAGAATTAATAGTCTCATCTTAAGATTGACAGCATACATTAATTTAAATATTCACAGCATATAGCTACACTAAAAAATTTTTTTCAGTTCATAATAAAGAGATTCAAGAAGACGTGTTTAGGCACGTTGTTGTGATGAGTTTAGAATTTTAAACTCACCAAACACTTTAATCAATACAATATATATATATATATATTTGCAATGAGGACATTTCCCCAACTTCAAGATGGTCCAAAGGAAATGAATTTTTCTCAGAATGTCAGCAAAGTTGAAGGCAATAAAACAATTAAAAGATCCTAATTTCACAATCCTCACACTTTTAGACTACTTTTATGACTATGGAATAATGTGCATTTGAAAGGAAAAACAAAACCTCCCATGTCTTTTTTGCAATCTGTGAAATCTTCCTTTATTTTTGAAACCATTAGCTGTCAAGAACAAGCAATTAAGTCCATTTCTGTCGAATTGATGAGGAAGGCATTCATCTCACACTTCTACCAGATGTAAAAGGTCATTTTGTTGGTTATATCTTTTTCCCACCAGCATTCAGCGAAAATACTTAAGACGAGTGGAAAACTTTCACCCCCTATTCTACAATTTGTTAACAGAAATGACATCACCTTGTCAATAACCAATAGTCGGTATTGGCACGCCTCCATAAGTCTACATTCCCACAATTCCAAGCGTGAAGCTGGCAATTTTCTATTGTTTTTTGTTTTACTCTGTTACTTATAGCCAAATATGTGAGCATGGAAAAAAAGACGTGAAGGATTCCCTCTTCTCTGAGAAGGGGGAGGAATGGTGTTCCATTTTATTTATTTATTTATATATTTATTTATATATTTATTTATTTATTTATTTATTTATATATATATATATATATATATATATATATATATATATATATATATATATATATATATATATAAGGAATATAAAAGGATTCTAAATAACAGGGATGACCAAATGCCTTGCATAAAATGGCAGAGGAGGATTGCGACTCCTCTTTCTCGTTTAAAGCAGCTTTTACAGCCTGGGCAAACACTCACGACACCTATGCAATACAATGGTCGGTCCCCTAATGTGCCATGGTAAAAGCACCCAAACAACAAGAAAAGCAAGAACTACGACCATGAATCGATGAAGACAATGAAATCCAACGTTCAAAACATAAGTTAAGTAAGGCTTTTTGCACATGTGTTATGCCGAGATTCTACAGCTCTAAATTTAATTATTAGTTCAAAATTATGTAATAGCTTAAAATTCATTATTTTCCCCTTTCCCTTCAAAATTCTAAATTTATGTGTTGTTTTTAATATTTCGGCGATTTATTTCCCCTTTAGCGTAATTTGTTATCTTTTTAATGTTTTTATTATTCAAAATTGTGCGCAATGTGCCTTTAAACGTTAAATAATCTTTTGTTAATTCTCATAATCTTCGTTTTCAGCTGTTAACTTCAGTTCATTCACGAATCTGTGTAAAAAAGGCACTTTTTAAGACGAAACTTAGCCTTGAACCTCTTATCAGTAAAAACACCTGTTTTCGGGGTGCTAGAACATCCGGTGGGTTGCTGTGCGGCGGGTTGCCGCATCGGGGGAAGTGATCTTTTTATGATTCTTGGCATGACAGCGTTTTATTTCCGCAGTGTATGCGTGGGCGCTCGGCGCGAAGCGCAGGGTTTCGCTCGCCAAGTTTGGCGTCTCCTGGGAAGGCAAGCGTGTTGCCGGACATTCCGATTCCTGACCAGCATAGAGCGAGGAGGCGTTTTTTTTTGCTTTGAAGTTCCGTGGAACGGGCCCATGCAAGGGCGCCCGTATCCCGCGGTAGCCGGGAACATGTTTTATGTTATTAGTACTAAGCTCATAATGTACTACAAGTTATAGTTTTTTTAAATAATTAATTTGGCACGTCATACAAGTTTGGATGTCTGGCGCAAACATCTCTGTCATCGGCATTCTTCAACAGTTTTCCCGGCTCTCTTCACGTCTGGTGCTGTCATCTAGCGATAGTGTTTCTTTTAAATAATTAATTTGGCACGCCATACAAGTTTGGATGTCTGGCACAAACATCTCCATCATCGGCATTTGGATGTCTGGCGCAAACATCTCTGTCATCGGCATTTTTCAACAGTTTTCCCGGCTCTCTTCACGTCTGGTGCTGTCATCTAGCGATAGTGTTTCTTTTAAATAATTAATTTGGCACGTCATACAAGTTTGGATGTCTGGCACAAACATCTCCATCATCGGCATTTTCCAACAGTTTTTCCCGGCTCTTATTGCGTCTGGTGCTGACATCTATGATAGTGTTTTTAAAGTAATTAATCTGGTATTCCATACAAGTTCTGATCTTTAGTACAAGCATCTCCCTCATCGTCACTACTCATCAACAGTTTTGCTGGCTCTTATCGCATCTGCACCTGACATCTAGTGGTAGTGTTGAAAAGTGTTTCACTATGTTAAAAATTTCAAGCAGTAGATGAAAAAAAAAAAAGAAAACAGTGTTTTCTGTGCACTATTTAATGATTCAACATGAGACGTGTGAAGCCTTGAGCTTAATGTTTTTCAATATTCGAAGAAAGGAAAAGGGGTCCTTTAATTTGAAATGTGATCTAGTGTTTTTGCCAATAATACGTGTCTCTTATTGCCGAGTATTTATATTTTGTAACGTAAAGAATTCGTAGTTTTAATAATTTTTATTTCATATTGTTAGAGGTGGACAGCCAGCTCCAGGCAGACCAAACTCTGGTCTTCAGACCAGAGTGGATTCTGTTTCCTGGGTTTTGTTTTATTTTTAAATTTACCTATGAATATTCAAAGTGTTAATTGAGTTTTACTTTAACTGAAGTTAATTTTAATTATCCTCTTGGCAATGTACTAACCACTAAAAATAGCTGAATAAGAATTATATAAAATCTAACTTGTTTATGTTGGAAGCACTTAAGTAATTGTTAATAAAAGTTAATTTTTTAATTTAACAATTAGTGTTTGTGATTTCTTTAGTTGTTGTTGGCTGTGCAATCTAATTATTTAAAGGTAAGTGGATTTTCTTAGAGGTTATATGATGTTAAGTGTTTTTGAAAGGTTTACATAGTTGAGCACAGACCAAGCAATAGTAATGGTTGAGTTAAAGTAAATAAAGAAATTAAATAATATTAAATAAAATGTAATGATTAAATATAAATAATAACTTAGAATAATGCAAGGTAAATAACTTAAAAGAATAATAGTTAAATAATAATAATAAATTAAGGTAAATATAAATAGTAAATTATATAATTAAGAAAATAAAAGAAGTATTAGTAAATAATCAATAGAGAAAAATAAATAAAATAATGCAAAAGCTATATAAAATAATGCAAAAGCTATATAACATGTGGTGCCGTTCACCTTTTTGGTTCTGCCTGAGTTGTCTGTCCACTGAATAAAATACAATAATTTAAATGGGCTGTCCACCCATATGATAAATTGCTATACAGTAACAATATTGAAATTTTTTTTTTATTGTAATAAATTTCCATGTGTATAGGGAAGTGCACAGTGTCTTGAAATTTAATTTCTTTTGGGAGTAAGGGAATGTCTTAAATTTTTTGGGAAGCAAAGTAAGTATCATTTCAAAATGTTTAGGGTAGGCAAGTTTTGGGATTTTTTTTTATATATGCTCTTGCCTGGTGCTGTTTTTGTTTTTATTTAGGAGTTTTTTTTTATTAAGCTTTGTCAGTTGAAATTCTTTTCTTTTTCACTCCTGAATAAGCTAATCATAGCTTGTTGTTTTTAAGAAAGATTTTTTTTGTTTTGTAGAATTTTTTTGTATTTAAAAGTAAAACTTTGGAGTTTGACTCTGTGATTTTGGAATTTGAGTAGGATTTTTTATTGTGAGAAATTTTTTTTTAAGGATCTTTTGGCTATTTGTTTTGTAGGTAAGAGTGCGGCGGAGAAGTGGTTGTTTGTTGTGGGGATTCTGGGAGATTCAGGTTCAAAGGAGGCCTTGCTCTGCTAAATCATTCCTTCTCAACTTTTTTAAGTGGGTAAAATTTTTTCTCAGTCTGCCCATAATGGCTACTTCAGTGCTTTGAGGCCACACAGTTTTCAGGTGTTCAGCTGGGGAATGCACCTTTTTCCCTCGGGAATTAAATCACTTGCCCATGATGTATGTGTGTATTGTGTTTTTTTTTGGGAAGGGATTCACGACCCCTTGCCCACTGTCAGAATTTTTTTTGAGATTTTTGAGAAATGTTGCAACAGTTTTCATTAAGATTTGAGATAGAGTTATTGGAAATAAGAATAGAAGAATAGCGAAAAATGTATGTGTATTAGTAGTTGTGTTTTAAGTGTATTGAATTTAATGTGTGTTTAAAAGTAGATAAATATGCCAAAGATCTGGGTTAAGTCTTAAATGTTGGGAATTTTTTTTATGATAGAAATTTTTTTTTCTCTTTTGGAATATAGTTTTAGGGATTTCAGTTTCATTTCAAATTTTGGTTTTAAATTTATTAAAGAGGGAGTACAGTGATCAAAAGTTTTCTTTTGTTTTTGTTTTGAATAATTAGTCACAACTCTTGGCTTTGGGTGAAGTTAAAGGTAAGGCTAATGGGTTAGTTTCATGGTCACCCGGAGGAATTTTGAGGTCTGGGAAGCCTTGTTTTCATTGAAATTCTTCTTCACAGAAATGTGTTTGAGAAAAAAAAAAAATTTTTTTTTTCAGTAGGCCATGTTAACTGTCACTTTGGTGCTTTGAAGCCGCCTTTAAGGTGCTCAGCTGGGGAATGCACCTTTCCTTTTTAGGAGAATTACTTGCCCGCTAAAAATTGTTTTTTTCTTGTGTCATTGATCCTTCAGCCAAGCGATCGACTTTGGGAAGTGAAAATTTTTGTTAAATTGTGCAAGTTCAGTCTCAAATGTTTGTTTGGGGGGGAATGGAGATTGTTCTTTGAGAAATATTCCTTGAGAAAAATTTTTTTTTTTAATTTAAGTTAGCTTTGTGAAATTTTTTTTTATTTAAAAGTGTTTTGGCTCTTAAAAGTTTGTTGCTAGGTGATTGTGTGTTTTCTTCGAATGTGGGGGAGGAGATTTGAAATTGAGTTTTCAGTTGTTTAGTTATTAATCTTGGAGGCCTCAAAATTTTATGTTTCGACCCTTTGAATTCTTCGGCTGGTCCAAAGTCTTCATCAAAATTTATGTTTTTATTGTAATGACAAGTAATTGGGAACTCTGTTTTGTTTTCCTTCTTTCCGACTGCTTGGGTGATGCACTCTACAAAAGCAGATTTTTTTTTGTTTTGGAATTTTTTTTTTAAAATTGAAACTTTTTGAAGGTAATTGAAATTTTTTTTTACTTGTGATGATTGGGAGTGTTAAGAATGAATTGATAGACTGGAAGATTAGAATTAAATTTTGTTTTTGTTTAAAATTACATTTTGAAAAATTTTTTTTTTGTTGTTTGTCAGAATTTTAATTTTCTGGGAGGTGGAGCTAAAACTTTGGTTTGTGTGAAATTTACATTTTTGGGATTTCCTTTTTGTTGAAGTTTGTACTTCGAATTTTGGGACGGGAATTTGAATTTCAAAATTTTACCATTTGTGGGAGTTCTTCGAATTTGTTAGATTTCTGGGGACCTTTGAGTTAGTGAAATTCTAGTGGAAGTACACGTGTTTATGAAAGTCACTGCTGCAGAGATGTTTTTTTATATTTTTTTTTTTTTTGGGAGAATTTCTCGTTCGACAGGATTTGCTTTAGGAAATTAAATGGGACCTTCACGGTTATGTGCTACTTTGGGCCTACAATAGTTTTTTCGAAGGATCTCGATTGTTCGACTCCTTCAAGTTCAAGTTAATTTTCTTCTTTTACCCGTCTTGGAAGTACATAGCTCTGGCAGTTCTGTTTGCAAAATTTTTATTTCACATTATTTCTATTCTAAATTTGAATTCAACTTTTTTTTTTCATTGTGAAAATTTTGAAATTGTCGATACTATTCATTAAGTTTAAGTTTTAGAGGGAGTACAGACGTGTACTCTCGCCTGTTGGAAACACTTGATTTTTTTTGTGTGTTGTGTCATTGGGAATTTTGTTTATTGAGGAAGTCTGGCAGGTTTTGGTTCTGTATCACTTTTGCAAACCCGAGGGATGTGGAACGGGGGTTTGACAGACTGTTTTTCAGTGTTTTGAGATTTTCTTTCACCTGGGTGCAGTACAGTTTAAATTTAAAATTTTTGTGATCATTTGCTTTTAAGTAGGTAGTGCAAGGCTAAGCTGAGGGTGGTGTAAGCATGAGGAAGCTAAACTCATGTTGTATATAGGAAAGGAGGCGGACCCAAAAGCGAGGAATGCTTGGGGGCGCCATGAGAAAAGAGGATTTTTTTTGGAGAAAAATCCCCCCGGCCAGGATCGGTGTATTTTTATGTCACATTGCCCAGGCTCTGCTACACACTACTGGGGTTCTTTGGCTTTTGTTTTGATTGGGAGGGATTTGATTTTTTTTTGTTTTATGAGCAGTGTATTTTTCCCTTGTTGAGTTTCAATTTTTTTTTAATTAAATTTGATGAGAATTCAGATTTTTTTTTCTCCGTTACGTTCAGTTCGAGTTTTTGAAAATTTTAAAATTTTTGAGTTGTAATGAATGTTTTCTTTTTGGAGGTTTTTCTCCTCTCTTAAAGGGGAGATACGAAATTTTTTTTTAATGAAAGTCTAGGAAAAGTGCAAGTTTTAAATTTTATGGTCATGATCAGTGTGCCTTCCCTGTACGTAAAATATGTATTGTAAACATTTTTCAGATTTGTAATCCCAGGAGTTGCTACATGAAGCGAGTGTTCTCGTAGGTTTACAATTTCTCTGCCACCAGGATGGTGTTCTCTTTTGGTCATTTTCGGCTCTTTGTTGTGAAAAATTTTATTCTAAAATTTTTTTTCCGGTGGTCGAGAGGAATTATGTTATGCCGAGATTCTACAGCTCTAAATTTAATTATTAGTTCAAAATTATGTAATAGCTTAAAATTCATTATTTTCCCCTTTCCCTTCAAAATTCTAAATTTATGTGTTGTTTTTAATATTTCGGCGATTTATTTCCCCTTTAGCGTAATTTGTTATCTTTTTAATGTTTTTATTATTCAAAATTGTGCGCAATGTGCCTTTAAACGTTAAATAATCTTTTGTTAATTCTCATAATCTTCGTTTTCAGCTGTTAACTTCAGTTCATTCACGAATCTGTGTAAAAAAGGCACTTTTTAAGACGAAACTTAGCCTTGAACCTCTTATCAGTAAAAACACCTGTTTTCGGGGTGCTAGAACATCCGGTGGGTTGCTGTGCGGCGGGTTGCCGCATCGGGGGAAGTGATCTTTTTATGATTCTTGGCATGACAGCGTTTTATTTCCGCAGTGTATGCGTGGGCGCTCGGCGCGAAGCGCAGGGTTTCGCTCGCCAAGTTTGGCGTCTCCTGGGAAGGCAAGCGTGTTGCCGGACATTCCGATTCCTGACCAGCATAGAGCGAGGAGGCGTTTTTTTTTGCTTTGAAGTTCCGTGGAACGGGCCCATGCAAGGGCGCCCGTATCCCGCGGTAGCCGGGAACATGTTTTATGTTATTAGTACTAAGCTCATAATGTACTACAAGTTATAGTTTTTTTAAATAATTAATTTGGCACGTCATACAAGTTTGGATGTCTGGCGCAAACATCTCTGTCATCGGCATTCTTCAACAGTTTTCCCGGCTCTCTTCACGTCTGGTGCTGTCATCTAGCGATAGTGTTTCTTTTAAATAATTAATTTGGCACGCCATACAAGTTTGGATGTCTGGCACAAACATCTCCATCATCGGCATTTGGATGTCTGGCGCAAACATCTCTGTCATCGGCATTTTTCAACAGTTTTCCCGGCTCTCTTCACGTCTGGTGCTGTCATCTAGCGATAGTGTTTCTTTTAAATAATTAATTTGGCACGTCATACAAGTTTGGATGTCTGGCACAAACATCTCCATCATCGGCATTTTCCAACAGTTTTTCCCGGCTCTTATTGCGTCTGGTGCTGACATCTATGATAGTGTTTTTAAAGTAATTAATCTGGTATTCCATACAAGTTCTGATCTTTAGTACAAGCATCTCCCTCATCGTCACTACTCATCAACAGTTTTGCTGGCTCTTATCGCATCTGCACCTGACATCTAGTGGTAGTGTTGAAAAGTGTTTCACTATGTTAAAAATTTCAAGCAGTAGATGAAAAAAAAAAAAGAAAACAGTGTTTTCTGTGCACTATTTAATGATTCAACATGAGACGTGTGAAGCCTTGAGCTTAATGTTTTTCAATATTCGAAGAAAGGAAAAGGGGTCCTTTAATTTGAAATGTGATCTAGTGTTTTTGCCAATAATACGTGTCTCTTATTGCCGAGTATTTATATTTTGTAACGTAAAGAATTCGTAGTTTTAATAATTTTTATTTCATATTGTTAGAGGTGGACAGCCAGCTCCAGGCAGACCAAACTCTGGTCTTCAGACCAGAGTGGATTCTGTTTCCTGGGTTTTGTTTTATTTTTAAATTTACCTATGAATATTCAAAGTGTTAATTGAGTTTTACTTTAACTGAAGTTAATTTTAATTATCCTCTTGGCAATGTACTAACCACTAAAAATAGCTGAATAAGAATTATATAAAATCTAACTTGTTTATGTTGGAAGCACTTAAGTAATTGTTAATAAAAGTTAATTTTTTAATTTAACAATTAGTGTTTGTGATTTCTTTAGTTGTTGTTGGCTGTGCAATCTAATTATTTAAAGGTAAGTGGATTTTCTTAGAGGTTATATGATGTTAAGTGTTTTTGAAAGGTTTACATAGTTGAGCACAGACCAAGCAATAGTAATGGTTGAGTTAAAGTAAATAAAGAAATTAAATAATATTAAATAAAATGTAATGATTAAATATAAATAATAACTTAGAATAATGCAAGGTAAATAACTTAAAAGAATAATAGTTAAATAATAATAATAAATTAAGGTAAATATAAATAGTAAATTATATAATTAAGAAAATAAAAGAAGTATTAGTAAATAATCAATAGAGAAAAATAAATAAAATAATGCAAAAGCTATATAAAATAATGCAAAAGCTATATAACACATGCGTGTATTGACAATAGTCTCGCACAATCAAGCAGTCCTGCATAATCAATCAGCACTCATCAATATCCTTATTGAATGAATCAATGTCTTTTTCTTCGTTGTAAAATGAATTATAATAACTTTTTAAAAAATAAAAGGGATAATGTTTTTCTTATAGCTTCTTTGATAATTTTTTGGTTGAACTTAATGCAATCCTTTTTGAATGTATTATAGATTTGGTAAATGTCCAACAATAATATTTCTGAATATATTCTTAGTAAGATTTGTCTTCCAATCAATGATATGGTTGATCTTGATTTTATATAAATCGCGTTTGTCATATAAAGTCGTATATAATCCATATTGCCTATGTTTTCTGATTGATAAGTCCAAAAAGTTTACTGTGTCTTCATCAGAGTATCTTGATTAGCTATTAATTCCAATTCTTTTGGATAAAATAAGAAATCGAATTTATGAAGATTACAAATTTAGGAAGTAACTGTCCAAATGATGCAAGTTGTGTCCAATATCCAGTCCACTTCAAATTACAAACAATGACAGAAAGTACAAAGTTTTTTGCAAGTGTTATAATGTTATTTATTGTATTACTTGCCTCACTTGTAAAGTAAAATACATTGAACAAACACAAAATTCTTTACATATAAGCATCAATTTACACAGAAGCCAAATTGGAAAAACCCAGCAACAAGAGAATCATGCTTCTAATATGGAACTACGACATTTTAGTGAACACGATTTTTCTAAAATAGTAGTAACTATACTAGATATAGTGCCCAACCAGTCAGAACGTTTGTGGTGGGAAAGCACCCACATTTGGCAGTACAATACAACATACCCATAAGGACTTAACTCTCTTATATTCAAAGATAACTATAATAAAGAAAAATGCAGAAATAATAGTACAAACCCTTTGTCAAGAATAATGCAAGATACAAAAACCCACAGATGGCACAGAGGAAAAAAACGGTATCATACAAGCTATAATAATACAGAAGAAAAGATCCTGAATCTTATAAAAAATTTTAATACTAATAAAACGTATAAAATAAGTTGGATAAAAAATATTATTAATGGCATTAAACTTAAATATCTACCACGAATATGGACATATATAATAAACTTTAGATTTAAATAAATTCAACATAAATACAGAAGAATTGAATAATAGAATGGATATAATGCTGGATTTGATCAAGTTAAGAGTTGGAAGATTTCAAATTAAATTAGACTCCCCCCCCCCCAAAAAAAACGGAAATTTCTAAGGAATAGTTTATTATCACCAACTTCAAGAACAAAAATTATGAAGAAATCCCATTTAACTCCATACTGTCAAATATAGATACTCTTTTACCAATACCAAATCTTAAGATCAAGTTAACTTATCGTTATGTTCAAACAAATGGAAGAAAATTTTTTAATTACAACCAAATATGTAAAAATGCAATCAAATATAAAGCAGATGACTGTAAATGTCAAGAAAATATTTATAAAGACCCTTTTCACAATCACGTTATTACAGGTAATTTGGCAGTAATAAATAATCACTAATTAGAACGTATGTTTCAACTGGGCACGAAGTATCGAATACAAAAATTCAAGAATGTAATTAACGAATTTAACAACGATCTGGAAGCATTCACTTACAAAATGGCCGTGAAATATAGTTTGCCAATCCATACTTTTTATGAATGGAAATATCACCTATCCAATGCATCCAGTCTACACTACCAACAGAGTAGGCCAAGAAATAAGGGATCTACAATTCCACCCTCACTCAAACTTTTGCAAGAAAAATATGTTTTAACATACACAGATAAAATTGTTTCAAACTATGCCTTTACATGTAGAAAAATCTATGTGGATACTTTAAATCAAGTTTACCAAGATCATACTATGTATGCTTCTTTACCCAATAATGCATTAGTATTGACTAACAGAATTAAGGCTCTATACAAACGTATAAGTATAGATTTAAAATCGGTAAAATTCCCATATATTGTTCTTATTCCGAAATTACACAAAAATCCTGTGAAATTCCGCACTGTAACTGTAGGATGTGGATCTTACTTAGCACAAGCCAACCAGAAATTTTTAAACATTCTCAAACACGTTATGACTAATATACAAAAACAAAATTCCATTATAATTAAGAACAGGCAAGAAATTATTAACAGACTTAAATTTTGTCAGAGATATTTGTTTTAAAAGCTATCATTTTTGTGACTTATTCAACAATATAGACTTAACACAGTTCTATTTAATTTTGAAAGAACTGCATGAAGAACATGATTTATAGAAATATATAACTTATCGCAGATATTTAGATCTTGTGGAATTGGTTCTGAAGGAAAACATACTACATGACAGGAATAATTATTACCAACAAATTAAAGGTATTCCCATGGGAGGTGGCTGTTCATCCATAATGGCAGACATTGTCTGAAATGCCATACTTCCGTTATGTTGATGAAGTGCTTGTGGGGTGTTTTAAAAACGCTCTCAAATTCGATTTCTCATTTTATCCAAAAGAATTGGAATTAATAGCTAATCAAGATACTGATGAAGACACAGTGAACTTTTTGGACTTATCAATCAGAAAACATAGGCAATATGGATTATATACGACTTTGTATGACAAGCGCAATTTATATAAAATCAAGATCAACCATATCATTGATTAGAAGACAAATCTTACTAAGAATATATTCAGGAATATTATTGTCGGACATTTACCAAATCTATAATACATTCAAAAAGGATTGCATTAAGTGCAACCAAAAAATTATCAAAGAAGCTATAAGAAAAACATTATCCCTTTTATTTTTTAAAAAGTTATTATAATTCATTTTACAACGAAGAAAAAGACATTGATTTATTCAATAGAGATATTGATGAGTGCTGATTGATTATGCAGGACTGTTTGATTGTGCGAGATTATTGTCAATACACGCATGCACAAAAAGCTTTACTTAACTTATGTTTTGAACGTTGGATTTCATTGTCTCCATCGATTCATGGTCGTAGTTCTTGCTTTTCCTGTTGTTTGGGTGCTTTTACCTTGGCACATTAGGGGGACCGACCATTGTATTGCATAGGTGCCGTAAGCGTTTGCCCGGGCTGTAAAAGCTGCTTTAAACGGGAAAGAGGAGTCGCAATCCTAATCCTCCTCTGCCATTTTATGCAAGGCATTTGGTCATCCCTGTTATTTAGAATCCTTTTATATTCCTTATAGTCTACTTCGGATTTAAGAGCTGCATGGCGCCTATTCCATAGTAGTGCATTGAACTTATATTGTCGATACTGTTTTGAGTGGAAGCATCTTAATCAACCCACTCAAAGTTATATATATATATATATATATATATATATATATAGAAAATTTCATGTTATAGTGGAGTGATAGCACAAAAAAGTGTTGTGCTCAATGATCAAATTGTAGCTCATTCTTTTATTAATACTTTATTTTATGGCATAAATGTCAATTAATATTGTGTTTATATATATATATATATATATATATATATAATATTATATAATTGGTAAATTTGTTCAAACCAGATTTTAATTTTAAAATTTCATAACTATTGAATATTATAATAACTCTATAAAAGGAACACTAATGAATAAATATTTTTAATAAATATTTTTTTTAATATAAGAAACTGAGAATTATTTATACATTTTGTTTTATGATTCTTTTTATTTTAACATTTTTATTTAGGTTCTCATGTCAATACCTGGGTAAAACCACTATATGAAATTTATAATCTTATAATTTTATTTAAATTAAAATTTAATTGATTGACATGAGAATCTGACCAGTGAAGATTTGTTGCAGGGATCTTGATTTGAATGGAGTAATTGATTTTTTTTCTTCATTAAGATCTTAAAGCAGTTACATATTGATATTTTAATTACTCTATTCAAATTGGTCCAGGCAGCATGTTTATCACAACACATGTATTTAAGCTATATAATGTAGGCATGACACAGTCACCTATACATATATGTGCATTGGACAAACAACTATGTGATTGCTATTGCAAGTTCAGAACTTTTATAAAAAGTGACCAAACTGGTCACCTAAATCTGCCAGTCATTTTAATAAAGCAAAAAAAAAAAAATTCTTATTAAAATTGATCGATATAAAAGAAAACTATTTCACATAAAACATTTTAATAAATAAATGCAGAAATGATCTAGAATTTTTTTTATAGAAATATGGTCATTCAAACATGTATTGTACATGTAAACAACCATTCTTGGACAAAATTCTAGTTTCATCTCACATGACTTGACAAGTCAAGGTTGATACAACTCATTTAAAGCTTGAACAAATATATACTCAAACATAAAAATAATAAATCCACTTTTCCCATAGCATATATTTTCAAAAAATATTAAACCAATAAAAACATAACCACAAATATAAAAACTATTTGTGTGAAAGTTGTGGTCATAAACGTTACAGTATTAAAAACAAAATTATAAAATACTTTCTTTTAATTATAAAATGATACTTTATAATTATTAGGTGGTATCACGTCTACTTCAATATATAAATAATAAAATTAAAGACACATATGATTGATAAAAAGGTCATTTAATTAAATAAAACCATCCTATAAGACATACAAATGTTAAAAGGACAGAGTGCTTTTGGGTATCACTGTATCCTTCATCAGTGGCTATATGAAAAGTTACCACGGAAACAAGCTCATATGTAGACTAGATCGGCAGACAAATTTGCATAAATCAGCTACGGAATAATGATAATATGAAAAGGCTATTGAAGATTAATCAATTACACAATTACAATAGTAAGTGTTATAAATGGGAGATTTAAAATTTAAACAAGTATTAAACACAAATACAAAGAAAAGACAATGAATGTCCAAATTGTAGCCAAGCATAAATTACAATAAACTGAAACGTCACAGATAACTATTTAGACAGAGGTTTGACACCCATAGAGTCGAAAACGAGTCGCCAAGCGTAGCATTTGTACAGGATCAAAATTACAAATGGAATAACGGTAGATATAAATAAATAGGAATTCATAAAAAAGGATATTATGAGAGTTATTGCAACGAATTAAAAGGAAAGTTTTTTTAAAAAGGAGCCGAAAGTTATCATTAACAACACATTGGGCAAGAGCCGTAGAAAGTTTACCATTCTTGACGTCACGAGCATGTTCAGTTAATCAGATATCAACAGTACGTTTAATACTACCAATGTAAAACTTGTATTCATTATCAGGAGTTAAAAGGGGTACAACGTACACCCCAGCATGACTTTTAAAGTTATTTCTATCCCTAAACTTATCAGTATGAATGCGATTGAATAAAGTAGTAATATTTGAGTAAGCAGGTTTAAATCTAAATTCATGGCAAAATTAAATGAGGGGAAGAAAATCTTCGGATTATACGGAAGACTGGATTTATACAACATAAGGTCAACTACAGCAAGTTTAGTATCTGGTTGAATAAATTTACGGTGAATATGAATGAAAATTTTATAAATAAACTCAAAGGAATAAGCTGCTTCATGGGCAAGTTTAAAGATAAAGTTAATTTCATTAGTTAAAACCAAAATAGACAAGCAAACATTAAAAGCACGATTAAAATAAGGGTTAAAGAAAGCTTTTTTTAGAGGATATAGGATGAGATGAATTAGCAGGGATACAAGAGTTAATAAAAGTGGGTTTATGGAAAATAGAGGTATGAAAACCAAGGGAGGTCCAGGAAACAAGAACATCCAAAAAAGGCAAAGAAAAATTGGACTCATTCTCAATGGTAAAATTAATAGAGGGGTAAAAATTATTTACTTTATCCAAAAGATTAAGGAGCTAAAAAAGCTTCCTTTAACACTTATCTTAATCATGCTTTTAAAGTTTGCTCATCTATTTCAGCTGCAACTAATGAAATTAACTTTATATTTAATTTTGGCCATGAAGCCACTTATTCCTTTGAGTTTATTTATAAAATTTTCCCTCATATTCGCCATAAATTTATTCAACCAAATACTTAACTTGTTGCTGTTGTTGACCTTATGCCGTATAAATCCAGTCTTCCATACCATCCGAAGATTTTCCTTCCCCTCATTTAATTTTGCAATGAATTTAGATTTAAACTTGCTCACTCAAATATTACTACCTTATTCAATTGCATTCATACTGATAAGTTTAGGGATAGAAATAACTTTAAAAGCCATGCTGGGGTGTATGTTGTACCCCTTCTAACTCCTGATAATGACTACAAATTTTATATTGGTAGTACTAAACATACTGTTGGTATCTAATTAGCTGAACATACTCGTGACGTCAAGAATGGTAAACTTCTACGGCTCTTGCCCAATGTGTTTGTTCTTAATGATAACTTTTGGCCCTTTTTTTTAAAAACTTTCCTTTTAATTCATTGCAATAACCCTTGTAATATCCTTCTTTATGAATCCCTGTTTATTTATATCTACCGTGATTCCATTTGCAATTTTGATCCTGTACAAATGCCATGCTTGGCGACTCGTTCTTGACTCTATGCGTGTCAAACCTCTACATAGTTATCTGTAACGTTTCAGTTTATTGTAATTTATGCTTGGCTACAATTTGGACATTCATTGTCTTTCTTTGTATTTGTATTTAATACTTGTTTAAATTTTAAATATCCCATTTATAACACTTACTATTGTAATTGATTAATCTTCAATAGCCTGTTTATATTATCATTACTCCATAGCAGATTTATCTTCAATAGCCTGTTTATATTATCATTACTCCATAACTGATTTATCTTCAATAGCCTGTTTATATTATCATTATTCCGTAACTGATTTATGCAAATTTGTCTGCCGATCTGGTCTACATATGAGCTTGCTTCCATGGTAATTTTTCATATAGCCACTGATGAAGGGTATAGTGATACCCGAAAGCGTTCTGGCCTTTTAACATTTGTACGTATTATAAGATGGTTTTATTTGATTAAATGACATTTTTATCTATGATATGTGTCTTTAATTTTATTGCTGATACTTTATAATCAAACAGAAGAATTTTGAGTTAGAGCGATTTACACATGCTATTATCGTTTATCAAATGACAACAAGCATATAGCTGAGAAAATGTTTAACATCCGACAATGCAAAAGGGGGCATTATAATAACCATTGTTATAAGATAGTTAAAAAAGAATCCAATATCCATCTCCACTTCTATATACATTTTTAACACATGACAATACAAAAGGTATTAAAAGATGTTAAAAGGTATTAAAAAAGATGACCCCTCTCCCCCAATGTTATTTGTTCAGACAAATGAAAGCTGCTAGATTCAAATTGTCTGATTATTTCCTATGTGCTGATATAAATTTTATGAACCAGAACCATTGTGAACACAGAGAATGGTTAATTTTTTTAACTAATGTATTATTTTTTGTAGATATATATAATTAAAGCCAAAATGAATGTACTGACATAGTTTATTATAACACACGTAGAAGGGGAAATGTTGATGAAGCTATTGAGTGAGAAATGAAGTTGATAGAAAATATTGAAATAAGTAACAACCAAAGAAAAAATGAAAAACTTAGAGCCAATTAAAATGTTATTTTCAGAGTACTATTGTTAAAATTTCACAGATGCCTAGAACACAAATATGCTATGCAGGTACAGCTAATATAGTAATAAACTGTACAATTGCAAAAGATATCTCTCTGTAAACATTCAACCTAGTTGAATACATTGTCTCCCAGTATGTTATTGTAATATGCTATGGGCATTTAAAAACTATATATAAATGAAAACTACGTAAATAACAAATATTATTACATGAAGGAATAAATAAAATAGATTACAACTTACTTAAAACATTATGAAAGAAATCTGTCAAACCTTCATCCCAAGTGCACTGAAAGAAGGCCATTCCAGCTGGTGTTAAGAAATCTTGATGCTCTTTATAAAAGTCAAATGTCCTGAATGTTCTGTCTTTCAAACTCACGCTGTCGCTAAATATAAAAGAACATATTCTCATAAAAAAAAAAGAAAAAAAGCTACTATTTTTTATTAAATTTATACACAAAAATAACATTTTCATTTAAATTGGGGTTATAAAATAATACACATTGTGATAAAATGAAATAGAGTGAAATATCTCAATAACAGACAACCTTGAAACAATGAATTTAACATTCACTATTTTTGCTTACTCACTATTTAAATGAGTCTGCTATTTAATAAATGTGATTATTTTAAAGCAATTAAATACTATTAATATTTAACACACTTACTTTGCAAATTAAGCATATATAATGCTGAACAAGAAATCTGATTAGTAAATAAGTGATAATGTCCCCAAATGACTTTCATAATGTCTACTGCTAGAACAAAAACCTATAAGATTTCGCTATTTCATTTTTGTGAATTTTTTACTTTTCTTTCTGAAAATTATGCAGTCTACTAGTTTTTATCATAAGCAAATGTTCCAATATTGACAGGATTATGTTCAATAGATCTTAAATTAGCTGTTTATTACCTCAATGAATAGAACTGCTACTTGTAAAAATACAAATTCTTTGTACAGCAGAACCCCATTAATCTATTACCCTTTAACTCATCACATTTGCTAAACCATCCCCCTCTGCTGGATGCACGAATTTAAGTTTGCCAATCACAATCATCGATCAGATGTTGTTTTTACTGTAGAACTGTTTTGAAATGTATAGATTGGTATGGGTGTCAAGAAAAAGCTGGCACAACACAATTTTTGCTGCTGAAATTAATAAACAATATAGCATATACCATCAGAAATGGCACATAGTGATATGAAATATAAAAAAATTCAGCTTTTATTAAGGAGTAAGGATCAGTTTTCATTGTATAGTATAATTCAGTGCCACTGTTTCTTATATTCATGAGGAAGCTGGTGAAATTCCATAATCATATTGGTATACCAATACCTGAAATTCCATAACCATATATATATCATAATGACATAAAATGTGTTTGAGAATTATTTTTGTGTAATTATGTAATCATTTGTGTGGCAATGATTTTGTATAATAACAGGGATGTATCTAGAGAAATGTGAGTGGTGGTTGATTTTCCAGAACAATTATAATTGCGAATATAAAATTTCGAAACGAGCTTCGCATTAATTCGCACACACAAACAGTATTAGTATTGTATTAAAGAAAAACATTTGATAAAATTGAATATAACTTTTTTTAAATGTAATTATAATATGTATATTTTTTTGAATGAGTGGTGTTCGGAAATTCTGAGTGGTGGAAACCCCGACCACCGCCGACCACTGTAGATACATCCCTGAATAATTATTTGAGTAAATTTTGTGTATTGATAAGTAGATTTGTGTACATACTATATATAAAAACAATTGAAAAATTTTCCATATATTTATTAATCCATCTGTTTCATTTATCTATCAGCTGTACAGTCCTGACCCCTAATGAAATGTGGGCTTCTACTGTACTTCCTTAATGGAAAGCAGGCATATGAAAATTAGGTGACAATCGTTTCAAAGGTGATTTATGAACCCTTTGCATCAAGTCAGAAGCAGTGCATATAAATTAAAGCTTCGATTGATACACACTTCTAAACTGAGAAAGAAGACCCATAATGTTCTAGAAACAATCGCCTAATTTTCATAGGCCTGCTTTCTGTTAACGAAGTACAAAGAATCTGTGAATCTATATGGCTATTATCTATTTAAAATTTTCTCCGAGGATATTTTTTTCTGCCAGAAAGCAAGTAGAGCGAGAAGTGCTATATAAGCCAATAATGAATATGAGGTTACTAGTCCTTATATGCAGCAATGTCTTATAATTAATCAGAAAATTAGACATGAGTGAATACTAACTGCAAATACTAGAAAGTATTCAAGACTTGAGATCTCAAATAATGCCACTAGAAGACATTTGAATACCTTAAATATTGTGCCATGATTAGTGTGCCGATTATTATTTTTGTTGATTAAAATTAATATTGTCAAAAATGCATTTTACATTAAATTAATTATTTATTAGTATATTAATTATACATGTAATCTGTTCTAACTTACTGCTGTGTACATTGCGTTGGTGGCCGCAAAACCCACCTATTTCTGTGCTTAACGGGATACTAAGTTAACAAAGTAAAAATTAAGGTTAATAGTAAAGGAACAAACATTTATTTATCACATACTCAATTTACACTCTTTAGTTTTACAAATTAAATAAATATCATACATAGTGGAATACATCTCAATGGTAGTTCGGGGGGTGTAATGCCAGATGAATTGATATTTGGTTGGAGCACGTGGTGGGATGCATTAATTAGCTTTTCCTTAAAAACACAAATTTAGACAAAGAGGTTATCCTCATATAGTTTAATTGTACGGTACCTGATCTTCTTTCATATAACTTGGGTAACACCGATGCTTTGTCACACTTTACACTTGCAATACCAGATGAACATGAGCTCTCCTTCGAATTCCTATATCAGAGACGCACACACAACTCTTAACTCTGCTACCGTCGCTTCTTCTTGACTAGTCTCACTCCAACAGCCTGCCTTGACCAATTCTGACTCCCACTTCGAGCAACTCTCACTTATATCCCTTTTTCGGTCGGCGGTCCACGTGCTGAAAACTAGAGCTGAGGGCTAATCCGTAGACATGGCGTCGCCGTCTCGGTTGCCGCCAAACGGCTTAACGTGGTATGTAAACATGGGCGTGGTATGTAAGATATGGGGCCACCTGTATATTATCGCCCATCTGCTTAGCGTGGGGATAATCCGCCCGCATTCCTGGTTCCATTATTTTTTAATCCTTCCAAATATTTATTACTTTACATTTCTGGCATTACATTCTCACCCCCCCGCGAAAAAAAAAAGTCCAAAAGTTACTCTCCCACAGTTTCACCCCAGTGGTAAGAAATTAAGTTCACAATGGTTCCTCGCAAACACATAAGTTCATCCATCGTGAGAAAGGCTGAGTTCCACTTTTTAGCCTCGTACAACTCATAGCTTTGATAGTTCTTTGTAGTTTCTTGATAGTTCCCTGTCAAGTTAGTCCATTATTCATAATTGACATAATGTACCATAAATTACATGAGGATTACCAACATTCACATTATTATTAAATTGTAAATTTTGATATATATTATTTGCAATGCATAATTTTCATTTCTCCTTTTACATAATTATTTACATACGACATATCATTACATAACAGCATTCATTACTTTATTATTATTATACATTTTCTTGTTATCATTTCATTTTGTAACATATTGTAGTAGTGCAACTATCAACTTCCGATTCTTGGTTATGGTTGAATTCCATACCACCATATTATTTATAAATTACTTTGTTATTTCACTTTTTTTTTTAACTTGCCATATATGTAATGTCAGAAATACATAACATACTTTTATCCACAATTTAAAACATATACATATACACTCAATTATCACTTTCTATTTATGACATTAATTACAAACTTTTTACATATTTTTCATATTCTTTGTTTTATGAAATTACTATTTACAACAATTCGAGGGCGAAAATTATACCCTCTGGCATTATAACAAACCTCATCATCATTTCTATTATTTTCACAGTTTAATTGCTTTTCTTTAGTGACCTTCCCTTCCTTAATCTGACTTTGATCATTATTTCTAATCACTTTCTCATTTTGATTTTTTTCTTTGTCCTGTGTGTGTGTGTGGTTTGATTCGCTTTCGTCACTATCTTTCAAATATTGTTTTCGCTCCGCTGCCATGTATAGTTTATTTATGTGCACTTTATAAGTTTTATTTTCATCACTTTTAAGACATATTATAACATTATTATTTCGGACTAATTTCGTAATTCTAAATGGTCCATCATATCGATCCTCTAATACCCTTGGTTTTAGGAACTTTTTTAGGTACACTGTCGCTCCTATAAATATATCGTTTTTTCTCACTATTTTATATTTCTTTATTTGTTTGTCATTTATCAGCTTTTGTTGTTCCGATGCGTCTTTCACGACTTTATCTATATTTTTTAAATGCTGTCCCACATAATTTTTATAATTATTTACATCACTATACATTATATCTATTTCTTCCTTACTTGGTATGTTTGTTTGTTTAATATTTTCAAATGGCAATGATAAATCTCTAAGATAGAACAGGAATGAAGGCTCAAATCCTGTATTACTGTTAATAGTGTTATTCACATAAAACTTAAACCATTTTAAAGATTCATCCCATTCAAACGTAGTCTTTGACAAACACATTATACATTGTTTCATGTCTCTGTGTATTCTTTCACAACGACCTAAAGAACTTGGGAAATAAACCGAACTGTATCGCCTTTCAATATTTAATGCATTTGTAAAATCTATGTATTCTTTACTTTTAAAAATTTGAGCATTATCGCTTTGAATAATAATTGGAACTCCATAAGTTGTCACGAAGTTTGTTAGCTTATTCACTATTGTTTTAGCAGTAATGTCTCTGACTGCATAGGCCTCAAAGTATCGTGAAAACATGTCTACAATTGTAATTACAAAATTATTTCCTCCATTACTGCGCGGTAGTTTTCCTACGCAATCCAGTTGTAAATATATTCCTGGTTTTAATATTTCTGGCATGGCCTGAAGTCTGGCTGGTGGTATATTTTTGTGTTTTACTAATAAGCATTGATTACAAGACTTACAAAAATTTTCCATGTCTTGGAAAGCCCCTATCCAAAAATATTTTCTTGAAAGTAATTGGTATGTCTTTTTTACTCCGAAATGAGGGAAATGTGCTATCTCTATTATCTTTCCCTTTAGCGAGTGCGGTATTACAATCTTATTCTCATTTATTTTCCTATACGTTTGTCTTTTATTTTCCTTCTTTACCATTAACAGTTTATTTTGGCTATCAATATAGTATACCTTGTTATTGTGATATCGGTTTCTTCCTTTTTGTAATTCCTCTCTAATTTTACTTAATTTTTCATCTACCATTTGTTGCTCTAATATTTTCTCCACATTTATCTCATCATTTTTAATTAAAGTATTTACATATTTGATTTGGTTATCATTGTCAAATACATATCTCGAGCAATAATCACTTGCGTTATTTTCACCTTTTTGATATTTGAATTTAAAATCATACTGACTTATGTCAATTAGCCACCTCGATATGATATTTGGCATTTTATCTAATTTTATGTGGTACATAAGGGATTTTGCGTCACTCAGCAAGGTGAAACTCCTTCCGAACAGATATTCTCTGAAGTGTTGTAAGGATGCGTGTATAGCTAGCAATTCTAGCTTTATTGCAGGATAACGCTTCTCTGCCGGGTTCACAGGTCTTGAATAAAATTCGATAACATGATCGACTCCATTTACCCTTTGCATCAAAATACTACTAATTCCCTTACCTGAGCCATCCGTAGTTAAGACAAACGGGTTTACTTCATCAGGCTGTCTTACAACTGGTTCTTTAAAAATTGCATTTTTTAATTTTTCAAAAGCTTTTCTACATTCATTATTCCACTCGAACCTAACATTCTTTTTTGTCAAATTTACCAACGGTTCTGCAATTTGTGCATAATTTTTTATCAGACCTCTAAAATAGTTTGTTGTCCCAAGAAAGCTTTTTACTTGTTTAACCGTTTGGGGTTGTTTGAAATTTTGCACTTTTGCACAGTTTTTTATTGATGGGCTTATACCATTCGCATTTACTTTATATCCTAAAAATTCAATTTGCGATTTGCATATCTGTAACTTCGCCGGGTCGAGTGTTAAATTATTTTCTTTCAATCTTTGGAAAACAATTTTGATTTTCTCTAACATTTCGTCGTTATTTTGTGCGCATATGACTAAGTCATCTAAGTAAAAGTATATTTTTAACTCTGATAGATCTCCTAACACTTTGTTCATTAAAAGTTGAAAATATGCTCCTGAGTTTTTAAGACCAAACGGAATTCTTTTAGGATTAAAATTTCCCATAAAAGTTGTGAACGTTAAGGCCTTTCTATCTTGTTTTCTTAGTTCGATCTGAAAAAACGCCGCCTTCAAATCCATAACTGTATAAATTTTACTACCAGCGATATTTTGTAATATATCCTTCACCTTTGGTAAGTTTATTGGCAAAAGTGGTAAATACGCGTTTATGGCCCTATAATCAATAGCAAGTCTATATTTAGGTTCTTCATTTGGTTTACTTGGTTTCTTTACAAGAATAATGGGACTAGCGTACGTGCTTTGTGAACTTTCAATAATGTCATTTTCCAATAATTCCCTAATTTCTTTTTGCGCAATTTCTCGTACTGCTCTCGGAATTGGGTATGGTCGACTCTGAATAGGATAATTGTGCATAAGTTCGATTTTCGGTACTATTGCTGATGTTTTACCTAGGGTAGCATATGACTTTGAAAAAACCTCTGTATTGGTCATCATTAATGCAATAACTTTATTTCTATCTTCCTTATTTAAGTGCTGTACTTGAAAATCGTCTGGAGATATTTCTTTCTTTCTTAATTCCCGAATTTGTTGATAATCTGTTTTATTTAAATTTTGAATATTATTAATTTCCAACGTGGGTTTACTGCTTTTATTTTTTGTATCAACAATTTCGATTTGTTCTGTTATTATACCCACGTTCATATTTTTATTAAGTGTAATTTGGCAATTTTTTTCATTGTATAACAACATTCTAATCTTATTTTTATTTTCTATACTTTGGATCGCTTCATCCGTGATTAATGTTCTTGCCATTTTTATTGGAGAAAATAAAACATCCTGTCCCTCATTTAATTCCTGTGACAAAATCAATTGGACTATTTCTGACTCCCCTGGCTTTAATGTTATTTTTCTTTTCAATTTAGCGAAAATCTGCTTTTCCTCTTTCTTTTTAACATTCTTATTCTTATTACTTTCATTAGAACTTGGTAACCATTTTTCATCATTTACATTATCGCGAGTGCTACAATTTTGCATATTAGCGTTTTTTCTATCGTTATCGCTTTCATTATCCTCGCTTATTCTACTTTCATTCTCATTATTGAATTCATTACAACAATTATTTATTTCCTCATATTCGTCGTCATCATTATCATCGCTTATTCTATCTTCATTCTCATTATTGGATTCATTATAACAACTATTTATTTCCTCATATTCGTCGTCATCAGTATTATAATTTTCATAATTACTATTATATCTATTTTCATCGCGAATTCCCTGGCTTTGTGGTTTTTGTTTTGAATTCTGTATTGGGTTTGTATTTTCACTTTTATACAATTTAATCGCAGTATTCCCAAATTGTACTTCGTTATCTTTTGTATTTAAAATTGCTTTATGTGAGGATAAAAAGTCGTAGCCTAAAAGCATTTTATATTGCCCCTGAAAGTTCTGTTTTGTCACGAAAAAATAATTTTTGCATGCCTTTTCCCCAATTCTAAATGAAAATTGAATGCAATTTAAAAATTCTATATTTTCTTTAGTAAACGTCTGAAGTATTACTCTTCTGGTTATGTATTTTATTTTTACATTTCTATTCTGTTTTAGTTTTTGAAATGTTTCCAAATCTATAATACTAACTTGAGCCCCACTATCAATTACACTTATTATTTTTATTCCTTTGCAATCTATTTCTACCATCGGTAATTGTGGGCTAGATACGTTCTCACATTCGCTTGAAAGGATACTTTTGGTATCATATTTTGCTTTATCATTATTTTCATAATATTGTCCTCTCTCCAAATTTGTATAGTTTTGCCAGTCATCTCCATTTTTGTTATTTCTATATGTTTGTGAACCGAATTTATTTATTTCTCTGGAATTTGTACGATTCGTTCCTTGGTCCCAAATTCCAGCTCTTAGTTTAAATTACAATTATTATTGTTTCTCTCATATGTGTTTGATCTTATATTTCTTCCGTTGCGCCCCCTAAAATTTCCTCTTATACTTTGCCTCTCTCTATTTTCTACGTTGGTTTCTAATTGATCGTAATAATTTCTTTGATCATTATTATTTCCTTGATATTCCCTATTATTTCTATTATATCCTCCTCGTTCAAAATTTCTGAGACTTTCGTTTCTGTTTCCTCTGATATAATTTGTTTGCTCCAACCCATATTGCTGATAATTCATTCGTTTGGGATTCCTTGCAATTGCAGTATTACACTCATTGTACCAGCAATCTGAGAAATAATGTCCATTTTTTCCGCACCCTATGCAAAAAACAGCTCGTTCCATGGATTGATTTGGTATATTTTGCAATTTTAATTTATTAATTTCTAAAGTCAAATCTTGAACCTGTGTTGTAAGTAACATTTCTTTCAGTTCGTTATGTGATTCTTCTGGAGTCCTATCATTAAGAATTATTTCAAACAGTTCGGCATCTTTTATGGCATCTTCAAACCGCTGCGGATCTTTTTTCTTCACTTCAATTGCCAAATCAGGGCGTAATGCGCTAATGAATTTTCCCAACATTATTTTATTGGTTATTTTCTCTACCTCTCCATCTGATGTATCCTTAAGGTTCAAAAATTTACGCGCTGCGTTTTTTATTTTTAGCACAAGCTCGTCCACTGACATATCAGGCGTTTGTTTTATTTTATTGAAAGCGTCCTGTTCTTGCGTTATCGTTATTCTGTTTGAAAATTTTTTTATTAGTAATATTTTTATTTTATCAAACTCCTTTTCGTTTTGTAATTCAGGGTTTTGAATTAAAAACTGCATAGCCTTATCTTTTAATCTGGTTTTAATGATAGCCACTTTATGCTCTTCCTTCCACCTTGCTAACTCTGCTAATTCATCAAATTGTTTTATAAAGAAATTTATATCTTCCTCCTTACTCCCACTAAATAATGGCAGGATCTGCATTACTGGAATATCCATATTTTTATTATTTCTATCCAATTTACTATAATTTTTATTTGATATTTTTGAATCTTCTTTCAAACTTGAACTCCTTGTTATAATTGAACTTTTCACCACTTTTTTAACTGGTCCCATTCCTATATCCCATTTTTCTAATTATACCTTCGATCTCATTTAGAAGAACCATTTTTTCCATTTCATTGATAAAACTTTACATAATCATACATATAACATAAGGAGAAATGAGAATTGTGCACAATATTTTCACAATCATCTATGTCGCCACCAGTTGTCCAACCTTATCAATATTTATTTTTTATTATTATTATTCCTTTTATTTTTATTAATTTCATAAATTGTTATTTTATTCCCGTTACTGCTAAAGTCACGAGCACCAAATGTGCCGATTTTTATTTTTGTTGATTAAAATTAATATTGTCAAAAATGCATTTTACATTAAATTAATTATTTATTAGTATATTAATTATACATGTAATCTGTTCTAACTTACTGCTGTGTACATTGCGTTGGTGGCCGCAAAACCCACCTATTTCTGTGCTTAACGGGATACTAAGTTAACAAAGTAAAAATTAAGGTTAATAGTAAAGGAACAAACATTTATTTATCACATACTCAATTTACACTCTTTAGTTTTACAAATTAAATAAATATCATACATAGTGGAATACATCTCAATGGTAGTTCGGGGGGTGTAATGCCAGATGAATTGATATTTGGTTGGAGCACGTGGTGGGATGCATTAATTAGCTTTTCCTTAAAAACACAAATTTAGACAAAGAGGTTATCCTCATATAGTTTAATTGTACGGTACCTGATCTTCTTTCATATAACTTGGGTAACACCGATGCTTTGTCACACTTTACACTTGCAATACCAGATGAACATGAGCTCTCCTTCGAATTCCTATATCAGAGACGCACACACAACTCTTAACTCTGCTACCGTCGCTTCTTCTTGACTAGTCTCACTCCAACAGCCTGCCTTGACCAATTCTGACTCCCACTTCGAGCAACTCTCACTTATATCCCTTTTTCGGTCGGCGGTCCACGTGCTGAAAACTAGAGCTGAGGGCTAATCCGTAGACATGGCGTCGCCGTCTCGGTTGCCGCCAAACGGCTTAACGTGGTATGTAAACATGGGCGTGGTATGTAAGATATGGGGCCACCTGTATATTATCGCCCATCTGCTTAGCGTGGGGATAATCCGCCCGCATTCCTGGTTCCATTATTTTTTAATCCTTCCAAATATTTATTACTTTACATTTCTGGCATTACAATTAGCATTATCATTAAGTCAGGATACTTAACAAGAAATTTGAAAGTACCTAGAAGAAAGTTTGCTTCTACCAAGTGAAATAAATTTCTACTACTAATAGTCTGTATCCCTGCTCAAAGGAATTTTTTTAAAGTTCAATCATGCTACCATCAACAGTTTTACAAAGTGACTCTTCAGCACCACTGGTTTTATTTGTGACAGAAACATAACACAGACTAGATCCTGAGAATGTTCAAATGCTTGTTTTCATAAACAACAAGAAAGATCAATCATGCATAAGCATTGATTATGAAACACTTTCCAACTGAAATGCAATTTCATTTAAAAAATTTTAAAATGTGATACATTCAGTGGTGATATCTTTTACATTATCACAGTACTACAGTAATTTATTATACTTAAATATTTAAAACTGTATCGAAATATAAATCATCTGATTCTCTATGCAAAATTAATGAATATTTCATTCATATAACTTGTATTCCAGACTCCAGAACTAAATAATTTTGTGTGAAAAAAATTCAGCAATTCTTATGTAACTCACCTTACAATCGCTTCAGATATTTGCATTCTGCATAAGTTAAAATTAGGCTTCGTTGAAGAAATAATAAAAGTTTAGGGATCATTTAAAATCACAACTATTGTAATTGCATAGGCACAGAATTTAGATACACAGATAATACAAAGATACGCACATAATATATGTGTGTGTGTGTATGTATTCAAAGTATTGGAATCGTGCCGAAGATCGGAACTCGAATTTTCGAAGGATCTACACGTTTTGCGACTTCTGGAACACGAAAAAACTATTTTTAGGAAGACGTCTGTGTGTGTAAGAGTACATCTGTGCATGTTTCTGTGTGTCTGTGAGGATATTACATCCACTCTCATTGAAAAACTAATGGACCGAATTTCATTAAATTTGGTAGGTATATTTTTTGTGGGAAATCCTGATGTTAATTAGATTATAGTACGATTCGCAATAAAAGAATCTGCCTTCTTTGCGAAATGGCTGGCAGAAATTGCCTTTATACACTCTAGCTAAAAACTAATGGAACAAATTTAACAAAATTTGGTGTATAATATTTCAATGACCTACAAGTGATTTATATAACAAATTTAACAAAATTTGGTACATAAATCATTTGTAGGTTATTCTAGTACGATTCAGGAAAAAGGAACGGGCTATTTTTGCGAAATGGCCCGCAAAAATCGTTAAATATAAAAATAAAGGACTACATGTGCTCAATTATATCAATGGAATTTTTATTTTATACGTGATTTTTGACAACAAAAAGAATAAGACTAACCCCATTACTCTAAGACTAGCCGTTCTTGAGATATTCTAGTTTTTTCGCGTTTTCGCTATGCCACCTTTGACAATAAGTCCAGCTATCAAATGAGAACCAAATTTAAGTTTAACGTGCAAATTCAATGTCATTTAAAATACTTGTGGCTGTTATTTTGCGCAGATAAACTCAAATTATTATTGAAGAAATAAAGAGAACGTGAATATGAGTCTGCAGGGAAAGGCATGTGCTGCCCACATCAGAATTTTTAACAATATTACAACAATGATTTATAGAAGTAAACGGGGATTATTTGCAGGCCATTTCGAAAAAAAATGTATGATCTATATTTAAAGATCCACCACATTTTTGTAGAATAAAATATTCAACAAATTTAAGCTGTGTACCAAATTTTAACTCTCTAGGACGTAGGAAAGTGCATTAAAAATGCCATCAAATAAGTATATCATGAAGAGTTATATAAAATTTAAAAAAAATTTGAAAAATTGTTATCTACCAAATTTATTTTTAAATGTGAAGCCTCTCTCATATACAAAATGATTAAACTCTTGGAAATATATTTATTATATAATATATCTATTTTTTTCTTTCTGGAGGATATCCCAAAAGTCAGAATTTAATTGCATTTGTTTTTATCCTATATTAAATAATTTTTAATTAAAAAACTACTCAACATATTTTACTGAAATTTTTTATATATATTTTATGGGATAATGTAAATATTTCCTAAAAATTTCGAAACAATTTGTGAATTTTAAATTTGCTTAAAAAATGTTTGAAAAATTAGGTCCCATAGGGTTCAATGTATTTCATTTTTTCAACCCGGGTTCAATAAAAAACTAATTGGGTGATATTATTTATTTATATTCCCATAGGTCCCACAGACCGTCTGAAAAACATACTAAATTTCATTTTGATAAAAGTCATTTTTACGGCAGTTATCGTGCTAACGGACAGACAGACAGAATGAACAAAGTCATAAACACTTTTCAACTATGTTGTAAAGTGTTAAAAATCTGCAGCAGTTGAGAAGCATTTATAGTTATTTAATTATTGTAGTTAAGAGTACTTAAAATAAAAGCAACTGTAAAATAATTAAAATTTAAAATAAAAAGTTTAATTTTAAAATTAATGTGGTTTTATTACACTTTTTATATTTTTATTTTACTTTATTCATTTATTTATTAATAATTAATATATCTTTAAACAATATAAATATCATAATATTTATTAACAATTTGAAATAACTGTTCAGGATATTCGGAAATTTGAGATCTGGTTAGTATTCAAATTCATTATTCAAATTTAAGAAAAGTGTTACTCACCCATCTCTAAAGAAAACTGATAGTGTGGTAACTATAAAGAAAACTGATAGTGTCGTAACTATAAATTTACATAAAGCGAATTCATAGAGTATTTTCTTACCAAACAGGATTCTTTTTCATAGATGAATAGTCAATTTTCTTGTCTTGTTTATACAGAATGAAAACCAATCTATGATAACCAGTACCTCGCATTGGGAAAGGTTGCAAGTAATCACAAACAACTTCACCAGATTTTAGATTGTTACCTTGTATATTTCCTCTAAAAAAACAAGAAAACACTGGTCACATTTATAAAGTAAAAAAACATTGAATTATAAAGTCTAGTTACAAATATTTAACATTTTCGATTTCATTGAATGTAAAAAATACAATAAAAATGCCTTTGTTTAGATTTTGCATATATGTACAATCACAATTTCTTAAGATATATAAAAGTTAATCATGCCTCCAGTCCAATGGAGCTGAAATGATTTTTTGCAGGAATAATGTCTTATTAATAAGTTCATTCCATGTTTTTAAACTCATTTGTCTCGTTTACAACAGATAATATGAACACTAAAGTGAGATGCATAAACGAACCAACTTAGTTACGAGCCAATATCAGGCTTACAAGGGCTACAAATTAGTTGCTTACTATTCATAACTAGCACTTTCAGTTTTCAAAATATAAGTGTTGCAAACTGGCTCTTGAAACTGGAAATGTTTTAATCTTTTTCGATTTAACAAAATTATTACTTAAAAACTGTAAGAACTATGTAAAATCACATTACTGATCTAGAAACTGGATTTCCCACTGACTTGTTTTGTTGCTTATTGTTTATACTATTGCTAATAACAATTTCTTAAGATATGTGAAAAATGTTAGTCGTGGCTCCAGTCCGATGGAGCTGAAATGATTTTTTGCATGAATAATGTCTTATCTACAAGTTCATTCCATGTTTTTAAACTCATTTGTCACATTTATAACAGTGCAGATAATATGGACACTAAAGTGAGATAAATATATGAAACAACTTAGTTACAAGCCAATATCAAGCCTATACAAGTTTGAGTGCACATAGTAAATTTTATTGGATCTTATGTAAAAGTTTTAAGTTGAAGATCATCTGCATAAAGTCTAACTTTATATTTTCATGTTTTTTTATATTTACATTAAAATCTCCAACTAATATGGCAGGCATATTTAAATCATTTAAGTTCTTTGCTATAACAACTATATTTCAAAAACTAAATACCTGATCTAAAAATTCAATTATATATCCTTCTAGGACTTTTAAAAAGCTACAAATTAGTTGCTTACTGTTCATAAATAGTAATTTTAGTTTTCAAGATATAAGTGTTTCAAACTGGCAATTAAAACTGGAAATTTTAATCTTTTTCATTTTGACAAAATGATTCCTCAAAACTAAGAGCTATGTAACATCTAGTAACCGATCCAGAAACTGGATTTTTTACTGACTAGTTTTATTGTTTATTGTTTAGACCTATCTTTTATAGCTTAGTGGAATCTATCTTTTATAGCTTAGTATCTTTTAAATTTTAAGTAGGGCTATTCCAAGTCAACCCCAAAATTTTCATCCAATTCAGTGCAGCCATTCTCCCGATGAGCCGATGAGACAAACATACAGACAGACAGACAGACAGATTTTCTATTTTATTTATATAGATTTCAATGTACTTCAAGATGCTTGGAAATTTTCAGAATCTATTTCTATAAATAAATTTCTAAAAGAATCATTGAATAACTAAAAATGTTTCTGTTTTGCTCTGTTCTTGTCAAAAACCAACCTCATGTTTAAACAGACTATACAAGGTGTCCCAAACAGATTGAAGAGCACTTTAATTCTTTACCTGTTGGAGATAAGTGGGCAATGTAAATTGCAAAAATGTTGAAAGTAACGTAGGATATAAGGCTACATTAATGAAATAGTCCTGCCATTAATTTCCAAAAAGTTACACGTTTTTAATTTTTATACGACCCCTTTAGACAAATTTGGTCAATCAGAAAATTTTTATTTTTAATGCAACAAGATCATTAATAAAAATTGCATATCTGTATATTTAAAATTGAGCGAGTTATATTTAATTGAAAATTGAACATTGTGAATGGGGACCATATATTAAATTAGAAATGTAAATTTGTGACATATCACAAAAAAAAATAAAATTGGATGATAATACATAGGATACCCAACCTCGTAGCAAATACCACTGCTTTATATGATTTCTGTCTGTGTAATGCTTTATTTAGATGCATTTGTGATAAAAAAGTTTTGACACATATTAAAGTATTTTTGATCTAAACAATTTCCATCATCAATTTGTTTATGATCCCTATTTTCATTGAAGCCTTTCACATGGTACGGAAAAGTGGCATAAGTCAGATTTTTTCTTTTATCATAATTCATTTAATTGAAAATTGAACATTGTGAATGGGGACCATATATCAAATTAGAAATGTAAATTTGTGACATATCACAAAAAAGATAAAACTGGATGGTAATACATGAGACATTTTTGTGAATTCCGTGTACGCTCACGATGCAATCACGGATTCTTAAATACTTTTTACATTGAGACATGCCATTTTTTTATTTGAAACAATTAAAATAAATAAGTAAACAAATGCAAGTATGTATTTGATTTTGAAATTTAACATAACTTTTCAAAACTAAGGATAGAACTCACAGACGATTTTTTCTTTCCTTTAACTCTAATTTAGCCGTTTCAAAAGTTTATAGTAAAATAATTTTAAAGAACTATGAAAGAATGAAATGCAGATGATTTATTTTTTTATTTACATATTTATTCCCAGTATTATTTCTATTCAATGCAACTAAACATTTTTTTAATATTATACCAAAATAAAGAAGATTAGAAATCATTCAGTGAATTGTCAGCAAGTTCATTCTGAATTGATGAATTAAGAACATGTAACTGGTTGTGCATTACGGTATTTCCAACAAATAACAAGCTTTTCGAATTAACAATGATTTATGCTCTGTGTAATAAAAATACTGCAGAAACTGCCAGGATTTTAGACGGCGATATTCAAACTTGCCTAAAATTTCAAGTACATTTATTTGTTTATCGGATGATGAGGAGATTAAGAACTACTGGTTCATTTCATCCAAGACCTGGCCATGGAAGAAATCATTTGTACACAGAGGACCAAGAAACTGACATCATTGCATATTTTTCTTTCAACCGAAGAACAAGCATTCAAAAAGCAAGCGAAACTTTGGAGCTACCTAGGATGTCAATTGCTAGAACACTTGGAAGATACTATTGGCATCCATTTTGTATTCATGGACTTCAAACACTTCATCCCTCTGATTTTGACTGGCGTGTAGCAACATTCTGTAACTGGTTGTTAATCCAACAAGACATCAATTCAAACTTTGTTAAGAACATAAGAACATTCTGTGGACTGATGAATGTTTGTTTACGGAAGATAGAGCTATCAATTCTTACAACGATCATTATTGGGATAATACAAAACCATTTTTTGTTCATGATATATATCACCAGAGAAAGTTTTCTGTGTCTGTATGGCGAGGAATTTAGAATGGAAAACCGATTGGTCCTGTGTTTTATGAAGGGACCCTTACAGCTAAAAACTACATGCAGCTTATTTTAAATGGTACTGTAACGGATTTTATGGAGATCACAACATTATTGCTTCTAAAAAACATGTATTATCAACAAGATGACGCGCCTGCACACCAGGCTATAATTATGACAAACTGGCTCAACGAAAACTTTGATAAACAGTGGATTAGTTTGAAAGGAGCCACAGAATGGCCCCCCACCCCCAAATCCCCTGATTTAACCTCTCTTGATTTTTACTTATGGGGTGTCTTCAAACACTAGTTTATAATACCAGCCCACTAAATGCAATTGGCCTTAAGCAAACAATAATTGATGCTTGCAACAATATTAGTGAAGAACTCCAAAATATTTACAGAAGCATTATTAGAAGAGCTCAGTTATGTATTGGAGTTAAAGGAAAACACTTTGAGAATGCTTTGTGAATTGTATTTCTAGTATTTGTAATGAAATTTGCCCCTTTATATCAGTGGTCTTCTATGAACGTATGCATATTTTAATTATGAGCCCCAACCGCGTAATGAGTACAACTGCTTTATATGATCTCTGTCTGTGTAATGCTTTATTTAGATGCATTTGTGATAAAAAATTTTGACACATATTAATGTATTTTTGATCTAAACAATTTCCATCATCAATTTGTGTTTATGATCCTTATTATCACTGATGAAGCAGCCTTTCACATGGTACGGAAAAATGGCATAAGTCAGATTTTTTCCTTTATCATAATTCAGTTGATTTTAAAAATACAGATATACGGTTATTAACACTTTACAACAAAGTTGAAAAGTGTTTATGACTTTGTTCATTCTGTCTGTCTGTCTGTCCGTTAGCAAAATAACTGCCGTAAATGACTTAATCAAAATGAAATTTTAGTATGTTGCTAAGACGGTCTGTGGGACCTATGGGAATATATATGAATAATATCGCCCAATTAGTTTTGGATTGAACCCGGGTTGAAAAAATGAAATAGATTGAACCCTATGGGACCTAATTTTTCAAACATTTTTTAAGCGGATTTAAAATTCACAAATTGCTTCGAAAATTTTAGGAAATATTCAAATTATCCCATAAAAAATATAAAAAAAATTTCAGCAAAATATATTCAGTAGTTTTTTAAATAAAAATTAAAATAATAACTACACCTCTTATATGAAGCGATCACGTGACCATTACATGAAGCAATCACGTGACCATTACATGAAGAGATCGCGTGACACACTTCAAAATAAAATATGGCATCCATCTTCTGTCAAAATCGTGATTTTTAAAGTTCTTTTAATTCATATTTAGTGTTGTATCCATCCTAAAACCGCTTTATTTTTGCTTAAATTCTATGCATCTACATACTGAAACAATGCAATTACAATATATTTGAGTTTAAATGATCAACCAAATTTGATTATTTCTACAACGAAGCCTATTTTTCAGTTATGGAAAATGTAAACAGCAAAATATGTAGAATGAGTTGTATAAGAATTGCTGCATTTCTTTAATGCAAAATTATTTAGCTCATGGAGTCTGCATAGCTGATATGAATGAAATATTCGTTGATTTTACAGAGAGAAGGATGATTTTTTTTCGATGAAGTTTTAGGCATAGAGTTTAATTACTTGCACCTCCATGGTCTTAAGTTTTTAAATAAAATAAATTATTATAGTATCATGATGAATGAAATGAATGGGAAAATGTTATGAAATGCTGCTTTTATAGAGAGAGCCAGGTGTGTTATATTTCGATGGCGTTATTTGAATAAATTTCAATTGTTTTCGATGAAGTTTTCAAATACAATAAATTATTGTAGTATTATGATAACTTTAAAAACATTACTGAGGAATGTATCACATTTTAGAGATGTTTAAACCAGGCAACTTACATTTCAATGCCGTCATTTGAATGAAGTTCATTTTTTTCGATGAAGTTTTAAGTTTTCAAATATAATAAATTAATGTAGCATTGTGCTAATTTTTTAAATATTACTGAGGAATGTATCGCATTTTAGTGATGTTTAAATGAAATTGCATTGAAGTGGAAAGTGTTTCATAATCAATGTTATATGCATGATTGATCTTTCTTATTTTTTAATAATCTTGTTGCATTAAAAATAAAAATTTTCTGATTGACCAAATTTGTCTAAGGGGGGCCGTATAAAAATTTAAAAAGTAACTTTTTGAAAATTAATGGGATGACTATTTCATTACCGTAGTCTTATTTCCTACCTTACTTTCAACATATTTGCAATTTACATTGCCCACTTATCTCCAACAGGTAAAGAATTAAAGCCTGTTTCAATCTTCTTGGGACACTCTATATAGAAATCGCTGCAGAGGGTACCTTAGCTGATGAGGCACCCCTATGCAGTGCTTACCTTGCTTACCACATCAGACTGCTTCTGAATACAGGCAGAGATTTACAAATACATTGTGATATTCTCACATACGTGTAACCTTTATTTGTACTCAATTAGATTTAAATTGGTTGAGTAGCTTCAGAAATACTGCAAAAATGGTAATAAAAGGTATACTAATTTGATTTAATATTACTGTCAGCTCAGTTGGTAGAGTGAATATCATCTTAAGATCAAGATATCACAAGCACACAACTGTACAAAGGTAAAATGTATCTGTGTACACAATCATTGAAACAAAACAGATTGGAAAAGTATGAAGCTTCAAAATTAGGAGAAAAAAAAAACTAGTAAAGTAAAAAATATTATTCAGATTTGAAATTTTTCAGTAACAAGATGCCAATGTTAACATTATACACTAGCATCCCATTAATCAATAACTCCTTAATTTGTCATATCTACTAATCTGTTACACCACTGCTGCAAGTGGAAGTTTACGCTTGCAAATTTACGTTTGTGCTGCTTCAATCAGCCAATCACAGTGGCTATCAAAGGAAAATGCCACAATAAATGATAATGCTTGTATTGCTACTCTATTATGCAAGATTTAATTTCTGAAATTAGGGATATGAAAGCATAAAAACAAAAAGGAAATTTAATAAATGGGTGGAATGAAAGTCATAAGCATGATATGGTATATGGACTTTTAAATAAATAATGAGGAACCATTCACAAACATACTGAAGGGAGGGTGATGAGTGTGACAAGTGATAAAGAATGTGAAACAAAGTAGTCTGTTAAAACTCATCAAGAAGCTGTTTTCTAATGTTTATTTGATGTTTTCTAAATTCATAGACTGATAAGAGTGTCAAGAAGAAGCAAACACAACACAGCTGTTGCTGCTCAGAAAAATACGCAATATAGTATCAGAAAAAGCACATGAAATAAAAAATATATTATAAGTGCAAATTGATATGAAGTGTGTTTGTGAAATATCCTTTGTACGCATCTTATATGAAATCACTTTTGTTACAATTTTTTGTTTAATTTTTGTGTATTGATAATTAGATTTATGTACATTTTGTATATAAAAACAATCATATTCACCAATCCCTTTGTTTCATTTATTCATCACCGCTTGGTTCAACCCCGATGGATCAGTGGGGTTCTACTGCATATGAAACAATTCAATGGACTGGATTTGCATCTTGTCTCCCGTCCCACTATTTGCTGAAATAGGCACACTGTGCTTGTGTACTACCTTTCTATTTTACTGTTTGATCACAAGCTCCAATTCTGCATTAGACAAAATATCATACTGGCAGCAATGTGTTTATATTGACCTTAATTTATGAAATGATGAACATAGAAGATGAAATACCACTTAGAAATAAACACACAAAAAATAATTATTAAATTACACAAATTTTCACTTACACAAACCAATGAAGATATTCTGATTTATTATCTAATAAATGCCCATCAATGTTAGTTAAAATTAAACTCCATAAACCATCAGAAGTACTTGTGTAGCTGACATTAGGTGCTTTAGAGACCTGAAATAAATATACAAATTCAAATGTAAAATATATGAAGAATGATCATTTAAATATTTGGGAGACAAAAGGCTCAACTTAACTATTTCATATTGTACTTGATAAGAGTTACTAATCTCCGAAACTGCAAAATGCTTATGTATTTTTGTTGCAATAGTGTTTTACTCCCAGCATAGATTATATATATATATAGCTAATTAAAAAAGAGTATTACCACATAAATTCGTAAACAACTTGACAGGATATAAAAAAAAACAATATACAATATGCGCCGCATAATGCAGCAGAACAAGTACATGGATATATATTAGAAATTTGTAATAATAAAAAATTCAAGTGATATTAACATCACCATAGAAGCAAAATCACGGCCATAATGCCGATAAGAGAAGAGAACAGCACCAGCCCAAATTCAATGGTTAGTCAGAATCAAATTCCTCCTCAGGTCTGAGTATTTAACTCTAACTAACCCAAACATAATGCCTGTTTTAGATTGAGCAATAGTACATTACTATAAATACTCAAACTCAGAGTACAGGCATCAAAAAATGAAAAAATGAAGATGGGAAACATTAAGAAAATTTGTATTACCATGCGGCATAAACCCTTCTTCTTTCACCATGTGTATACATGATCAACCTCAACAGCTTAAATATCTAGAAACACTGGAATGAACAAGTCGAAATACTACCAGGGAGGCAGTACGAACGTTCACAGTAATACTCCCAGACCCATCCAGTGAGTCTAAGCAGGAGACCGGACAAACAATTCAGAATATGAACAATCTGTATAAGCAATTCTGAAAATAAACATGAATCAAAGATGAAAATTCCTACTAAACAAGTAATTCATAGGAAAACTGGATAAACGAGAATGCCACTATACACCATAATACTCCCAAGTTCGTTATTAAAATTATCAATTCAGTGTATCAACTTCCACTCGATAACATCCTAGAAAACTTTCCCAATTATAGTGGCTAACATACATAATTATAATAAAAAAGAAAAAAGAAAAAATTAAAACATATAATATATATATACATACAGGGTGCCCACTTATATCCGTTACACCCCCCTTAACTTCTAAACGGTGACAGCTTAAGCTATAAAGTTGGTATCTAGGTATAGTAAAAAAGCTATACGCTACTCGATGACAACTTACAACGCCATCTATCGGCAAATTTTGGAATTAGCAGTCCTATCTCGTAAATGGTGAAAGATACGTGAAAAAAGTCAATTAGAAAGTTGTAGAGCACTCCCGATTTAGTACGAAAAGATACCTTGCGCACATTAATACTCAAAACAGAATGCAAAAAATAAACATGTGTTTGATTGTGAAGCAAAGCGAGAAAAGACCACCTTACGAACTAAATACGAGCCGGTGTTGTGGCGCAGGGGAAAAGCATGTGATTCGCATTGATGAGGACCATGGTTCTGTCCCCACCGGTTACGTGTTTTACTGAATGTCTCTACAAACCATGAAAACTTTCTGCTGATCTTGCAAAATCGTCTCTCCAAACACACAGCTCAACTCAACCATGTCTGGTATAAAAATCGCATGGATCTCATGTATTATGCAAATGAGGATGGAACGTCATACCTGTTCACCAGAGACTACTACTATAAAAAGGATGTTTCTGCTGGGTTGTACGTTAAAGCGGAGAGTTATGGCAAAATTTGGCAGTAACGAGTATTGTGAGATGTTGTTAATTTACGGTGAATGTGGGCGTAAGGCAAAATCAGCTGCAAGGCTGTATCGTGAATGTTTCCCTCAAGGCCCACATCCTAGACGGCAGGCCATCTTAAAAGTTGTAAAACGTTTAAAGGAGACGAGCTGCGTCGAGCCGACCTCGAATTCGTACACCTCGTAATGTAGGATGCAAAGTGCAACCTGAAGATGTGCTAGCATACGCTCTCGCCCATCCTCAGAGCAGCACAAGAATGATCAGTGAAAATTGTGGCCTCTCAAAAAGCCGCGTATGGAAAATCCTGAATTAATCAGGTGCTCATCCATACCGATCCTCACCTGTGCAGGGATTGCTGTAAAGAGATGCAGAGAGACGTTACACGTGTGCAACTTTGTAATGAATAACTTAGAGGTCCACCCAACATTCCTGGCAGACATAATATGGACGGATGAGGCATGTTTTTCGAGGAACGGAATGTTTAATAGACAGAACGTTCATACCTGGTCGCTGGAAAATCCGAGATATGCCGTCGAAGTTCGACATCAACAACGCTGGTCGATTAATGTTTGGTGTGAAATTTGGATTAATGACAGGCTCATTGGACCAGTATTTTACGAGGACACGTTAATGGGACAACGGTACTTGCAGCTTCTGCAGGGTGTAATAACCGACTTTGTTGAGAATCTACCGTTGCACCAACTCCTAAATGTATAGTTCCAACATGACGGCACACCTCCGCATAAGATTTCAAATGTTCAGAAGTACCTAATAGAGACATTCCAGAATCAAGTCATCGGGTATGGTGGTTCCGTCGAGTGGCCCCCGCGCTCACCTCACTTGACCCCATTGGACTTCTTATTTGGACACATAAAAGGGCAAGTATATGCAACCCCCTCCGCCAACACTGCAGGATCTTCGACGACGCATTACTGATGCTTGTGCGTCCGTAACACCTGCCATGTTGCACAATGTGCAGCAAGAAATCCAGTCCAGAGTGCAAATGTGCACAGTGACTAACGGAGAGCATTTTGAGCAATATACAATTGTAAATAAATGATCCTGAAGACAGGGAAGTGTCTCAGTTTCTTTCTTCCACTCTTTATGACATGACAATTTTCGAAATCATGACCAAACAAATGTTCATTTTTTGCATTCTGTTTTGAGTATTAATGTGCGCAAGGTATCTTTTCGTACTAAATCGAGAGTGCTCTACAACTTTCTAATTGACTTTTTTCACGTATTTTTCACAGTTTACGAGATAGGACCGCTAATTCCAAAATTTGCTGATAGATGGCATTGTAAGTTGTCTCATCGAGTAGCCCATAGCCTTTTTACTATATCTAGACACCAACTTTATCGCCTAAGCTGTCACCGTTTAAAAGTTAAGTGGGGTGTAACGGATATAAATGGGCACCCTGTATATATAATTATCTATTAATCATATAAATAAATAAAAATGAAAAATAATAAAATAAGTCAAAAAATAGGAAAATCAAAAACTCTGAAAATAAGATGCATTAATATTAATGTTTTTAATTTTATTTTCGCTAAAAAATTGTAATTTTTGCCAGTTTTATAACTACGATTTGAGCGCCCTTATAATGGTGTATAGTGGCATTCTCGTTTATCCAGTTTTCCTATTACTTGTTTAGTTGGAATTTTCATCTTTGATTCATGTTCATATTCAGAATTGCTTATACGGATTGTTCATATTCTGAATTGCCTGTCTGGTCTCCTGCTTAGACTCACTGGACGGGTCTGGGAGTATTACTGTGAACGTTCGTACTGCCTCCCTAGTAGTATTTCGACTTGTTCATTCCGGTGTTTCTAGATATTTAAGCTGTTGAGGTTGATCGTGTATACACGTGGTGAAAGAAGAAGGGTTCATGCCACATGGTAATACAAATTTTCTTAATGTTTCCCATCTTCATTTTTTCATGCCTGTAGTCTGAGTTTGAGTATTTATAGTAATGTACTATTGCTCAATCTGAAACAGGCATTATGTTTGGGTTAGTTAGAGTTAAATACTCAGACCTGAGGAGGAATTTGATTCTGACTAATAATTGAATTTGGACTGGTGCTGTTCTCTTCTCTTATCGGCATTATGGCCGTGATTTTGCTTCTATGGTGATGTTAATATTACTTGAATTTTTATTATTACAAATTTCTAATATATATATATATAGAGAGAGAGATATATATATATATATATATAGAGATATATATATATATATATATATATATATATATATATATTGGAATCTCTCATTGGAATTTCATTTAATATTTTTATTATATATATATGTCACAGGGAAATGATGAAAACGGAGATTTGATCAAATCCCTAAGGTAGATGATCAATTCACGGAAGATGTTAAAATTACAACTCTGTGGGGTGATTTCCCTAAAGAAAGTAAGTGATTTGATCAAATCCCTTAACTGTTTTAGTGAAATGATGAAATAAACCAGTCAGGACTCACACAGCAGCCGGTCAGCGCCGTGCTTCTGACGTGTTAGTGAAAAGATGAAATAAACAAGTCAGGACTCGCACAGCTGACTGCAAGCGCCATGCTTCTGACGTGACACACACAGTAGCGCAGAAACATTACGCGAGGATAATATAAATTGTTGGGTAGAAAAAGTTGTATTTAATTGTTGGGTAGAAAAAGTGCATTTATGATACACTAAAAGCATTTCTAAATATTCCAAATTCTCAAAGTTTTTAAACCTAAACATCATCAAAATTATATATGAAAATGACATTTGACCAGTTTCTCCCTAAATTTACAAATATGTAACTCTATATGTAATTAAATGGAACTTTCCTAAAAATAAAAACATTAAAAGTAAAAGAAAGAACACAGATTTTAGGTTTTCAAAATCTAACGTTTATTAAAATTTTAAACTTCACTTTTAAAATAATTTTCAAAATATTTTACATCTCATTAACTAACAAATCCAATAAACAACTTAAATAAATAAATAGAATGGAATGGCCGGTCGTATAGTGGTAGTAAAAACGTTAGAATATTAAATTTTAAAGTTAACAATATTAAACTTATTCAATTATTTATCTAAACTAAAATTTGGAATAAAAAGAACATAAGTTAGCCAAAAGGGAAATTTAGAACAAAAGTTAAAAAGATAACCACAGGATTCGCAACTTAAAATATATAAGTCTAAAGGGGTCTTATTTCTGTGCTAACTCAAAACAATTGGAATAAAGACATATTTTAACTATTGAGAAATATTAGAATTTGGAGGAAAAGGAATAATATCACCAAGGCTCCAAGAAAAACGGCGGAAATCGGCGGGAGGCAGAATCACCAAACGTGCAGCAGATCCAGAGAACACCAGAAGAGGAAAATCCATGGCACAGGGTCACAATATGTCCAGCAGAAAATCCGGAAAAGGCCGTTCCACGGGATTCAACTCCAAAGAGATTCTCCACACCAGCTGGACGTCGAGTAATAAAAAAATCATTTCTCTCAACAGCCGCACCGGACTACTGACATCAAAATGGAGAACTTAACATGTGTCCGTCAATTGGGCTCGGAAATGCGAACTCCATTCATCATAAAATAGAACTGGCAGCTTGTCAAGATAAACATATTTCTAATTGGCCGGTAAGACTTCCTCGGCCGACATCACATAAATCGTGAAACATCTTGGATCATTATTTAAATGATATGAAACTAATTAGCATGACTCTTCATTCCGTCGCAGCTTCCAGACATAAACAACATCAGAGAGCACTGCGGCAAAGGACTGCTGATTGATTATAAACTAAACAAATCAATCCACATCTTGAAAAACAAAACACACATCACAGCCGGGAATAATGAGACATTTCAAGCCGAATTCGAACTACGGCTCGCGCCGAAGCGCTGAAAACAACAACTTTAACAGATTACATCTCTGGTTCTAATCAATTGCAAAAAAGCAAAGAGCAAAGAGCAAAGAGATCGAAAAAGTGCGCGATTTGCTTATATACTGCCAAACATCGCTGCCACAGATTGTAAACAAAATTATTGATGAACGATAAAATAATTAATGACAGACGATTTTAATATTACGATCAACCAATTAAAAACTCGAAACTTTAAAGAAGAGAAATGGAATTTTAGAGCAGACGAAAATTAAAAAGAAATGAAGTGAAACGATTTGGAAAATACGAATTCGGCAATAATTTAAATATGGACGATTCTGAAATATTTAAAAAGCTGAAAATAGAATAAAACTGTAAAATTGCGATGAATTAACCAATTTTTAACCGAGAGCAATAAATTTGGAATCAAATTAAAGGGAATAAAAAGGGCAATAAATGGAATCACAAATTAGCCAATTTAAATAAATTTAAATTGCTAAAACCTAAAAAGAACGAACTTTTGCCGTTTTTAAAACAAAACCTATGGAATACAATATATTTGAACAGAAGAATATCAAAACCTAAACAATTGGAAGATGAATAACTAAAAGAGAATGACTATGTAAATAAGACCCCTGAACACATTTAAACTAAAAACAAAATACCTAAAATTATTAAATATCTAAAAGTATAACCCAACAACTCCTTCGAACGTCCCAAAAAAAATTTTTCATTTGAAAAATGAAAAATTTTAGCTAACACATGACAAAATTTCGCGAAACGAAGGAGAGAAAAAAAAAAAAATCAAAATCTCAACTACATCTGTAACATGAGCCATAAAATCACATAAAAAATCAAATTCCTTATAAATAAATCAAAAATCAAACAATAACTTCACTAAACACTCTCATAATAACACTTATCATATTTCTCAACATTTCGTCTAAACTCTTAAACATACATATAGATTCAATATTAAATACTTCAACTTCATTGTAACTCTATATTATGAAAAGTTCATCAATGCATTTTTAAAATGCTTCAACAAATACGTCATCAAAGAGAAGCAGTAGAAAAATAATAAACAGATCTCTATATCATTAGCTGTCATGAATAAACATAAATTTTAACGAAAACTTTGGACCAGCCAAAGAATTCCAATAATCTAAACAATAAATTTTGAAAAGGTACCTTCAACATAACAACCAATAAATACAAATCAACAAATTCATCATGAATCTCCTCCTCTACAAAGAAAACAATTATTCGAAGCATAATTTTCAATTTAAATAATAATATCAAAGTTGGCTCAAGTTACAAACAAAAAAAATTGTGGAATATTTACCCCCAAAATAACAAACTCAATTCCCTAACAATTTGGAACTGAACTCAAATTTAACCGACTTGCTTACAAATTATACTATAAACTGATTACTTGGCAAATTAGGTCGTTTAAACGACAAATATACACTAAAATGACCTTATGCATCATTTTACACTAATAACAATAAACGCGATTCCAATAAATATGGTGCAACATCTTGCACTCTCAACAACAATAAACTCAAATATCATAACTGTATCTCTCTGGTAATCTCAAACAATTCTCATAAAAATCAAAAAAAAATTAAGACAAGGGGCCGAGGGTTGTGAGTCCTCTCAAAGGTTGTGAATCTTTTTTGAACCCAAAAAAATAGCACAAAAATATCCATCAAGTATAAGTAGTACATTTAAATTCACTAACAGCCAAGTGTATCACATTACTTTAACCAAAATACCAAAGAAAAATCAAATTACAAATCCCCATTTAATTTTCAAAACCAAAAGAACTCAAATTGCATTGCACAATTTTAAATATTCCACTTAAAAAAAATTTAATTCTCCTATAATAAAATAAATTTATCCACTTTAACGACCAAAAAAAATTTTAAAGACAGTATTAAAAATATCAGATTCAGAATTAAGAACAAACAAACTGATTTTATCACCACTCTATTTGAGTGTGAAAACCAAACACATGATCAATGTGAAGAACAAGATAACTCAAGTTGATATTTATGTCACACTCATATTGGAGTGTAAAAACACCTGCATTACCCAATTTTTCAATTAATCACCAGTATTTCATCATCTACATTCACATATCAGTGAGCATTTAAATATCAATTCCAAATCAGAACATACAAAAAATTCTAAGTCGAAAAACTACTGCTTTAATTCTATACAATTTAACTTAATAAAAAAAAAATATTCTCATATTAAATTTACTCAATTAATTTTTCTCTATTTTATCAAAACAATTTTAAGTGTTGCTGGGAGCGTGGGTTACAAGAACAACAAAATAAAAAAAATTTTAATGAGATGGGATTAGAACAAAAAATGCAAATACCATAAAGTGCGTTCCTCGCATGCCTATAATTTCCTAAATTTATGAATTAAATGCAATTTTACACTACTTCAAATAATAAAATTCAAATCAAATTAACTTAAATTAAGGAATGCTTAAATAAAAATTCTAAATGAAAATGTCATATTCAAAAATTCTAAAGTTTCCTAAAAAAAATTCTAAATGAAAACATTTAAATTAATCCTAAAATTTCAATTTTAATCAAAATATTAAAATAAATTCCTCTAATTTAAATCAAGAACATTCTAAAACATCATGCCTCAGTTTAAGAACATATCAACAGTAATCACTTTTAGAATAAACAGGTGTGGAATCATATTTACTGAAATTTCATTTTTAAGAACAAAAATTATTAAGAACATCTATTACAGTTAGCATGAATAAGCCCCTAGACTGGTCAAACGGCGCCAATTGTTCGGTAGAAAAGTTGTATTTAATTGTTGGGTAGAAAAAGTGCATTTATGATACACTAAAAGCATTTCTAAATATTCCAAATTCTCAAAGTTTTTAAACCTAAACATCATCAAAATTACATATGAAAATGCACCATTTGACCAGTTTCTCCCTAAATTTACAAATATGTAACTAAATATGTAATTAAATGGAACTTTCCTAAAAATATAAAAATGCATTAAAATAAAAGAGAGAGAACACAGATTTTAGGTTTTCAAAAATCTAACGTTTATTAAAATTTTAAACTTCACTTTTAAAATAATTTCCAAAATATTTTACATCTCATTAACTAACAAATCCAATAAACAACTTAAATAAATAAATAGAATGGCCGGTCGTATAGTGGTAGGAAAAAACGTTAGAATATTAAATTTTAAAGTTAACAATATTAAACTTATACAACTATTTATCAAAACTAAAATTTAAGATAAAAAAACATCAGTTAGCCAAAAAGGGGATTTAGAACAAAATTTAAAAAGATAACCACAGGATTCGCAACTTAAAATATATAAGTCTAAAGGGGTCTTATTTCTGTGCTAACTCAAAACAATTGGAATAAAGACATATTTTAACTATTGAGAAATATTAGAATTTGGAGGAAAAGGAATAATATCACCAAGGCTCCAAGAAAAACGGCGGAAATCGGCGGGAGGCAGAATCACCAAACGTGCAGCAGATCCAGAGAACACCAGAAGAGGAAAATCCATGGCACAGGGTCACAATATGTCCAGCAGAAAATCCGGAAAAGGCCGTTCCACGGGATTCAACTCCAAAGAGATTCTCCACACCAGCTGGACGTCGAGTAATAAAAAAATCATTTCTCTCAACAGCCGCACCGGACTACTGACATCAAAATGGAGAACTTAACATGTGTCCGTCAATTGGGCTCGGAAATGCGAACTCCATTCATCATAAAATAGAACTGGCAGCTTGTCAAGATAAACATATTTCTAATTGGCCGGTAAGACTTCCTCGGCCGACATCACATAAATCGTGAAACATCTTGGATCATTATTTAAATGATATGAAACTAATTAGCATGACTCTTCATTCCGTCGCAGCTTCCAGACATAAACAACATCAGAGAGCACTGCGGCAAAGGACTGCTGATTGATTATAAACTAAACAAATCAATCCACATCTTGAAAAACAAAACACACATCACAGCCGGGAATAATGAGACATTTCAAGCCGAATTCGAACTACGGCTCGCGCCGAAGCGCTGAAAACAACAACTTTAACAGATTACATCTCTGGTTCTAATCAATTGCAAAAAAGCAAAGAGCAAAGAGCAAAGAGATCGAAAAAGTGCGCGATTTGCTTATATACTGCCAAACATCGCTGCCACAGATTGTAAACAAAATTATTGATGAACGATAAAATAATTAATGACAGACGATTTTAATATTACGATCAACCAATTAAAAACTCGAAACTTTAAAGAAGAGAAATGGAATTTTAGAGCAGACGAAAATTAAAAAGAAATGAAGTGAAACGATTTGGAAAATACGAATTCGGCAATAATTTAAATATGGACGATTCTGAAATATTTAAAAAGCTGAAAATAGAATAAAACTGTAAAATTGCGATGAATTAACCAATTTTTAACCGAGAGCAATAAATTTGGAATCAAATTAAAGGGAATAAAAAGGGCAATAAATGGAATCACAAATTAGCCAATTTAAATAAATTTAAATTGCTAAAACCTAAAAAGAACGAACTTTTGCCGTTTTTAAAACAAAACCTATGGAATACAATATATTTGAACAGAAGAATATCAAAACCTAAACAATTGGAAGATGAATAACTAAAAGAGAATGACTATGTAAATAAGACCCCTGAACACATTTAAACTAAAAACAAAATACCTAAAATTATTAAATATCTAAAAGTATAACCCAACACACAGCTGACTGCAAGCGCCATGCTTCTGACGTGACACACACAGTAGCGCAGAAACATTACGCGAGGAAGGTTGCGCACATTTTTATTATTGTTTTCTATATTTCAAGTTTTATCAAGTACCTACCATAGAAAAATGGGTTCAGATATAGAAAAAAATCAAACTCTGACCGAATTTGTATCTGAAGAACAGTTTAATGAAACTATCAGGATGTTTTTGAACAAGCGGCATGATAAAGAAAAACCTTTATAGACTCGCGAAAGGATAGAAGAAGCTATCACAGTCATTGAACAATTTAAATTAGCACCACTACTTAAACTGCAACGGACACATAAACAGTACTATTATGGAAAAAAATACGTTGTTATGGAAGTAGATACTAAAAAATCTTTGATTTTGAAGAGAAAGTCTGACCCCGATCCAGTTGTGAAAATAGTACCAACGGAAAATTTTACCACATACTTCGGGAAACCCATCAGTCAACTGGCCACGGAGGAAGAGACAAAATGCTGTATAGTTTGAAATCGAAATACCTAATACCTACAGTTGTAGTGGAGTATTTAAAGCTGTGCACGATATGCCAGTCTAAAAAAAAAATTTCCAAGAAAAGGAATTGTTGTATGCCCAATTGTATCTAGAGACTTCAATCATCGTGGCCAAGTCGATTTAGTTGACTTACAGTCGACCCCAGATAGAAATTACAAATGGCTATTGCACTACCAGGACCACGCGACGAAATTCAGCTTTCTTCGACCATTGACTTCAAAAAGAGCTTTTGAAGTAGCAATGGAACTATTAAAAATATTTTTGGAAGTAGGTTGTCCTCATATACTACAAAGCGACAACGGCCGTGAGTTTACAGCTGCTGTCATACAAGGATTAACAAGCCTGTGCCCAACGCGCAAAATTGTAAATGGTAGGCCTAGACATCCAGCTAGTCAAGGATCTGTTGAGCGATCAAATCAAGATGTTGAAGCTATGTTACGTGCTTGGTTAATTGACAATGACACAAAAAATTGGGCTATAGGTTGTTACTTTGTTCAATTCCAAAAGAATTCCTCTTTTCATCGAACCATTAAACGATCACCTTACAAAGCTTTATTTGGAACAGAACCAAAAACAGGACTCCAATCTAGTCATATTTCAAAAGAATTGCTTTAAAAACTTGTTACTGAAGAGGACTTGGATCTACTTCTCTATCAGCAGAACCATGACATTATTTTAACACCAGAAGACTTACCAGTAGCTTCCTTAGAGGACAACAACGACGCTACAACTTCAAAAGACCTACCAGCAACTGAATTAATTGATTACAATGCTTCAACTTCAAATGATCTACCAGCATCTGAATTAATTGATTACAATGCTTCAACTTCAAATGATCTACCAGTATCTGAATTAATTGATTACAATGCTTCAACTTCAAATGATCTATCAATAGTTAAATCAACCAACAATAACACTTCAATGTCACACGATCTACCAGCAGCTGATTTACTCACCAAAAAAGCTTTAAATTTAGAGGATCTACCAGAAATTGAATCAATTTCTTTATCGACAACAAGACAACTCGAACCAGTTACTTTAACTCCTGCTTCAACAGTTAAAACATCTGTAGTGTTACTTGCATCAGAAGGGCAAGCAGCTGTCAGCGACAGTAAAGCATGTTGTGTTGTTTGTGGAATGGAACCTACTGGAGCCCATTCATGTGACATTTGTAAAAATCCGGTGCACGCAATATGTGGGAATACAGTAGGAGAAGAAGGATATGGATTGAAAATTCTATGCTATTTATGTCAAAAAGAAGAGAGCATTAAAGATCAAAGGGAAAATGCTGCAAAACACCTGAAAAGATCAGCTGAAAAAATGAAAGAAGTTTCTTTGAAGAAATTTAAAGACGTGTTAGTGGATTCCACAGTTTTGGTTGATGTACCTAAGGTAGATAGAGGCCCATTATATGGAAATAACATTGTGGGGATCGTATTAGATATAAAAAATAATTTATACCAAATTGGTACCTCAGTTGGAATTATAAAAGATTGGCTACCTAGAAACGCTCTTCAAATAGCTACTACAACATTTACCGAAACAGTTCCACGGATTTAAAGTCTGCGCGAGATTGCAGGAAAATTATCCTTATTTGGAGGTCAAGGATTTAAGAAGTGTTCCTGTGAACAATCCAAAATACAATGTAAAACAAAAAGATGTGCCTGTAAAAAAAAGTAACGTACTTTGTAATTCGAGATGCCACAAATCAACAACGTGTTTTAATAAAAATGAATAACATTATTATTTATTAATTACATTCACTATAAATGTTTAAAATTTCACCAAAAATATCCTTTGTGATTTTAAAAATATCAGCTTAAGTACCTATTTCTTTTGTTAATTAGTTTCAAATAAATAATTTGTGTTTCATTGACTATTGTTTTATTGCCTACTCTACATTTAATAATGCATGGTTTACTAAATAAATACTTTTAATATCTAAACAATATTATTTCATCTTTTCACTAAAAACAGTTAAGGGATTTGATCAAATCACTTACTTTCTTTAGGGAAATCATCCCACAGAGTTGTAATTTAATATCTTTCGTGAATTGATCATCTACCTTCGAGATTTAATCAAATCTCAGTTTTCACAATTTTCCTGCGACATATGCCTATATATATACTATATATACAGTAAAACCTGCAAAGTTGGACACCTATCTATCTTGGACACAATTCGGTGGAACTGAACGAATTCCTATGTTTTAACATGTATATAATACTGTCTAACTTGGACGCCTATCTATCTTGGAAGTTGGACGCTGTTTACATTAAGTTGGACAAGTTCTTTAAAATTGGCGTTTGCATAAAGGAAGTAACCTACCACTTTTGACCTTCCTTATCTATCCCCAGGGGCTATCTTTTGTTATTGATCCCCAGAAGTATTCCTTTGTTGTTGTTATCACTTCCAGGAAGCTCTTATCTACCCATATTTCTTTCTTATTGTTGCTAAGGGGCCGTCCCTCTGCACCATTCCACAGCCCTCAATTATGTACCACAACCTTTTTGTTATCAGTTTGCTTACACACTCACAACAACAGACTTGAAGAACGGACATTTTTAGCTTCACTATCTTTGCATTTTCCAATTAAATTTCTGCATCTTCTGAATAAAAAAGTTTCTTTACCCTCAAAAGTCACATTTGTTTCTTAGTGCATTCTGGAAAGGTGACTGTGATTTTAATGACGTGCACATTAGTTTTTAATAATGAGCAAACGTAAATTAGTTGAGCTAACTATTGAAAAGAAAAAATAATTCTTGACCGCCTAGACAAAGGTGACAGCTGCAGAGGAGTTCGGCATATCAAAATTTACTGTTTCCAATATAAACAATAAGAGATCTGATATCATACATGCATTTGAACTGAACTGCTCTGTAACAAGAAAAAGAATCTGTTGAACCCCACATGATGACCTAAATGAGAAAGTGCTTCAATTTTTTCTATGTTGTCGTGGCAAGAACATCCCCATAAGTGGCCCACTTCTTCAGTAAAGGCTAAAGAAATCGCTTCAGAGTTGAAAATGAAGTAATTTTCTGCAAGTATCGGATGGCTAGAGTCCTTTCGGATACGAAAAAATATCAGTCTTAAAGTTCTTTGCGGTGAATCAGCTGGTGCTAACATTCACGTTATAGAAGACTGGAAAAGTAAACTTTCAAATCTAACATTGGAGTATGGCAACAAAAACAATTTTAATGCTGATGAAACTGGTCTTTTTTATCGGTTGTTGACTACACGTTCATTGGTGAAAGGTGAAACATGCAGAGGCGGGCAAAAGTCTAAAGAAAGGATCACAATCTTGTTGTGCTGCAGCGCTTGAGGAGAAAAGTTGAAGCCTTTGATAATAGGAAAGGCAGCCTACCCTAGAACATTTAAGAGCAGCCATGTGAAAATAAGCAATCTTCCTGTAATATGGCAGCATAACAAGAAAGCCTGGATGACTACTGCAATATTTTCAGGTTGGTTGACCGAGATCAACAAAAAAATAAAGCATGCAAACAGAAAAATTCTGTTATTCATTGACAATGCAACAAGTCATGTCGACTTGAAGTTGTCAAACATTACAATACAATTTTTGCCTCCTAATTTAACGAGTAAGTGCAGCCATTAGACAAAGGGATTATTCAAGCAGTAAAGTTATGGTATAGGAAACAACTAATGCAGAAACTTATCCAGGCTGCAGAAAATTGTGAGAATGCGGCAAAATTTGTCAAAGAGGTGACAGTCTTAGACGCAGTCCAATGGATTTATGAATTATGGGAAAATGTATCAGAAAACACTATTATTAAGTGTTTCAAGCATGCAGGATTTATATGTGATCTCAGCTCTTCCGAGGGTCAAGTGACAGACTGTTTCGAATTGGAGTCACTGGATGAAGAACTAAAGTGCCTTTCTGAAACGTGCAGAAAAGAGTTATCTGATGCTTGTCAAAATGTTGCATTTGACGATATTCTTGAAACCCATGATATTGAATCTCCATGTGTTGCTACATCGAGCAAGAGTGATTACGGCAGCTTTTCTTCGGAGGAAGAGGAAAAAACAGATGTTTGAAGAACTTCGTACACACGAAAGTGCAATGCAGTGTGTCAAGAAATTAGAACTGTATGCTTTTATGCAAAATACTCCAGAACTCATTGAGGCTGTGTTTAATCTGCACAGTAAAATAGAAAGACAATGTGCATCTGGAATCAGGGAAAAACAAACTCTTCTGACATAGTACTTTTCTGAACAATAGAAATGGATTACTGCATCAATCTGACAGTATGTGAGTAGCTGTTACATATTACGTATAAAATTAGGTGTATGTATTTAGATTTCTTGCTTCACATTTTAAGTATGTACGCACATGCAGAAGTGTTTTATAACAGTAATTACAATATTTAATTAAAACCATTGGCTTATTAGTATTTTCTATATGTTAAAAATGTAGCCTTTTGATGTGCTTTATTGAAGGGGGAAAATGAAATTTCATCACACTGTCTAAGTTGGACGCTTTTAGGGGGAACCGTGAGTGTCCAACTTAGACAGGTTTAACTATGTGTATGTATATATATATATATATATATATATAAAATTTAAATACAATTTTTTTTTAATTTATTTAATATTGGAAGTTCCAAAACAAAATGCATTTTCTGCCTCTCAAAAATTGTAAAATGGAAAAGGAAAACCATAAAGTCACTTATTTTGACTTTCCAGTTAAAAAATTTAATTTGATTTATAAATTCTCAAATTCCAAAGATCAGACATTATTTTGGAAAAGACATATAGTAGTACATATGTTAATTAATGTACTACAATTATTGATTTTGACATCAGTATCAAAATTTTCACCAAATCTTATTTTTAATAACTTCTTTTACAAAATGCGACAATAGCGATTGATGGTGTGACCCCTGCCCTCTAAATATGCCACTGATTGTATCCTTCAATTTTTTCTACAAATCTACGTATATGAACACTAAATATGTTAAATATGAAAAAAAAAGGCATGACAGGCTATTTGAATTCTAAGATTATTACAAGATTGCACTGCTACACAGCAAATTCAGATAAACCATTGTAGAAATGTTATGTGCATTATGTTTCATGTTATGTAAATAGCACTTTTGTAATAAATGAAATGACGTTTACTACTAATTTAGTGATGCTCTATGTGATTAGTTCTAATTGACTTTTCTTCTTGTATCTCTCATAGTTTCTGAGATAGAAGTACTAACTTCCAAATTTTGCTGCTACAGTCATCAACATCATCCACTAGTGCATGATCAATTTACTTTACTACCATCATTCAAAACTCATTTAGCCTACTTACAAATATATTGGTCACCCTATATAACAATTGCCTACCTCTGTTATAGAATATAATCATTATAACTCTCCATTAGAATGTAAATTAAAAACTATAGAATAAAATTTTCTAAATATCCTGCGATCAATTTAATTTTACATTATTACTTACATCAGAAGCCTGTAATATATTTCCCATATACACAGGATTTACAGAATCTTCGTCAGCATCATAAGACACGTTTAGGGGCACACAAGGTGTGAATGTACCATGTTCATAGAGACCTTCAAATATACCATAATGATCAGCTATATTGCGGATTTGAGAAGGTCCTTCACCTTTCAGCCAATCATCTTCAACCTCAGACAGATTGATTTTAACTAAAATTATTAGGGAAGTAAATATATGATCATATACAACACCATGAAAATACATAAACAAAAATTTAATGTGAAAAAACAAGAACTGTTTTGTGGATAATGTTGAACAAAATAAATAAACTTTCTTTTAAAAAAATTTTTAGCATTTTCTAATAGGGGATAGTGGGGCACTTTAGAACACTTGACATTTTAAAATTGAGATCAAAATTTTGTTACTTTTACGTACTACTAGATGGCATTCCTGTGCAATTGCTGCTATGTTTAAAATCTCTACTGAAATTTGATAATAATTCATCAATTTTTTTAGTTTTTATAACAGTATAAAATTTTAATAAATTTTATAGATAGTATCAGTTGGATTTGAATTTATGTTTTTAAAGTAAAACAGCATATTAAAGAAAGGCATGTTTCTTTCCTTTTTCTTGTACAATTAGATATAAAATTGCCAATGTAAAGTTAAGCCTAAAAACATTGCAGACTTCAGGAAGAATCTGGCCAGTTGGGGCACCTTGGGACACATGAGGGAGGGGCACCTTAGGACACTTGATGGAGTTACTTTGTGGAGTGACTGCTATATGTAATTAATTTGCTGTATGTATTAATTTGCTATTTGGTCTTGTTTGTCTTTTAAAATATGGCTCATTTAAGACACATTAAAATTTGAAAATTAGAAGGGGTGGAGACTGGCAAAATGAACCCTCCCACTTTGAAATGGGAAAAATTCTGTACCAGAAGCAGTACAAATTAAAATTTCTATGGTACATTCCTACACGAAAAGGACCAAATGATGTCATTGAAATTTGAAAATTTGCAAGTAGTGGTAGTAGGGAGCTGGCAAAACGGACCTTCCAACTTTGAAATAAGAATAACTGTAATGGAAGTGGTACATATGAAAATTATTGCAGTATAATTTGATACAAACTAAGTATATTTGAATGACATTGGTAAAATTTTAAAATTCCTAGGTGGGGTTGTGCCATTTTGGCAGGTAAATAACTCTGTACTGGAAGTGGGTATATAATAAATAAACATTTTTGTGATACAATTCAGTAGAAATGAGTGGCATTAGCAAAATGTAAAAATTATTAGGTAAAGGTGCACTGTTTTTTACTTTCCCTAATACATGGTAATGTATAGGGAAAGTATTGGAATCATGTCGAAAATCGCAACTAGAGTTTCCGACGGATCTACACATTTCAAGACCTCTAGAATACGAAAAAACCATTTTTAGCGTGACGTCTGTGTGTGTGTCTGTCTGTGCAAATTTTGTATCCACTCTAACTAAAAAACTAATGGACCAAATTTCACAAAATTTGGTAGGTAAGTCACTTGTGAGCGAGTCTGGTGCTGATTAGTTTTGGGTACGATTTGGAATAAAAGAACCCGCTTTTTTTGCGAAATGGCCCGCAAAAGCTTGTATCCACTCTAACTGAAAAACTACTGGACCGAATTTCACAAAATTTGGTAGATGAGTCACTTGTGGGTTACCCTGGTGCAGATTAGATTTTGGTACGATTCGGAAAAAAATAACCAGCTTTTTTTTGCAAAATGGCCAGCAAAAATCGTCAAAATCTAAACTAAAGAACTAGGTATACTCAAATATATCCATTAAATGCTTGTTTAATACGTAATTTTTAATGACGAAAATAATAAGACCAACCCCATTACACTAGGACTAGCCGTTCTCGAGATATTTTAGTTTTCCGTATTTTCTCTACGCCACCTTTGAAAATAAGTCCGGTTACCGAATGAGAACGAAAATTGAATTAAAAGTTAAATAAATTTAATTAAAATAAAGAGAGCGTTAATATAAGTCTGCAGGGAAAGTCATGTGCTGTCCACATCAGATTTTTACTTTCCCTGCAATACTTGGTAATGTATAGGGAAAGAATTGGAATCATACCGAAAATCACAACTCAAGTTTTCGACGGATCTACACGTTTCAAGACCTCTAGAATATGAAAAAACTATTTTTAGCATGATATCTGTGTGTGTGTCTGTCTGTGCAATGTATGTATGTATCCACTCTAACTAAAAAACTACTGAACCGAATTTTATAAAATTTGGTAGGTAAGTTACTTAGGTGAGACCCTGGTGCTGATTAGCTTTTAGTAGGATCCGTAAAAACAGAATCCACCTTTTTCTGCGGAATGGCCAGTAAAAATGTCATGTATCCACTCTAGCTAAAATACTAATTGACCAAATTTCACAAAATGTGGTAGATATGTCACTTGTAAGACACTCTGGTGCTGATTAGATTTTGGTATGATTCAGAAAAGAACCGACATTCTTTTAAAAAATCGCCCACAAAAATTTGATGTATCCCACCCTAGTGAAAATACTAATTGACCAAATTTCAAAAAACTTTATAGATAAGTTATTTGTGGGATACTCTAGTGTTGATTAGATTTTGGTATGATTCGGAAAAGAAGAACCCGCCTTTTTTTACGAAATGGTCAGTAAAAATTTCATGCATCCACCCTAACTAAAATACCAATTGACCAAATTTCATAAAATTTGGTAGATAAGTTACTTATGGGATGCTCTGCTGATTAGATTTTGGTACAATTTGGAAAAGAGCAATCTGCCTTTTTTACAAAATGACCCGTAAAAATCGCCAAAATCTAAAAAAAAAGACTATGAATGCTCAAATGTATCCATTAAATTCTTGTTTTATATGCAATTTTTGATGAGGAAAAGAATATAACACACTTCATTATGCTTTAGGACTCGCCGTTCTCAAGATATTTGATATTTCTTGCATTTTTGTTATGTCGATTTCGGAAAAATGTCCAATTACCAAATAAAAATAAAAATTGAATTAAAAATGCAAATTTAGTGTTATTTGGTGCAATTAAACTCATTATTAAAGAAATAAAGAAAATATGAATTTGAGTCTGCAGGGAAAGTCATGTGCTGCCCACATCAGATTTTTTACTTTTCCTGCAATAAATGGTAATGTATAGGGAAAGTATTGGAATCATGTCAAAAATAGCAACTCGAGTTTTCGACGGATCTACATATTTCGAGACCTCTAGACAAAACCTCTCCGAAAAAACTATTTTTAGTGTGACGTCTGTGTGTGTGTCCATCTATCTGTCTGTGCAATGTATGTATCCACTCTAACTCAAAAACTAATGAACCGAATTTCATAAAATTTGGTAGATAAGTCACTTGGGTGTGACCCTGGTGCTGATTAATTTTTGGTACGATTTGGGATAAAAGAACCCGCCTTTTTTTGCGAAATGGCCCGAAAAAATTGCCTGTATCCACTCTAGCTGAAAAACTAATGGACAGAATTTCACAAAATTCGGTAGATAAATCACTTGTGGGCAAAATTGCCAGATTTTAGCCAGACCAAAAAAAGCCGTCCGGCTTTTTTTGGTTTTAACCACTTAAAAAAGAGCGGGCTTTTATTAAAAAAAGGTGGTTTACAGCCAATTCACATTAAATTTGCATTACTTTATCTTTGATGCACTCCTAAATGTTTTTTACTAAAATGTTTATAAACTTCTATTAAATAAAATACTATGAGGGTAATATGTCTAAAAGAAAAAATATATATACAGTGAGGAGAATGCATTAAATTAGACACCAAGATGGTGTTTTGAAGGCCTCTGTTACATAATGCATAGCTCTACATTACGTATACTACACATTTTAAAAACTATAATTAATTAAACAGACAAATCACCACACATCAAAAAGGAAAAAAATCAATTTTACTTTAAAAAGGGAAAACATTTTTTTACACACGGCTATTTACTTTTAATATATATTACGGCAAATTAATTTATATGTATTTAATAAATGAAATTATCTGACATAATATTTGAGAACATCCATATTTTAGTTCTAATCATTGGGTTCTGATGACCACTTATAAAAACGATATATTTTAACAAGTTTTTCTGCTATTTCTGCTCCTAAGCGGTTTCATAATTTATTCCAGACAAGTACATATGAAGAGAAAATTCTCTCTATGGCAGCAGAGTTTGGCGGACAACTGTGAAGCTTCACAAGAAAGTCACAAAATTTCTGGGATATTGGATTTTTCCATCGTTTGTTCAGTTTTATTTTCATAAATTGTCACCACTTTTTAACTGTAAATTGTGCCATTACTTCCTCTGAGAACGAAAACATGCTCAAATTAAAACTTGTTAAAATAAATTTTTGAAAAGCTTGATGCTATTCAAAAGAGTTGTTCATACATGTTATTCCCAATACTGTTTTCAATAGTGATAAATAGTGTTTTTTATTAAATGACTTTATGCATGATTTTAAATATTTATGAGTAAAAATAAGACTTTTGCATATCAATAAAGTCCTTAAAATTAGTTAACTAGTAAAATATATCACTAAGCAACTATTGTCCTAAAATAAAATATTTCATTATTTAAAGCAATAACATTTTTAACAAAATGTGTTAAAGGCCAATGTAAACCAAGTAAAGCAGTTGGTATACCTTTTTAAAATTTAGCTGGCTTTTTTGCAACCAACAAACCACTAGCAGGTATTCCAATATTAATGATTTCATTATTGACAAATAAGTTATTTATTAAATTCTAACCCAATAAAATGCCTTTAAAATTAGTTAAAGAACACTTAAAAATGTATAATTCGAAATTAAAATCCTTCACGCTTTTTTACAAAAAAAAAAAAAAAAAAGCCAATTTTGGCCAAAAAAAGCTGTTTAAAACCAATAAAAGTCACCGGCGTGGCTTTTATTAATTTTAGCCAGCTTTTTTGCAACCCTGCTTGTGGGTGACCCTAGTGCTGATTATATTTTGGTACGATTCGGGAAAAAAAATAACCTGCTATTTTCTGCAAAATGGCCCACAAAAATCTAAAATAAAAACTACATATGCTTAAATATATCCATTAAATGCTTGTTTTATACATAACTTTTAACACTGAAAAGAATAAGACCAACAAAATTACACTAGGTCGAGCCGTTCTCGAGATATTTTAGTTTTTTTGTATTTTCTCTATGCCACCTTTGAAAACAAGTCCAGTTACCAAATGAGAACGAAAATTGAATTAAAAGTGAATTAAATTTAATTAAAATAAAGAGAACTTAAATATAAGTCTGCAGGAAATGTCATGTGCTGACCACATCAAATTTTTACTTTCCCTGCAATACATGGTAATATATAGGGAAAGTATTAGAATCATACCGAAAATCACAAATTGAGTTTTCGACGGATCTACACGTTTTGAGACCTCTAAAATACGAAAAAACTATTTTTAACGTGACATCTGTGTGTGTGTGTCTGTCTGTGCAATGTATGTATCCACTCTAACTAAAAAACTACTGGACCAAATTTCATAAAATTTGGTAGGTAAGTTATTTGGGTGAGACCCTGGTGCTGATTAGTTTTTGGTGGGATTCGTAAAGACAGAACAGGCCTTTTTTTTTCGAAATGGTTAGCAAAAATTGCCTGTATCCCCTCTAGCTTAAAAACTAATGGACCGAATTTCACAAAATTCGGTAGATAAGTCGCCTGTGGGTGATCCTGGTACTGATTAGATTTTGGTATGATTCAGGAAAAAAATAACCTACCTTTTTTTGCAAAATGGCCAGCAAAAACTGCCACAATCTAAAATAGAAACTACACATGCTTAAATATATCCATTAAATGCTTGTTTTATACGTAATTTTTAACGATGGAAAGAATAAGACCAACCTCATTACACTAGGTCGAGCCGTTCTCGATATATTTTAGTGTTTTTTCGTATTTTCTCTATGCTACCTTTGAAAACAAGTCCAGTTACCAAATAAGAACGAAAATTGAATTATAAGTGAATTAAATTTAATTAAAATAAAGAGGACTTACATATAAGTCTGCAGGGAAAGTCATGTGCTGCCCACATCAGATTTTTTACTTTCCCTGCAATACATGGTAATGTATAGGGAAAGTATTGGAATCATACCGAAAACCGTAACTCGAGTTTTCGATGTATCTACACGTTTGGACACCTCTAGAATACGACAAAACGATAAAACCATTTTTAGTGTGACGTCTGTACATGTGTCTGTACAGATTTTGTATCCACTCTAACTAAAACACTAACTGACCGAATTTCATAAAATTTGGTATGTAAGTCACTTGGGTGTGACCCTGGTGCTGATTAGTTTTGGATACAATTTGGGATAAAAGAACCTGCTTTTTTCTTTAGAAATGGCGCGCAAAAATTGCCTGTATCTACTCTAGCTGAAAAACTAATGGACCGAATTTCACAAAAATTGGTTGATAGCTGCTTGTGGGTTACCCTGATGCCGATTAGATTTTGGTACGATTTGGAAAAAAAATAATCTGCCTTTTTTTGCAATATGGTCCACAAAAATCATCAAAATCTAAAATAAAAAACTATGTATACTTAAATATATCCATTAAACGCTTCTTATATATGTAATTTTTAATGATGAAAAGAATAAGACCAACCTCATTACATTAGGACTAGCCATTCTCGAGATATTTTAGTTTTTTCGTATTTTTTCTACGCCACCTTTGAAAATAAGTCCAGTTACTAAATGAGAACGAAAATTGAATTAAGTGAATTAAATTTAATTAAAATAAAGAGAACGTGAATATAAGTCTACAGGGAAAGTCATGTGCAGTCCACATCAGATTTTTAATCTTGCACTTTGAAATGAAAATAACTCTGTACTGGAAGTGGTACATACTAGTACAAGGTAAATACAAATGAATGGCATCATTGGAATTTTGAGGTGTGAAGGGGCTGACAAAATGAGCCCTCCCACTTTGAAATGGGAATAATTATATACCAGAAGTAGTACAAAGTACAATTAAATGACATCATTGAAATTAGAAGATAGGGGGTCAGCAAATGCTATCTTTCACATTTTAATGAAAAAAATTTGAAATGCTTAGGTGAGGGATGCTATTTTATCAATAACGGAAATGAGGGTCATTCCAATGAGTATTGCTCTTTAGTCACAGATTTTTTTTTAATTTTTACCATAGATACACATGCAGGGGTGTATCTACAATGGTCGGTGGTGGTCGGGGTTTCCACCACTCAGAATTTCCGACCACCACTCAATTGCCGACCACCACTCATCCAAAAAAATATACATATTATAATTACATTTAAAAAAGTTATATTCAATTTTATCAAATGTTTTTCTTTAATATTAAAGTATACAATACTAATACTGTTTATGTGTGCGAATTAACGTGAAGCTCGTTTCGAAATTTTATATTCTCAATTATAATTGTTCTGGAAAATCAACCACCACTCACATTTCTCTAGATACATCCCTGCACATGGTAATAAAAACCCCAAGTCTGAATTTGTAATGTATATATTCCAATAATGACCAGATACAGGCATTTGAAAAATTGTCATTTTTGCCAAATGGTGGCCATCTTGGATTTTAACTAATGATTAAAATTGCAATAGTGTGAGAACTAATGACTCAAATGAAATAATTCTGGTACCAATTTGAAGCTATTTATATCAGGAATATAAGTGCCATGTCAAAACAATAATAAAAATATATTTTAATATCGTTATTACATGAAAATTGCAAAAATCACCCTCAGATTGATAGTCAACTTTAATGGGCTATAAAAGAAATCACCCCAATGAGCAAAAAGCTAAACATAGGAATTTTTTACACACTAACTAGTATGTGTGCTGTAAGTACAAAAACAAAAAAAATAAGGATGGTAAATTTTAATTTAATGACTAAACCAATACTATTATATATATGGGAAATCAGTGTAAAATTTCTGGGGTGTTGAAACAGTCTAATAAAAATCTTCCTAAAAACCATACAGTATCTAATATTTTATTTCCTTACTTCAAATTATAAAAAAGATACTCATGAAGATACCCATTCTTTCCTTGTGGCTACTGGCTCCTAAACCAATTTGCCCTATGAGGCAGTACAATAATCTTTTGCATATTGGTTATAAATGACAACTATCACATAATGCTGAAGCTTTACAGCATACATATAGTTAATTCCACAAAAAATAATTTGTAACTAGATAATATAAAACACTCATTTTCATGAAAAGCATTAACATAATAAAAATTAAAAAATTAAACACAGAACTACGGATAGCATGTTGATTGCCAAAAAATATCTTTAGCTTTCTGCCAGCTCCGAATTACCTGTACATGAGACATCAGCTGCCTATAGTTTCAGAATTTTCAACTCTAATACTCACACAGTTCTGGTTGGTTGATTATGATTTTTTGGCATAAGATCCAAAGAGGACTCACACAGTTCTGTTATCTAAGTAATAGCAATTAACATATACCAGTTGTCAGAGTTCCTGAAATGATTACGTGTACTGCATCATCTGTTTTCTTTAGATTGAATTTAAAGTAGGATGCAATATTACATTAAGTGTTCAGAGCTGAGTATGTTCAACAAATAAATCAGTGAATTGTGCTTCTATGAATATTTCTTTTATTTATATTCTATAATTAGTTCTTTTCTTATGCTACAAAAATTGAATGTTTTGTATGCAAGAAAACCAATGTGTCATGAAGTATTGAGTTTATTCCTGTAGTGTCCTAAATGGTAGTTTATGCAAGGTTCACAAGGAGGAATATCTGAAATGGTACGGTTTAAGACAGAAAACTTGTGACCCATGTAATAAACACACCACCAAAATCAGAGCTAAGTTCCTAAAACCAATTTCTCTCAGGCTGTCACTGATAAATCAAGAATTATTCATTCCAGGAAGAAAAGCTGCACTTCGCGTTATTATTCCTCACATTTATCAATTAGTGAGTCAGAAGTTCCTACTGCTGACATGGAAATGACCAATGATGCAGATTATAGTGAAGTCACAATAGTAATGGAACAATTGAATAAAAGCTGTGAACTTTTGGATTTATCACCAATAAAGGTCAATAGATTTAGCTCTAAGAGGAAACTTAGTTAAGAAATTAAGTAACCATATTGCTACTAAAACTGCTACAGTATTAGGTATTGAAAGTATTAATAAGCCATAAAATTCAAGACATTATTTGCCCAAATTGCACGTCTATGATGGAAAAATTATTGAATAAGTTTTTTTTAGATTTATCATTTACAGAAAAGGTGCAAATTTTTAAATTAGTCGAAGATTCATGGATAGTCCGATAAACAAAGACTTGTTATATTACTACAGAGGATTTAGTAAAAATAAGCAAGAAAATTAAAATAAACAGAAGGGATGTTATCAATGCCTGGTGAGATATAAGTCTTAAATTAAATTCTGATACTATAAAAAAGTTACTAGTTTTATTATAAAAGTCATATGTGTCCAGGAAAAAAAGATTGCATATCTATACCAAGTAAAAATGGGAAAGTATTAAAACAAAGAGATTACTTTTGCATAATTTAAAGGAATTATATGCTGCATTTAAAGAAAATCATAATGAAATAAAAATATTATGTAAATTTTGCACACTACATCCAACAAAATATGTAACTGTAGAAGCAAAGTTATTCATTATCTGTGTTTGTATATACCATCAGACTAAACTCATGCCATCCATATCAGTGACTATACTACATCATTGTTGAAAGAAACAAGTTTATTGCACCGAATCAGAAAAGTATGGTGCGCAGGTGTGATAACTGTCCATCTCTAAAAATTCTAAAAGATGTATCAATGCATCCTAATGAATTAGAAATTAGTATGTGTTTTGTTTGTATATGTTATATTTATGCATTCTCATGGCCCAAGTACATCATATATATGGCCAAAAAAGCTAGATGTGTGCCAAAGGTTGTGATACTTGCTATTAGATGAAATCGGTTTCAGAGCCAGTGCCCACTAGGAAAAAATGGGAATCTTCAGCTCTATGAATATAGAAAATACCTTTTTATAATTTGAAAAAATCTGATATGAGCAACACATGACTTTCCTTATATAACATAATGAATTTACTACTTTTACAGTAAAAAAAATAGGTTTTTCTTATAGTAGATACTAATATTCTTTCCAAGATATTGAATTTTCGACAATGAGTCGTCATTTTCATTGATTTAGCATCATTTTTATCCATTTGGCGAGATTTTCGTTAATTTGGCAACATTTCAAAAAGTCGCCAAGTTGGCTGCATTCAGTCAAATTCGTCGCCAAAATTTCGCCAGGCGTTATGCACTAAGAAATAAGTTATTCTTACAGCAGATAAATGACTATTGGCGTTCAAATACAAGAGTATTACTTAAAGTATCTTTTTTCATGAATGGAACGAGCTAAATCCACGAGAATGATGTCACCCAATTTATCGCATGGTATTACATATGAAAAGTGAACATGTTTCTCAATAGGAAATATTTTTTCTTTTATGTTATATGACTTTTTGATAATTTTTTTGAAAAATGTACAATATCTCTATAATGGTGCATGTTAGTGTTCTAAAATTTATGTCAATCGTTTTCTAACGAAAAATTACATAAGAAATGTCTATTTACGTAACTTTATTAGTAGTTTTGATTTTTTGATGATTTTATCAAAATTTCATTTGAAAATTTAGGGCGGTTCTGAACATTCGATTGCGTATAAAAACAATAGGCTTCCAGTGTTTATGGATTGTGATTTTTGTACCAAATTTTGTTCGAATCGGTCCATTCGTTCATCAGTTATCGTCTCCACAGACTCACTGACACACACACACACACACATCACTTCAAAAATGTTTGATTCGTGATCAGGGATGCTTGAAATGTGCTCTCCCGTCGAAAACTCGAATTTGAATTTTCGACCCCATCACAATACTTTCCTTATACATTATGTATATAAGGAAAGTAATAAAGAAATAAAATATAAGAGATAACTGTATGGGTTTTAGGAAGAGTTTTATTAGAATGTTTCAGCACCCCAGAAATTTTATACTGATTATAACAGTATTTTTTTTAGTCAATAAATTAAATATTACCATCCTAATTTTTTTTGTACTTAAAGCACATATACTAGTTGGTATGTAAAAAATTCCTATGTTTTGTTTTTGCTCATTATTTGTTTTTAAAAAATATATTTTTTTAAATGATTAAAGCATTGCATGTCAAATGTTAACTAAATATATATGTTTAAAAGTTAATTTTCTCAGTAATAAGAAATATTACCTTTCTAATTTTTTTTTGCACTTAAATCACACATAGTAAGGTTACCAACCAAGCGTCCTCGCTAAAGGACTGTCCTCCATCAAAAAGTGTCCTCCTACATGTCCTCCTTTTTGATATTTGAAGACTAATCTGTAACTCTCCGTATTCGATCGATGCCGAGCCAATCCGTTGTGTGTGATAGGACATATTTGTATTTGACACGACGATTCGTCAAGGCTCGGTACAGTGCAGCGAAATAAGATTATCAGATGCATGTGCTCCGCATGGGAGACCTTGAAAAAGAGTACCGCTTTGTTTACTTCTTACCAAAATACGACACGGCACATAAGCACACATTACTCACAGTAATTATGTCTTTCTCAGTGAATATTCAATCATACACAGGTCAGTAAAATTCAAGTTTTATTAATTCATTATCTATTTAATAATTTCCATATATGAATAATTTTATCTACAAGTTTATACAACCCTGTTGTCAACAGAAGTGTAAAATAATTTAAAATTTAGTGGAGTTTATTCGCTTATGTTATTAAGTTTCAGATTTAATAATTAATTTTATTTATTCATAATGTGCTTGCATCGTTCGTGTAGCTCTATATTTAATTTTTAATTTCATTCAAGGGATGGAAAAATCAAAAGAGGAAATGCCATTTCTACGATCAATTGAAAAAGGAATTTCCATTCTTCATATCAAAGAAAGATACCATTGTTTTCTGCAATATTTGCAGCAGAGAATTTTGTATTGCAGTTGGGGGCAGAACAGCTATAACGAAACACTTGACCACCAACAAACATAAGCAATCATTAGATGCATCAGCTTCCAGTTGTAAAGTAACAAGTTTTTTTAAAACTTCAAATTATTCTGAAGATGAAAAACAGTTAGCTACAATGGAAAGAACATTTGCATTTCATACCATAATTCACAATCAAAGTTTTCATAGTATGGATTGTACAACTAAATTATTGAAAAAGTTTCACAACGCTAAATTTTCATGTGCCAGGACAAAATGAGAGGCTAATTAAATCAGTATTTAAAAATTACTGTGACAAAATACTTACAAAAGACTTGGAAACTGCAGCATTTGTAATGGTTTTATCTGATGCATCAAATCATAATGAAACTAAATTATATCCGAAGATATTTTAATGTTACCAAGGGCATTCAAGTAAAAATTTTAAATTTAGAATCCATTGAAGGAAAAACTGCTGAAATTTTGTCAAACTATCTATACAGAATAATAAATGAAAATAATTTGAAATCCAAAGTTGTTGCACTAACAGTTGATAATACAAACACAAATTTTCGTGGGCGAAGAAGCAAAAAGGGTGAATAATGTGTATGTAAAATTACAAGATTTACTCTAAAAGTAAATACTAGGAATAGGTTGTAATGCACATATTTTGTCAAATGCGATCAACACGGCATCATGTGCCATGCCAATTGATGTAGAAGTAATAATAACTACAATTTATTTGTATTTTAGTCATTTTACCATTCAGGTAGCTACTTTAAAACAATTTTGGGAAGAAGCAAATGTTGAATATAAAAAACTTTTAGGATACTCAAAAGTTAGATGGCTTGCTCTAACGCCTGCTATAGAGCATGTTCTATAATTATTTGAGCCACTCTATGTTTTTTAAGCTTAGACAAATGTCCTAAAATCCTGGAATCGTTTTTCAATAATGAAATATCCGAGATATTAATGTATTTTGTACATAATCAAGCTTCTATTTTTCACAAAACGATTCAAAAGATTGAAGGTGAACACATTTCAGCTACAGAAGTTAGTCTTATTTTGAATGACTTTATCCTTCAATATAAATCTCGATTTGAAGAAAAATTTCTTCCTTTATTTATAAAAAGAAAATTCTCAGAGGAATCAAATCCGGGCATAACGGAAAAGTTTATCAAAGTACAGAATTTTTACCAAACATGTTTTCAATATATCGAAGAATGGTCTGAAACAAACATCACCAAAAATAACAGTTTTCAATTGTGTTTTTTGACTTCATCGCAAGTATATTGGACAGATATTGAATCTTGTGTTGAGTTTTTATCTAAAGAAATGCCAAGCATTAAAATAGACGACAATTGCCTCTTTGAAGAAATTAGAAGACTGAATGTATATTTAAATGCTGAAAAATTAATACAATGGGAAAATTAACACATTGAAATTGATAAAAGATGGGTGGAAATATTCAGCCATTTCAAAAATGAACATATTCCAGGTGAAAATTTATTTATTCTTGTTCAATTTACCTCATGTTGCCCTGGAACTAATGCAGCAGTTGAAAGAGTTTTTTCAATTGCTAATGGTTTTTGGACAAGTGAGAAATTGAGATTGAATGTTGATACTCTAGCTGCAGTACTTGCAGTCAAATTCAATATGAAAGGTATTTCTTGTTCAGATATTTCCAATATATTGTTAGAAGATGATACACTGACAAAAAATATCCATTTAATGGAAAAGTACTCATTTAAATAATAATTAATAGGCATGTAAAGCATAATTACAATATAAAATGTGGTTGATCGATAGAATAGATTCCCACTCTTTTTTCAAAGTACAAAAGTGTACCAAGTTGGCTTGATTCACCAGGTTACACTTTCATTCCGTTTACATTGCCAATCCGGTAGCCTACAACTTTCCGGACATCCAATCAGCGTGCGACTTTTTGGAAATCTGCATTTTAATAGGCAGGAAGTATTTCAACAGTCTTCTGTGTATTTCATCAGACCTTTTTCGATCGAATTCGTTGGCCCTTGTTTTTACAGATCTTTCTTGATCGATTTTGAAAAGATTTGTTGCTACAAACTTTTTTGAGATAAATATATAAAACTTTCCTCGTAATTCACGCACATCAACATTTTATGCAAATTTTCAGTAGATATTTTTATAGATATAATTGGATTGGAGTATGAAACATGTTCTGGCGTTGAATGTACGTATATGTTCAAGGAAACATATTCCGGTGTGGATGTAATTAAAAATATGGATATATCAGTAGATATTTTTGGATTGCAGTCTGAAACATGTTCCGTTACATAAAGGTTAGTTCTTTTATTTATTCGTCCCGTGTTTTGAAATTGTCTTTTGTATTTTCACGTCTTTTTAAAATAGTTCTCCTAAGTATTGATTTTTCTTAAATTTCGTTAAAGTACAATCTTTTTCTAAGTATTGGGTTTTCTTCAATTTTGTTAAAGTACAATCTTTTTTTCTAAGTATCATGTTTTCTTAAATTTTGTTCAAGTACAATCTTTTTTCTAAGTTCTGTTTTTCTTAAATTTTGTTAAAGTACAATCTTTTTTCTAAGTTCTGTTTTTTCTTAAATTTAGTTAAAGTCCAATCTTTGCCTAAGTATTGTTTTTTCTTAAATTTAGTTAAAGTACAATCGTTTTTTTAAATTTTCGTATTTTTTCTTATTGTCTTTTTTTTTAATTTTCAATGTTTCGAGTTATAAATTTTTGATATCGATTTAAAATCAAAAAATATTTTAAGTATCGAGTGTTTCAATATGGTTTTTAAAATTTTAAAAGTTTATTATTCTGTCATTACACAATATTTTTATAATGCACAAAAATCGTATTTTGTAATATTTTTATGAGTATTATTCACTTTTATTCAAATTGAATTGCACTATCATTTATCAAAATTCCAGTTCATAAAACTGTAGAATACGTCACTTTGGTAGGAGGAGCCTATTTTAAAACATGGGAATATACGTCACTTGAGTAGGGAGGAGTAAATTTCAAAACACGGAGAAATGTGCCAACTTGGTGCAATTTTGTACTTAGAAAAAAGATTGGGGGGGGGGGGGGGGTCTATTCTACCGATTTACCTAAAATGTTACAAATGCTTTTATTCTGCATTTATCATATTATAGTGCATTATTGTTGTAATGAATAAAATGTTTCTTTTATTTACGACATTTTTTTTCTTCAAATTTATTTGTGTCTTCCTTTTCATTGTAAAAAAGTTGGTCACCTTAATATTAGTTAGTATTTGTACCAAGTTTCAGAAAAAATATTAGGGGCCATTTCTTTTATAGCCAATAACAATTTCTCCAGCTCCCTCCCATTTTGAAATACGAATAATGGTGTACCGGAAATGGTATGAATGAAAATTTTTATGGTACAATCTGTTACAAATATAGTACAAACGGATGGCATTGAAATTTTGAGATGAGGGTTGCCAGTCCCAGGCAAAGCCAGATACAATTTCTAGTTAATTATAAAGGCTGTATCACATTCAAGAACTTTTCAGGCAATTTTTCAGACAACCAACTTTTTGAACAATTTTTACCCTGAGTTGGGAGAAAATGCATGAGTGATAAGCGCAAAAAGTTGGGATAACTCTGAACAACTGTTTTTGGACCGAGCAGAAAAAGTTGTTCGTTTGGAACAATTTTTCAACAACCAGCCAATCAGCGATGAGTAGCGGAGATATCACATGTAGAGAATAGGTTGGCGCAGTTGGTTTATGGCGTAAAATCTACGAGCAACGTGGCCAAACAAGAAGGTGGAAATTTCTGCATCTTTCAATATTTTCAGATGAATTTATACTATTTAAGATTGAATTATTCATATTTCTTTCCTAGAAGAACAGTATTCAACAAGTTTGCCAACATGGTATGAAGAATTAAGCCGATTTTGATTCGCATATCAATGTAATATTTTATTTATTAAAAGTTTCAAAGATGAGCAATTGGAATACACTTTTAAACATGTATGTTTTGTATATTTTTAGTTTATATTCTGTTGCATGATCATAAACTGACTTATGACATGTTGATGCTATTTATATTCACAATATTGAACGCTTCTGGGATTATCTTAAACGTACAGAGTTACAGCCCTTTGATAAGAAATAAACGTGTACTGCAATATTTCAGCCGATCTCTTTATTATATCAGATATGCTATTTTATTGCTGAACCTGTTATAGAAATTGCCCTATATAGCAAAAGTTTTATTTGAAATTATCATATATTGTTCCTAAATTTTTCTTGTGTTTGAATAACATTTTGTTTACATTTTTGTTTGTATGTGATCTCCGAAATTGTAATGTTAAAGCATTTGCAATTTACTTGAACTTATGCATGCAATACTGTTTATTTATAAAACTAATAACTAAAATATGAGCATTGTCTGTTCTGTATATATATGAGCACTGTCATTATGTAAGAAACATAATTTATGTATGGGTACAAAGGAGTTTAATAATCAAGAACAGTTGTTCATTAGCTTTAAACCTATGTATTAAATATTCAAAGTTTGGATGATTTTGAGGATAGCATTAAACATTTAAATTTTACTTCCTGTGCTAAGTTTTTAGATAAAAAAACTTTGAACTTTGAATATTAACGTAATTCGAATTTCATCAGAAATATAAATTTACGCTTTTTAAATTTTCATATCATAAATTTGTACATGACAATGCATAACACTGTACTGGTTAAAATATTTTCAAGGTCTGAATATCAGTTGTTAAATTGTAAACAATGTTTGAAAAAAAATGTTCAAGACTAAAATGTAAATAATTTTAAGTTAAGCATCAAAAAATTTTAAACACAATAAATGTATTTTATAGTAGTTAATTGCATAACGTGAACTATGAAGAATGATAATAATTGAAAGCAAACTAATCCATAGCATAATGGTTGATATAAATTTAGCAGCTCATTCAACTTCAAAGTATTTCATAAATATTGGATAATTGCTTATTTGTTTCCAATATATGTAGTGTTTGCTGTATAGAATGTGTAGAGTACCTATCAATAAAATCTAATTTGTAGCCATTCAATGAGTAAGTCAAATTACAATTAGTATATATATTATATGTTTATATAAATACCTTTATATATATAGTTAAACACCTGCTATAAAATAATCCGAACCCCATAATTGAGCAAAAAATCAGGCCAAATTAAATTTTATAGATTTCAATGCAAAATCGATCTATAATATCCTTGTAATGTAAAGTAGATGAATTGCCAAACTATAAACACGCTGCCGTAACCCTAACCGCAATGTTGCAAAATACACATATTTCTCGCCATAAAGTGATAAAAATACAATGCTTTCACTCGCAGTTTTTCATTTAGCCCAGCTTCTTCAATTGTCTGACAACCCTATCACCAACTTTTTTGCCAGAAAATTGGTGGAAAAGTTGTCTGAACTAGTTGGTTGTTCCAAAAGTTCTTGAATGTGATATGATCATAAGGCATTTGAAGTGAATTATAATTTTAACTTATGTGGAAATGTTTAATGGGGTAAGTATTTGATTAAGAGCGAATTTAAAAGAAATATTTATAAAATCAATAACTGAAAAGTATCCCAAGGTGCTCCACTATCCCTCCCTATCCATGCAATTATTTCAAGGACTTCAACTAAGTCTTTAGAATAAAGTTGTATTGCCTTTTCTGGGAGCACAAATCATAGCAAACTGATGCTATTTATTATTGTGTAACATTAATAATAGTTTATATCTATCATACCAAAGTTTGTTAGAAACTTACACAGCAATTTTGAAACACAAAGATTAGATTCTGTTGACAGTCGCAAAATCAATAAGGTTTCAATCTGGTGTTTGAGGATAAATTGCCCTTTACTGTTAAAAACTTTAATGTTTACTTTTATGCATTAATCAAATTTTAAGTGTAAACAAACATAACTGCATACCAGACACATAATTATGCATTTACAAATTGTGCTGAGCATAAATTTAATCTTCTGTGTTATCTAAAAGGTTAAAAAAATAATAAATTGTCAAGGATAAATGACAAAATATAAAAATAGTATATAAATAAATTTTTGGCCTGTCTCCTAGATACAAACAGGATTTATCCAACCTTGCCAAAAAAAACACTTTTTTCCTGTAAGATTCAGAGCAGATGTAGAATAATCCCTTTTTCATTCTTAGCGATTTTAGGTGAGATTCTGGCAACATTTTTCACCTCTTTTGTCACCTTTTTTTCACCAAGGTAAAAATTGCAGCACTCCATTCTGGCAACATTTTTTGTTGTTCTTTTGTCACCAAGGTAAAAATTGCCCTTATGTCACAATTTGAGCAACAGTTGACCTGTAGCAATTCAAACATGCACCTACCCCGCTAAAAACAAAAACACAGAATCCAATCCTGCTGACTGTCAGAGATTGAACTGTCAATAGCTGTTTGTGCAAGAGTGTTCCTGTGGCTCATAGAGCACAGCATGAACATCTGAAAATTTTCCGATTTTTACCTTGGTGACTAAAGGGCAAATTTTACATTGTCCCTAGGCGACAAATGATGCGGAAATCGTTGCCAGAATGGAATATTGCGCTTTTTACCTTGACGACAAAAGACATGGAAAGGATTGCCAGAATGCAATGTTCTTCCAATCATAGCAGGGATTGCCAAAATCTTATCTAAAATCACCAAAAATGAAAAAGAGATCATACTACATCTGTACCTAAGATTCAGCTTGTTCTGAAATAATCTGTAAAATTGGTCAAATATAAACATTTTTTCCCTGAATTTAGTGAAATTTAAATTTGGCAACCAAAAACAATTGCCAACTAAACACATGGGAAAATTGGAGGTCTCATTCTCTCCAGATCACAAATAGAAATTTAATAAAAGTGCTCACTTTTTAAGATATTACTAAATAATACATTGAACAAATATTCTCTTAAATCACTTGCCTATTTCTCCATCCTTTAGAAATTTCTCTTTCTGATTTGCAATGGTTTTACGCCAAGCCAATCTATCTTTAACAGACACTCTTGATACATCGGCGCTGGCAAAGCCAATATCAATTTTAGCATGAAGTACTGGATCAGGCGTATTTATTTCTACAGTAAGAAAAAACAGAAATTACTCAAAAATCAAATAATTGGCATATACGAGTATTTTTATAGCACACACATCATTTTTAACAAATATAAGTTCTTTAATTCTAAATATAACCTTTAAGTCTTTCAGACAAACTTGGAATCTCTTCCAAGGCTTTCAAAACATTTTGTCTATATTCAGCTTGTCGTCGTCGAAATACAGGCGTAGATAACTTTTTTGCGTAATAACCTAAATGGTCCAATTTGCCTATATATCTCGAACTTTCTCTTGTAAAAGTTAAAAAAAATTCATGAATACATCGTTTCGTTGTGGTAGATCCAGAAACTTTTCCGGTTACGTACGCCGCCATATTGGTTTATTATTTATCACTTCAATGCCATCTGTAGAAACAGAAATTCTTGTAGAAAAAGGTGAATATCCACACTAGCGTCTACAGCTCGCAGATTCTCAATTTATCAAAAACGCTGCAGCATCAAAATTCGGATTCCTGAATCCCTGCGCATGCGCGAACGCCATCTTGTTTGTTTTGATCACGTATCTCAATTGATATTTGACTGTTTGCTTCTCTCTAACATGTCTGATACTGATTTAAATAAAAATTATAGAAGCAAACGGCCCTTTTCAAGGCCATGCTCTTCTTTAAAATCCCTTTATTTTGCAATGTGTCTTATATAAGCAATTTGCTTTTTAAGAGAGCACTTTTGGTTGCAAAAATACAGCTGCATAACTCTTAAACTTTTATTAAAGAGTATAAATAGATACTTTTGTCCGCATGCCCTATTACATTTATCCTCGCATCCAGGTTATAATTCTTTTGATTTGCCTTCAGACTAACTATCCAATGAAGTTATAATTCAAATCATAATCTAATTTCACTTGTATATGTGGTATTATGTTTAAACTACACTTATAAATTGCATAATTCATAGTGAAAGTTATTTAGAATATTTTTGCAAAGTTAAAAGAGAAAATGATTGAATTGCAAATTCCACATCAAAATTTAAATGCATATCAAATTATGAACACCAAGCATATTTAATTGATACATATATAGTATACAAAAAATTTAAAAACTCAAAAAATTTAAAAGCTCATAAATGAAAATCGTGAATGCTGGTGAATTTAGCAATTCACAACCTTGAAAAGTTTAATTGGTCGCTAAAAATATCAGTATATTTATTTTGGGGAATAAACAGTGAATTTTGAAAGCATTGGAAAGTTTAATGGAAAAATTTAATTTTCGCTTTTCTAATATGCTCTAGCACAATAATGAATCTCCATTTAGATAAATCTGCTAAATGATATGAATTCTCCCAAAGAATGTGTGCTCCATTTGTAGTGCTGATGTTATGAACTCAAGTCACCTTTCAGTATTCCTGGGTTTAGATAAAGATTCCCAGTAGCAAGATGATGTTTGCAGACTGTATTGGGAAGCCAGAACTTTTATGAACTGTTCCTGAAGTCGCTATTCCCTCTCCAACCTTTTCTCATTGATCTTTGTGTTTGTTTGATTTGTAATATTCTTATTTTGTATTTAATTAGTTTCCTTGATTTTGTATTTCTACCTTCGTATCATTGTGAGATACCAATTATGTAATGGATTGATTTCCAATAAAGCCATATGTAACAATAACAATAGTATGAACACTCTGTATAAAACATGAAAATACGTAAAAATGGTAGTAAAAAATTTCAGTACAAATACCAGGGCCCTGCAAATAATACTTCCTCCTTGTTTCTCAAGACCGCCCACTCAGACACCGTTTGGAGGTAGATTTGCAAAAAAAAAAACCGAGAATTTTGAAAAGCAGAAATAAGCGGAATTTTGGGGAATAAACAGTGAATTTTTAAAGCATTGGTAAGTTTAATGGGAAGAAATTAATTTTCGCTTTTCTTATATGATCTGGCACATTACTCAATTTAAACCTTAATAATGGATCTCCATTTAGATTAATCTACTAAATCTTTGTATTAGTTTAAAGATAAAGCCTATTAAAATACAATTTTTGAGAATTTAAAATTACAAACAATTTGTTGAAAATGTGCTAATTATATTAGTCACAAAATTATTAAAATGTTTTTGGGACTGATATAGATTTCTTATTATCGTTCAATGTTAAATGAATATGAATGAATTACTCACTTCGTGATAAAGTTAACGTTCAGAGTATTTTTACATTTTAAAATATTTATAAATTAAATTAACATTTATTTGTGGAATTATCTTTAATTTTTATATAAGAAAGTCCCATAACTTAAATATTTTTCTTGAATCTAACAAATCCCTCCCCATGTTCCATGCCTCAGCTATTTACAATTCCGAATGCAAAATAAAAATATTAGCTTTGAGTTGTATACATTTCTTTTACAATGCAAAATTCAATGACTGGAAATCCCCATTTTTGGGAAACTTGCAAAATTCTCAGTTTTTTTTTTCCAAAATTCCATTTTCCAGAAACCCAGTTTATTGACAGAAGTAAACCAGGATTTTTACCGCCTTTACAACTCTATTTGGAGGACGTTGAGGCAGGTAAATGTGAACTTGCTCAAATAAATCAGTTCGCATTTTCTATAAAACTTTATTTTACTCCTTATTTCGAACTCTATCTCATATAAATCAGTTGTTGTAGAGATGGATCACTGTTTATAGCGGTCATGATGTCCTCGTCGATGATTTCGTCATCCTGCCTGTATATGGCCGCGTTTCCAGCACACTCCAAAATCTCAAAGGAAACATATTCAACGATAGAAGTAAGATAGACAACACATTCTGGGGGTATTGCCTTGGTTGTTTTACTTTGCATCATTTCATAAATCTTCTGAGCTGGCAATACCAGTTTATGCATAGGCTGGCCATGGGCATTTTCATTACGTCGTCTTCGCTTCGGGTTGCTCATTATGGTATTTATTCTCTCTAGCAGCAGCTTCGACTTTCCACAAGTTACCCGTAAGATAATATCCTCTCTATAAAATGTTGATTTAAATTTCGTGGGAAAACAGTCGTTTTACTTGGAGCATGATAAAATTTATGCTGACACGATGCTCAAATGATGTAAAGTAATCAATGGAAATCATTGGTTACAGTTGCTTGTTTTAAATATTACTTTACGAAAAGCCTTAGTTAGAATTTTAATCAAATTCAAACAAAATCTACCATAATAGTTTAAAAATGTATCAAAAGTAATTCATTAATGTTTAAAAATGTATCAAAAGTAATGCCAATAAGGTTTCTTGAATAAAACTAGATTTTAAACCATGGAGTAGAAGAGCAGATAAAACTTTTATGGATGAAGCTACTGAGATCCGCGGGCATTCTGCCCTATAAGTAATAAACAAAAACCACGAAGGGAAGTTTCCTACTTTTGTTGAGTTTGTTTGCCAAATATATCTGAAATAAAAAATTTATAAAATGATAAGATAAGAAATAAAAGAACATCATGGTCTTGTCTTTCAGTATCTGATGTCATATGCTACGTAAAGCTGCATGGTTAGTTACATCGCAGTTTTTTGCTGTGAAAGAAGTGTAGTCATTGCATTATGTAGGGAACGGGCCGACCACATGATGGATTCACTTTCAGTATCTGATGTCACACACTCGTAAAGCTCCAGAGTTCATGAAATATTTACCCGTGATTAAAACACGTTTGGCAACATTTTGTAGCAGAGTTACCTAGAGATAGATAGATAGACAGATAAATCAAGGTGTTTATATTATTATTGCTTGAAAATAACATAATGCTTTGAAAATCTGAATAATGAATGATTAAGATGAATTTATATCTAAGTGTTACTAATGTTAGCCACTTTACTTAAAATGTAATTTACCTCTAAACATATTTTTTCCATTTTTAAAATTCTAAATTACATCTATCTTCAAGTTTAAAAATAAAAGTATGCATCTTCTACAAGAACACACAAAATAAGCCACAATTCATTAAAATCCGTTTAGTACTTTAGGCTGTAGGTTCGTGAACACTGAAAGAAAAACCGAAATAATTATTAAGAAAAAACACTTTGTGCAAAGGATAAGGAAAACTAGAGCAATTTATTGTTACGAACGTGTAAAATTCCTTCACTGTAGTTTCTTTTGAAAACCAGAGAGAAAACACCAGTACAGGCAACCTTTCCTATGGCGTGAATCTAGGGTTGCTATACGCTGAAGTTCGAAGGGAGCGTTGCAAGATTTAACGATTTATCGCCAATGTGGACGCTTTTCGAAGGTTTAGGAATCACCTCGAAGTAGCGAGTCTAATAATAATAGTCTTTGAGTCTAGTAAAATAGTCTTCGAGATATGAAAGACTTCTACAATATTCTACAGAGTTTATAAAAGAAGTCATCACTCAGTCGGAGAGGAATTTACGAGATGCATTGAACTGTGGCTTACGTCAATGTTTTGAGAATAGTAGCTGCGGTTTTGTGAAATCAGTGGAGCGTTTAAGCGCTGTATCACTGTATATTGTTTCTGTTTACGCTGTGCTTGTGAATTATCGTGTTAGTTATCCAGAAAATTGGACTCATTCTTATATCCTGAGCGCACACCCACGATTCCAGAGGATAGATACATCGTAACAGAATTTAAGCACACATAAAATAAGATGGCAGCATATGGTTGTTTCGAGGTTACGATGGATCCCCTTTTTCAGTGCAAGAGAACCAAAAAACTCGAAGTCAAAAATACGAAATGGCCGCAAATAAAAGAAACAATGGAGTTTATATACCCAAGACCTGGATTAAGTGTCCACTTAAGAGAGGCAGTCAGAGAGCAGAATGAAGAACTTTCCAGCCATTTCGAAACGAGAAGAAACACACAAGATTGGCGTGCTCTGAAACACAACAAAAATATCCCGACAAGTCCGAGCAAGAATAAATAAGGCCCAACAAGACGATAAATAAGTCAAAAGGACACATAAAAGCCCCCAAAGGCTAAGAAATGGAATAAATATAAAGAAAAGGGGGAAAATTACAGGGCAGTCCGCCAGACCGAGGATAGAAATGGACTACTGGACAAGTGGTGATTGGGAGTCGCCGGGCCCCGAACCAGGAACCCTTTGCTTACTAGACCGACATTATAATCACTGAGCAAAAGCTAGTTTCTTCTCCGTTCTTATAATTCGAGCACAGGTTCCAAGCATTTTTGATCAGATGTCTTTGCTGCCGCACACTGCTTCACCTGATGAAGGCCCCGGTCTAATTTCGGCGAGGAGGGGGGCCGCTGAGATAACCCCCGCGTGTCTCCCGAAATGCAGTTGAGGGGCTGAAGTGGGCCGGGAGGCGTGTCGCCTCGGGCGTGACGGTCAGTCGTGGTCAACCAGGAAGGGAGTATCAAGGCTTCTGACTCCGTGTGGTGCTGCCATCTCGTGTTGAGAGGTGAGATAGTTGGAGAGGAAGGTTGCGTGTTTCAAACGTCCAGTCATCATTGTTTGGATTGTGGGAGTCGCTGGGCCCCGAACCAGGGACCCTTTGCTTACTAGACCGACATTATAATTACTGAGCAAAAGCTAGCTTCTCCTCCGTTCTTATAATTCGGGTACAGGTTCCAAGCATTTTTGATCAGATGTCTTTGCTACTGCAAGCCATTCACCAAATTACTAGAACATTTCTGGATATGGAAGTGCACTTTTGTATGTTCTTTTGCAAACTCAAAACGATGGTCAAAATTATAACAATGTTGAGCAATTAAGGATTTATTATATTCCAGTTTTCTGACATAGTTTTCAAATTCCTTAATACAACATTTTAAAGCACGTTTAGTTTGGCCAAAATAAGAATGACCACAATCACAATGACAAGAAATGCTGTAAATGTCCCAACTATTAAAAATTTCTAAAGGATCTTTAGGATTATAAAATCTGAGTTTATTAGAAATTTTAAGGATTTTAGCAATCTGTTGACTAATTTTTTTTTTTGGAGGGGAGGATGGTAAAATGATAGTGTTGTTGAAATCTTTTTCAAAGCAAGTTTAAGGGACGATTTAGAAGCATTTTTTTATCTCAAAATCAACAATGCTCAGGGCTGTCCCGAAAGGGTACGTGCTGTATGCGTCGCGTACTCTAAAAAAATTTTGAAAAATACTGAGCACGCGCCACGTACTCTCACAGTCTCAAGAAAGTCTTCGTATTTGCTAGTTTTGGAGCAACTTTCAAGAAAGTTCAGTCTTTTCTTTTTTTGTAAGTCATTTACAAACTTAAATGGATACAAATGAGGGAAAACCCCTGAACCCCACAAGCCTCAAAATAATATCCTATGTACAACCAGGAAAGGAATGAAAAACTGAGACGGCCAGTCTTAGATTATGCATGTAGGTAATATTAAAGTGAGTGAGTGAGTGAAAAGTTACAAGAAAACAAAAGTAAGTGCAGGAAAAAAAATAGAAAGCATTCCAAGTTACAAAATGATCCATATCTGTTAATCTATTAATATATATATATATATATATATATATATATATATATATATAATATATATATATATATATATATATATATATATATATATATATATATCGAATTGTATGGCTGTCCTGATGAGAATGCAATTTCGAACTAACCGCCATTTTTTGTGTAGTTTCAATTGATTGTTCTCTATGTCTTCATCTTTTATCTTGAGCTAATTATTATTGCCTTTTCTCATTTTTGCCGTGTTTTCTTTTTATTTATATTTATATACTTTTAGTTGTGAATTTTGTATCCGAATATTCTTCTCATCCCCCTTTCCATTGTAGTGATATGTTACCTTCTATCTTTATCCTTAGTCTTGGTCTATAGTTACTCATTTGTAACAGATATGCTAGAGATGGGTTTTTTTGTACATACAGTACTTTATACATAATTTACGATTAAAATCTTTCATTATATATATATATATATATTATATATTTCATATTTGCAAAAACTTTTTTAAAAAAGGTAAAACCTGTTGTAAAGCTGTATTTGCGCTTATTACAGAGTTTATTCTCTTTTTAATTTTATTTTATTTTGATTATTATTATCGCTAACGCATTTCTATACTTTTACTACTAGCCCATCTATGTTTTAACATGGCCCTCTATGGATATTGTTTTTATTTAGCGAATCCTTTCATTCCTTCAATTGATTGATTTTGGTATGTCTTCACATTTCGCATTATGGAGTATTTTGGTTTGAGTTTTCTCATCGCTTTTATGATTTTTTCTGCGGGTTATTGCTCTTTTTGGTAGATTTCACACTCGATTCTCAAACTCGTTTTATGTGTGTGTGTATAGTGCTGACATCTCTCGGCAGGCATTAGAGTTTATTGTGTTTTTTTGTGTTATTTATTTCTGTATCTTTTAGTTAACCCTGACGTCAATATCTTATATTGCTTATTTTTACATTTTAATCTAGACATGCATTTCCACTATATGTGGCCCTCTTTTGCCTGCAGTTGTAGGGATTCAGTCCGACACATACGTATTAATGGCTTTGTATATCTTCCTTTCCGGAAGATTTTGACTATTTATGAATGTTTCGTATGAAAATCTCATTTAGATCTTATCTACTACGCTTGTTTTGTTACTCTCTGAAATTTCGTTTCAATTCTTTATGGTATTAGTTATAATTTGAAATTCGTACCTAACAAAATAGTTTTTGAAGGGGTTTATATTGGGAATTTTAATTAAAATTCGTGATGTAAATTTTATTCATTACCTAGTGTCCGGTCTATTATTATTATGAATTGGGATAATTATAGATCGACAAACATTGACCAATTAAGCGTTATAGACGATTTGGAAGAATGCCATACCTACTCTCAATCTAAATCATATTCCTTCAATAGATGCAATAATCTTAGGTGCAAAACTTGTCCTTATGCTGACCCATCACAAATTAATAATAATTCCACTTCACAAAAATTCTGCAAAGTTTTTAATTGCATATACAAACTTAATTGTACTATTTGTGACTTATCCTATATTGGCCAAACCAGCAACCCTTTACATCTGAGAATGAATGTCCACAGGGATCATATTAAAAAATTTGACCATAAAGTCTTTAATGATCTCCCTACTAAAAATCAATTTGAATATCAGCACTTTGCTACACACGGATTTAAAAATGTATCCCTTCATATTTTAGATATTAAAATTTCACTCACTGATAGATTAGTATTTGAAAATTATTACATTAAAAATATAAAACTCTCTTCCCCTATGGCTTAAATCAAATTTATAATAATAATAATGTAGTTAACAATAGTTTTGAATACAATTCTAATAAATCTTCGGTATATAAACATCCTTTTCAATATTCAAAGTCATCAACTCCTAGTAAAAAGCGATATAAGCGTGGCAAAGGAAAAAGTAACTTAAGTAAAACTATTGATTACAATGCAGACATTTTGAAATTACAATATAATTATTCTCAAACTTTCAATTTTCTACCTGTTAGAACTTGGTTATATAAAGTCCGAAAATGCAAATTAAGTATTGTTTATACTAATTTTTTAAAATTAAAATTAACTCATGAGCATTTTAAAAATTTATTTTATGATTTGCTTATTTCACGTACAAATTTCTTAAATTACCACCTTCTCCATTCACCAAATCCACATACTAAAATAGCTTACTGTGTAATTTCTTTTAAACACCCTATTCTTAATTCTCTTAACTTCAATAATTTATTTGCAAAACATCAGCACTTGTTACCAGTAAAAGAAATCAAAATACAAAAATCATTCAAATATAATGTACCATTTGGTAGAACTATTTACAATTATAATGAAGTTTCCAAGACATTAAACTCCGTTGACCTTACATCATGTGTATGCAGCAATAAAAATCTTGCCCCTTATGTCAACTCCTCTCATGGACACATTATTACTGGGGATCTCAGTATAGTTCAGGATGATATACTTAGGGATATTATGAATAAGGGGTCTAAATTTCGCATTCCATTCTGCCATCACCTTAAACAACTTCTTCAGTCTATATCTTTTGATTTTGATAAATTCATATATCAACTTGCTTGTTCACATTCCATTCCTATTGAAGCATTCCATCTATGGAAGTATACTACCTTACATCTACTTAAAAATGTTATTATAAACATTAAATTAACGAAGCCTAGGTATCCTTATAAACAACTCCTATCTGCTATTAAAGAACTACAACAACATTTTGTCATAACTTATGTAGATAAAGCTTCTAATAATTATGCCATCATTTGTAAAAAATATTATGTTTCTTTGTTACAGAATTACTTAAAAAGTAATCACATTTTTTAACCCCTTAATAATCAGTCTATCAAAATCAAAACTAAAATGCTAATATTATATACACAATTATATATCAATTGTAAGTTTTTTAAATTTCCTTATGTTAATTTGGTTCCTAAATTCCATAAATCGCCTCTCAGTTTTAGAATAGTCACTTGTGGACATAATACCTTTACCACTACAGCTAGTAAGTATTTGCTTAACTGTTTAAATAGAATTAATGAATCTCTTAAATTTAGGAATTCAGGATATTTCATTTTAAACAATAGTTTTGATTTAGTAAATCACCTCAGCAAGCTTCCACACATTCTTGGTTTCCATACCTTTAATTTTAAAGACCTATTTAATAATATTGTCATTAAAGATTTATATAAAGTTATTATCTCTCTTTATTATGACTATCTATCTTCCAATAATGTTGCATTTAATGTCAAAAACTTTCCTATGCTCTTGCACTTTGTGTTATACAACAATTATATTATCCAAGGTGATAACTTTTATTTACAAACATCTGGTGTACCACAAGGTGGCTGTAGTAGTAGTATACTCGCTAACTTATATCTTTATTATTATGAATCTCATTTTAACTCTAATTCATATATTATATATAGATATGTTGACGACTTAATTTGTATTATCATTGATGATTCCGAACCAATTAATATTGATTTTTACCCATCTAACTTAGAATTAATTCCTAATGAGCCTAGCGTTAGTCTAACTGTAAACTTTTTAGACCTAAATATAGATACCCTCCATAATCATGTAATCACCAATCTATATGATAAAAAAGATTCTTACAACTTCACTATCATAAAGCTGCTATCATACCAATCTTGTAATTCTATTCAATTGTTTAGAAACATCATTTTAAACCTGCTATTTCGAATACATCGACTTTCTGATCCTCGGTTTCACTTTCTCCACTTCAAAAATCTTAAACGCATTTGTCAAAATTACCAATATCCGGAAGTATTTATAAATAATATTATTGATAATTTCAAATATACCACGTAATAATTTTACACATGCATTATTTATCTTTGATTGGATAACTCAATTTTGAGAATTCATCCATTCTTATCACCTAACTTACCACTTGGCCTGAGTCTATTACTGTTTACTATTTTCGAATGACTATTTTCCACTTGTCCTGAGTCGTATACTGATTACTATTTTTGAAAGTTTCCATACATATTATGTATTATTCATTCCGGTGCCCACTCGCATTGACGAAGTGAGGTGAAATGCTCAGTCGCTTCTTCCACTTACACGTGGTAACAATGTTTGTGAGTTCATATTTCTGTTCGAGGAGGTATTAATTTTCTGATTTGTAATTCAATTGATTTATTTTTCTCCTTCCACTAGTCAGTAGGCAGTTCCAATGGTGTCTATAGTTAAATACTATCGCCATTGTCAGAAACTGGCTATTCCATCGGTTTTAATTCGAATTGTATGGCTGTCCTGATGAGAATGCAATTTCGAACTAACCGCCATTTTTTGTGTAGTTTCAATTGATTGTTCTCTATGTCTTCATCTTTTATCTTGAGCTAATTATTATTGCCTTTTCTCATTTTTGTCGTGTTTTTTTTTTAAATTTTTTTTATATTTATATACTTTTAGTTGTGAATTTTGTATCCTGACATCCTTCTCATTCCTCTTTCCTTTGTAGTGATATGTTACCTTCTATCTTTATCCTTAGTCTTGGTCTATAGTTACTCATTTGTAACAGATATGCTAGAGATGGGTTTTTTTGTACATACAGTAGTTTATGCATAATTTACGATTAAAATCTTTCATTTTATATATATATATATATATATATATATATTAATATATGTCCTGTTAAGCATTAAGCTATTAATATTGTTGTTGTTGAGACCCAGACCGTCCGACCTACCAGAAAGGTGTAAGGTAACTGTATGGACGGCCGGGAAGTGCCACCCAATTTAGACCGGAAGCCGGTGGGGGAGGCATCCACAGGGACCGTACCCTCCTTCCCCTACCACCAACCTCTCGGAAGGACTTACGGACCCACATGTTTAACGTGATCGTACTCCGCATGAACACGGCGGCATTTGTGGTAGCGTGCAAATCTAGCGCGCAAACCACGGGGATACCGCACCCGAGATGGCCAACAGCACGCGGTGTTCCGAGGTGGTCACCCACCAAGTACTAACCGCGCCCGATGCTGCTTGACTTCGGTGATCTAACGAGAACCGGTGTTTTCAGCACGGCACGGCCGTTGGCCCAAGCTATTAATATTGTGAAAAAAGTGATTTATAGGCTTCAAAATGGCAATTATATGGCATAAATGATTCAAAAATTTTCAAGGGGTGCAACGCCCCCTTTTCAAGCCCCCACCAGGGGCTGCACACCTGGAAACCCAGCAATTTCAATACTCTTTACATGAGACTACACCGCATACTCTCAATAATTTTCTTCAGGACAGCCCTGACAATGGAGAGAAATCACGATCGACAGCAACAGCTTTAAATTATAATATGATCTCAGAATTGATTAAATCCATAATAGAACAAAGGTTCAAAGCACGATGGACAAACGTATTGGAAGCAGCAATTTTGTAGTTGAAGGATACCAGGAATTTTTATGTGAAAGTAGAGAAGCCTAAAAAGGTATGCGAAAGACTGTTGTGAGAATTTTATTATCGTTGCAGATGACCAAGACATTCCGAAACGCAAGACGACTGTTCTTTTCCATTTCATAGGTAAACTGAATGCGAGGAACAATTGAATTTCATTGCCACTAAATCGATACAGTATTTAAGGCTGTAGGCAGGGTGGGTTTTTACCGGGAAAAACTGGTTTTTACCGGGAGATGGGAAAAACTGGTTTTTACCAGGAGATGGTAAAAACTAGGGTTTTACCAGGAGATGGTAAAAACTAGGGTTTTACCAGGAGATGATAAAAACTAGGGTTTTAGCAGGAGATGGTAAAAACTAGGATTTTACCAGGAGATGGTAAAAACTAGGGTTTTACCAGGAGATGGTAAAAACTAGGGTTTTACCAGGAGATGATAAAAACTAGGGTTTTACCAGGAGATGATAAAAACTAGGATTTTACCAGGAGATGGTAAAAACTAGGTTAGGATTTTACCAGGAGATGGTAAAAACTAGGTTTTTACCAATAAAATCTTTGAAAAACGGTTAAAACCTGGTAAATACTATTAGCCTCTGTACATTTACCAATAAGTATTAGTTTATATATATATATATATATATATATATATATATATATATATATATATATACTATTTCTATATTAAAGTAATTATTATTAGGTATTATTCGTTAATATATACAGGTAAGTACCATTGGACAATGGTTATGAAGTAAACTGTCTCCTCGCTGAGTTTCATTAAGGAAAACAAATTTTTTCTAATAAAAACTTAGGATAAAGACTTTGATTGGCAGACTGTACCAATACTTACTTAAAACTTCTACGTTTTGTTATAATTACTTCTTTCGCACTTAGCATTCTAAAAATTTGTAAATATTTTCATGCTTTTGTACTTATGATAAGGTTTATTATGTAATTATTAAACTGAATTGATTAACTGTACTTATTTAAATTTGTGAAAGTATTTTCTAAGACAAAATTCCGTTAGATATCCATTATTCTTTGAAGTGAATTACAATTATTAAAAGTAGAGATTTATTTTTGGTCAGGATTTTAACTATCAGAGAAACAGTGAAAATGTATGATTATTAATGATTAATTACTTGTTAATTATGATAAAAATGAATTTATTATTATTTCAGTCTTTCCCGCTTTGTTACTACCACTGCCAGCTCATAAAATAATTGTCTAAAAGACAATATTAATGTACAAATATTTTGGCCGAAAAATATGTAATTATTTCTACTTATATTTCATCAGCATATGATAACAATGAGATAGTGTCTATGGTAATAATGTTTTGAATATTAGTGCATTGAAATGAGCATATACGTTTTAATATGCACGCTAGTGAGAACAATTATGGTAATTTTTGTGTTTAATGCTTGCACAATAGAGTCTTAAAAATTATGCAGTTTTGTAGAGAATATGAAGAAACGTTTCACTAAAACGTCAGAAATAGTGAATTTTTTTTTTCCAAAGGGGATAAAAGCCATGGGAAAAACATGTTTTTCCCAAGGCGGTAAAAACCCTAAACCAGTAAACACAGTGCCAATTCTGGCGGTAGGTCTGTCAACGTTAAAGAAAATAAATTATAAGGAAAGAAAAAAGTTATTCAATCTCCTCCTATACACAACAGTGGCTCACGAAAAGTAGAAAATAAATATTATTATATTATTTACACAAAAATTGGGTGAAATAGAGAGTGAAGTCAGATTCAATTCAAAATAATAATAATATATAAATCTTATCATTATACATTGTTGTCGAAGGGAAACGAGGATGTAACAAGATTCAATTCAAAACGATACTATATTAATCTTATCTAAAATTGGTATTACGCAAAATTATAGAACTGCTTCATCTGCCTATACTATTCCTTCCACAATTTTGCATGATATCAATTTTAGGAAAGAATAAGATTTATATAGTACTGTTTGAATTTAATCTTCCTATACTCTAAGTTCCCTTCAGCAATTTTGCATAATATCAATTTTGGATAATATACAGGGTATGCAGTGCTATCGGTGCCCAATGGCTATTTCCTCAACCGTTAGTCACAAATATATACTTCCAATTGCAAAAATGCTTTAAAGTTTAAAATCTATTATCTTAGAACAGTTTAAATCAATAAATGCATTTCTGAAAGAAATACGAAATATAAATTCTTATACAGTTCCCCAGTCCTACCAATTATGCTTAGGAAAATCATCCTCATACAATTTTATGCAAAATAAAATAAAAGTCATCCTTTTACGACTAAAACTGACCGACTTATAGCTGTTTAAAGTTGAGCACTGTTTGTGCTGAGAAATGGTTAATACGGTCCCTGATTGGTTGGTTGCCTGAAACGGGACATTTTTATGGCGAAAAAGCCACTTAAGTCAAAGTTTAATGCTTTATAACTCGGTGAATTTTGGTCGTAAATGGAAGATTTTTTTTCATTTTGCATAAAATTGTATAAGAATGATTTTCCTAAATATAATTGTTAAGACGGGAGGTCCGTATCAAAATTTATATTTCGTATTTCTTTCAGAAATGCATTTATTGATTTAAACTGTTTCTAAGATAATAGATTTTAAAATTTAAAACATTTTTGCAATTGGAAGAATATCTCTGCGACTAACGGTTGAGGAAATAGCCATTGGGCACAGATAGCACTGGACACCCTGTATATTATGTGTTATAGTTTTAAATGTTATGCTTGTTTGTATCTCAGCCTAGACTATTTTAAGAACTTTAGCGTAAATCTGAGAAATTTTACGGTTTACCCCGTGAATTTTGTATTTTCTTCCGCGATAAAAATAACTACCCCCATGAGTAGTAAATATAAAGAGAAAGCCAGAAGGCTATTAATTTGGGACAAAAATCATTATTTCAGATTTTAATAGATCTGCACATTTTGAGCATTCCTCATGGAATATGAACCTATTTTTCAATGATGTATATGTGTCTGTCTGCCTGTGGATACTGTATATCTCAAAGAAATTATACAAATCAAATGGAATTGGATATGATTATGTAATTTTTAATTAAAACCGAATGCCATCATTTTTAAAGGCGCTAACATGCGCTTTTCTCGAAATATTTATTGTTTTTGATCTAAAATAGAAAAAAATATAAAGGAAATAAAATAAACTCACTATATTAATGTTTTGTATTTTATATCAATTTATTTTAACCCGACACGGATAATTACCATTATTTAGAAATTATCATGAGCCGTTCTTGAGATATTGGAAATTTTACATGTTGCCACATATAGAGCTCTTGATTAACAAGAGAAAATAGAATAAGATTTGTGTTTTAATTAAATTCAAATTTTTTAAAAATGTGCATCTTTTGGTGAACGGCACAGATAAGTATCCTATAAATAATATCAAACGATTTTAAATAACAAATAACTTTAAAAGAGCTATTTCTGCCACATTTTAAGGCACAACTATTATTTCCGAAAAAGGATAATTAAAAAATTTGAGGGCTTTTAATCGACTTGTTCATTGTGAAAATCAATAGGCATTTGATATTCTTCAATTGAATAATGCGTATAGAACTTCATACAGTTTGCTTGCTGAATGTCGTGACCACAGATAGACACGCATGCATCATTACATCATGAGTAATTTGTGTTCTGAGATGCTCAAAACATTTAAATCTATCAAAATCCCAAAGTTAATTTTATAACCCTATCACATACTATAGCTCATATTAAATACTAGCAGTATACCAGTTCTTCATACGGAATATATCATATAAAGAAACTCAAAATGCATAATTATGTGCATATTCCTATCTATACTATTAAAATGCGCACGTTTATGTATGGAAATGTCGGGCAAACTAAGGGGGCTTGTGAGGGGGACGCATGCTTTTGCACAGGTGCAGAACTTGGATAAAAACTGTTTGCTATAAAAACTGGTTGCTATATTTAGTGTCTGCTAGCTGACAAATCCCGCTAGTAAATTCAATAAAAAAATATTCCCACGGAAGATTATTTATTCATTTGTCTGCGTGTGTGCGATATAAGTGTGAATCCATTCTCATTCAGTACAGAGAGTTGAGTTGTTTTAGTATCTGTGCCTTTCCCGACCAATCTCTCCGGTAGGTTTAAATAGATTAATTAGGAGCGCTGGTATCAGAACTGGCTGGCTCAGTGGTCATGTTGTCTGATTTCAATTCCAGAGGCTGTGAGTTGGAGTCTATCCACTTGCATTGAGTGTAGCGAGTTGAATCGTTTTGGTGTTTTTAATGATCAGTATCTCCGGTAAGTTTAAATAGATTAATAAGGATTATCGAGTAATGAACTGGCTGGCTTAGTGGCCATGTCGTCTGATTTCAATTTCAGAGGCTGTGAGTTGGAGTCTATCCACTTGCATTGAGTGTAGCGAGTTGAATCGTTTTGGTGTTTTTAATGATCAGTATCTCCGGTAAGTTTAAATAGATTAATAAGGATTATCGAGTAATGAACTGGCTGGCTTAGTGGCCATGTCGTCTGATTTCAATTTCAGAGGCTGTGAGTTGGAGTCTATCCACTTGCATTGAGTGTAGCGAGTTGAATCGTTTTGGTGTTTTTAATGATCAGTATCTCCGGTAAGTTTAAATAGATTAATAAGGATTATCGAGTAATGAACTGGCTGGCTTAGTGGCCATGTCGTCTGATTTCAATTTCAGAGGCTGTGAGTTGGAGTCTATCCACTTGCATTGAGTGTAGCGAGTTGAATCGTTTTGGTGTTTTTAATGATCAGTATCTCCGGTAAGTTTAAATAGATTAATAAGGATTATCGAGTAATGAACTGGCTGGCTTAGTGGCCATGTCGTCTGATTTCAATTTCAGAGGCTGTGAGTTGCAGTCTATCCACTTGCATTGAGTGTAGCGAGTTGAATCGTTTTGGTGCCTGTGTTTTTAATGATCAGTATCTCCGTTATATTTAAATAGATTAATAAGGATCACCGAGTAGTGAACTGGCTGGCTCAGTGGTCATGCTGTCTGATTTTAATTCCGGAGGCTGTACGTTCGAACCTATCGACTCGCGCCGTTTTGGTATCTGTTCTTTTCTGATTAGTATCTCTAATTTTTAATAGATTCATTAGAATAGTCGCCGTGTAAGCTAGCTGGCTGGTAGGTAAAACTACATATCGAAGTTTTTTTATCAGCCTTTCTGTTCATTGGTCTTATTGTCTGATTCCTATTCTGGAGATTGTGGGTTTGAGTCAATCCACTCGTACTGACAGATACTATTTGATCACATTTTAATATTTGCACTTTTCATGATCAGTACTTCCACTTATTTAAAATTGATTAATTAGGATCTTCGGCGTGTGAGCTGGCTGGCTCGCTGGTCATATTGTCGGATTCCAATGCCAGAGGCTGTGGGTTCGCGTTCTTCCACTCGCATTGAGAGAGTTGAGATATTTTGGTATCTGTTCTTTTTTTATCAGTCTTTCTGTTAAGTTTACATAAATAAATTAGAAGCGTTGGTATGCGAGCTGGCTGGCTCAATAGTCATGTTGTCTAATTCCAATTCCCGAGGCAGTGAGTTCGCGTTCATCCACTCGCACTGAGTATACCGAGTTGTGTATTTTTGGTTTATGTGCTTTTTCTGATCAGTCTTTCTGTTCAGTTTAAATAAATTAATTAGGAGCGGTAGTGTGAGCTGGTTGGCTCAGTGGTCATGTTGTCTGGTTCTAATTCCAGAGATTATGAGTTCAGCCCCATCCACTCGCGATGTTTGTCATCAAGTTTAGCAGAATTTGCTTCTGAGTTTTTTCTGATAAGTCTCTCCCTCCGTTAAGTTTAAATAGATTAATTAGGAGAGCCGTTATGATAGCTATCTGGCTCAGTTGTCATGTTGTTTGACTCCAATTGCCGAGGTAATGGGTTCGAGTCCATCCACTCGCATTGATTAGACAGAGTTTTATCTCTTTGATCACTATGCTTTTATTTATCAGCCTACCTGTTTAGTTTAAATAAATTAATTAGAATCGTTGATATGTGAACTGGCTGGCTCAGTGGTCATGTTGTCTGATTCCAGAGGCAGTGGATTCAAGTCTGGTAACCTGCATTTAGACGGTATGGCATTTGCGATTATCTCAACCGCCCATTTTTTTTTTAATTAAAAGTTGACCGGAAATGGCGTGAAGGAAGTGACTCCACAGAAAATGACGTAATGGAATTGACGTCACCTGCTGAACGTCCGCTGAAGAACAGCGAAAAAAGAGATGCCGTGTTCTAAAAAATGCGTAACATTTTGGGACGGACTTCGATAACAGCTGTCACATGGTACAAAATAAGCCTTGCACAAACTTTCGAAGAGTGGCGGGCTCAACACCGAAGCCAGCAGGCCCGAAGAGAAACCCCACCAGCTACGGTGGCACACACACGCCGCTCGTCCTCCATCTCGTGCAGATAATTTAGCAAGAAATATAAGAAAGTTAAGAGAGGAAAAACCTAAGAAGCCCCGATCCCCCAAGTCCTCTTCTACCTTCAACCACTCAGGAACGCACTAATACACCCGCTACATTTAATACTACAATCTTAATCTTTTGACCCAGGCGGGAATCGAACACCTAACTTAAAGCCCCGCAAATTGACGCCCCAAGCCTCTCGGCCAAGAGGGCGACAACCGAAGATTTTAATTTGGCATATTTAATTCTAACATTTCAACATGTCCGTTTAATTAATCTGAAAAAACGCTGCTAAAATTTGCGGGGACAGAGCCCTTGACAAAAACATTTGCTTTATGCTACTGCCGGGACACTATACCGCTGCGCTACGAACAGCGTTGCAATTATATATTTTTTAACTATATAAAGCTTTCTCGGGATTGGCAATTAGAATAAATTTGGGGGAAAAACCCACAAAATTTAATACACTGGCAACAATGTTTTTTTATTATTTAAAACTGTAATCGAGAAAGCATTGCGTTTGAGGTGAGGACAGAACTCATCATCAACAGATCTGTAAATTCGTTACCAACTCTTTCACCACTAGACCGCTTGAATCACAAGTAGGTTGGAAATAAGGAACTATTTAAGTTTATATTAAGAAAAAAGAAAAAAAAACGGAGCCGCGAAGCCCTTGAATGCTATATTTTAGTTTAGAATTATATAAATAGAATAAAATCTGACATTATGTTTAATTTCCATTATACTTTATAATAGGAAATTGCAAAGATTACATCAGATTTTGACCTCTTATATTTAAAATGAAATGTAGCATTCAAGGACTTCCTGAGTCTCCCCCCCCCCTTTTTTAAGGATGAGCAATATGTGGGTTATATATGGGAAATATATGAGCAATATATGGGAAAAGCTTAATTATCATCTGATTTGAATCAAAACTAAAATCTATATATTTAAAAACAGGACCTGATCAAACTAAAGTGGGGCTCAGGGTCTGGTATGAATCCGGGGCCCCTTACGCATACCAAGCACATGTAAAGCATCAGCACATAAAAAATTTGGAAAGCAAGCAAAAACGTTTGCTTCATGCTGTTACCGCAGCACTTTAACCACTGCTTTACGAATGACGTTGCAATTTTATCACATATTTTAACCATATAAAGCGTTCTCTGGATCGGCAATTAGAATAAATCTAGGGAAGAACCCACAAACCTATTACCCTGACAACGTTTTTAATTAGAAGCACTAGCTCCATTTAAAGTAAGGACAGAACTCGTCATCAACAGATCTGTGAATTCGTTACCCAACTCTTTAAACACTTGACCGTTTGAATCACGAGCAAGACTGAAAATAGGAACTATTTAAGTTTTCACTATATAAAAGAATAATAAAACAAGAGCCAGGCAGCTCCTTAATGCTATATTTTAATTTAGAATTGTATAAAGAGGATAAAATCAGATGTTATATCTTCGTTATATCATCGTGTTATATCATTCGATTTTGATCTTTTACATATAAAATTCTAAATTAAAATCTAGCATTCAAGGACATCTTGTCTCACCCCCCCCCCCTTCTAATGATGAGCAATATCCACAAGGGAAAAATTCAATTATCTGATTTGAACCGAAACTAAAATCTATATATTTAAAGCACAAGCTTTTTTATCATTCAATTTTTGAAAATCTATCGAACCGATTTTCAAAATTATTTTTTTGTTTGATAGCTGATACTTTGTGGATGAGCAGAGAATTACCTCCAACGCCCCAGATATTTAAATGGGGGGGGGATAAGTACAATTTCAAATTATATTATCGTTATAGAATGCATGATGGGTATGGTCTCTTTGGCACAGTCGGAAAGCATCAGCTTAGTAACAGAAGTTTTCTAGTAACAGAACTTAGTAATAGAAGGTCCTTTTAAAACAAAAGCAGTTCTTTAGCTCTTAATTTCTGTGGATCTATCGAACCGATTTTAATTTTTTTAACAGCTAATATTTTCTGGATGAGCTAAGTGTTATAATTTTCTGTTAAATGCAGTAGATTTTATTTTAATTATTCCTCCACTTCTAATGGTTTGGAGGAGTCTTACTAGCCATACCTCAGCATTCGCCATTGGTGCACATATATGTAAAACAATAAATATATTATGGAATAGAATAAATTATGATATAACCAAAACACAATAAATTTTATTAAATTACATATTTTATATGTTGGCATTCACACATAATATGAAACTATAACAAAATGTTTCCCCTCAATCAGCGTACAGTGAATTCTCGTTATAACGTCACCCAGTGGGACCAAACTTACCTGACGTAATAAACGGAGTTACTTTAACGAAACGTTTAATTGTGCCGTTAATCAGTAGTCGATGATTAAAATATGTTGTAACTGCAATATTTAATTATTTGAAATAGGGGAATAGATGTTACTTTTCTTTATATTTTTCCATACAATACATGCTACAAAGGGAAGGTTTTATGATGGGGGTTAATCATATGTTTACACGTTTTGGGCATACCCGAATACAAATCAAAATTTTTTTTCAATGATGTCTGTGTCTCTGTCTGTATGTGGCCACCATATCGCTCGAATAAATTGAGCAAATCTAATGAAATTTGATACGATTATTATTATTGTCAGAGACTTAGTAATTTTTGGCCGGAACAAACCAAGAGAAAGCGGCAAGTTTTTTAAAAAAAAATTTTAATTTAAAAAAACGCTATAAATATAAAGTTATGTTAACGTGTTATAAAAACCAATATTTTCTCTCTTATTATTAAAAAGACAATGATGTCATATTAAGACGTTAATATGCGCTATTCTCAAAATATTTAAATTTGTTTTTAATTTTGAATCAGGCCATAAAAAATAAATGTATTCATTATTAGTAAATTAGTAAAAAGTATGGGAGTAATTGTTTATGTTCAAAAAACTTCTTGAGATATTGAAAAATTCAATGTTCCACAAATGGAGTTACTATATCTTTCACTAAAATTTTAACAATTCAATGAAATTTCATTCGACTGCTTTAATCGATACAACTCGACGGTTATGGATTCTGGGAGTGAAAGAACAAAAGTAAAAAAGTCCCTCAATTTTTCGAATATATATATTTTTTTGGATAACCAAAAAATGAAAAGCGTTCCAAAAAAAAAATAAGTATGTTAAAAAAGTCAAGGAATTTATGAGATTCGTTGTTTAAAAGAGATGCCATCATTTATAGAATGAAAACATTCGCGGTTCTTGAAATATTGCATGTTTTTAATCTAAATTAAAAAATTCATAAAAAAAAATAAATAAACTCTATCAAATAAGTGATTTCTTACTTTTCATAATATATTATATAATATACAGAAAATATTGTTTTCACAAAATTTCTCAATTTCGAGATTTTGATGCTACTATATGTTTTAGAACCTCCTGAACACGTTTTGACGATTTTTAGAGTGATGTCCGCCTGTCTGTTGTCGATTTCTTGTGTACACCATAGCTGCCGCTAATACTAATGGATTTTAGTTCACCATTTTTTGAGAAGCAAAACTCCGATTTTATTGTAACAATTATACGTGACATATTCCATGAATAAACCGGTTTTTAAAATGTTTTATAGGGGGAAATGCTGGCGGGTTTTCGAAGACGAAAATCAAGTACTTTAAAAAAAATCCTCTCCAAAGGTGTGCGGATATTTTTAAAAGTTTTAAGAATTTTGAACATTCTAGGATCAATTATGTCTTTTTTTTCCTTTCCCTACAATACACGGTAATGTATAGGGAAATTATTGAAATCATGTCGAAAATCGGAACTGGAGTTTTCGACGGATCTATCAGTTTCTAGCACTCTGTAACCCAAAAAACCATTTTAGTTCGACGTCTGTGAGTATGTGTGTGTGTGTCTACCTGTCTGCGCAATGTATGTAGCCACTCTAGTTCAACAACTATTTGACGAAATTTAATTCGACAAAATCTAAAATAAATGGCTACATATGCTCAAATGTATCGATTAAATGCTTGTTTTATACGTAATTTTTGACGACGAAAGAATAAGACCAACTCCATACCTCTAGTGCTAGACGTTCTCCAGATATTTCAGTTTTTCGCACTTTCACTACGTCGCCTTTGAAAATACGTCCAGTTGCCAAATCCAAATAAAAACGGAAATTGAATTAAAACTGCAAATTTTGCGTCATTTTAAATAATTATCCATGTAATTTTGTGCAATTAGACTCAATTTGACGAAATATGAAAGAATGGAGAGAAAATGAATTTGAGTCTGTGGTGAAAGTCATGTGCTGCCCACATCAGATTTTTAGTATCCTTTGCACATTGGTTACCCACACTTACGTAAATAATGTTCTGTCTGCAATTATTTATTGCACACGATTAAGATGTGAATGAAATGATAAATAATACAAATGTTACTACTTTACAAAACAAATTTTGAAAATTATGTGAAGACAAAGATCCAGATATCAAGGGTAATGGACGAAGATCGTTGAATAAAAGATTATGATCGTCTGGACCATCTGCTTCGTGAGAACATTGCACTAAAGGGGACTGAAAACTCGTCGGTCTTCTATGATTTTCCGTTCCGTCTCCGAGTTGTAACAGCATAACTCCTGGCTTCTTGACATCAAATCGAATAAGCTCAAGTTCTGTCGAAGGAACATGAATGCCCAGTTCCTTGCATCCTCCTGAAAGACTCAAGTTCACGGTCTTCCCGATCTTCCACAATGATCCAGAACCACAATTGGGAAGACCATTTAAGTTATTGGCAAACTGCTGGTCCTCTGGCGTGATGGAAGAATCCAAGATTTCGAAGTCGCACTGCAAGGCGTCCGGTATTTCTTTCGATGGCTGCCCCATGGAGAATGTTCCTTCCGCGTTTAGTGTAAACATGGGGCTCCTACACTGAGGATCCTTGAAATATTCGTGCTGTCCTGTCCAGTGTTTGCTTTCCGAATTGAAGAAGAATTCTCGCTTTAGAAACAAGCCGTAAGGGCGGACCTCACAGCGCATGCTGATCCAGTGGCCATCTAAATCCGCAGGAGGTATGTAATGAGTTCCGGCTCTGGAGAGTTGTGGTGGTGATGCAGGATTTGCGTTAAACAACATGCGACAAACAGGGCAAAACTGAGTCTGAAACAAATAATTGTCATAATTCAATATCATTTAAAATTGTTATATTCACAACAGTTATATTAGCATACATATGGCATCAAGGAAAGTTATGGAACAATATCCTGAGAATACTTCTAGGGTGATCGTATGTTTTCACTTTCTCATAGTATGAAAGAAGAGAAAGTATTGTTTTTATTAAAATTTTCAATTTCAAGATTTTAATGCCAATCTATGTCTTAGGATGTCCTGAACATTTTTTGGCTATTTTTAGAGTCATGATCATCTGTCTGTGATCCATCTCTTGTCTCCACGAAAGCTGCCACAAATATTCATGGATTTTCACGAAACTTTCTATCCAGCTTTGTTAACGAAAAATCTAGAACTTGATAGAATTTCTTGAAATTCGAACGAAAATTTCGAAATTTCGTATTTTCTTAACATGGCAACATAAAACAAAATTTGACATAATTATGCATAAAATATATCCCGCCCCCCTCACCGGATTATTCGCACCCCGAAGACATTTTATATTAACTTAGTTTCTATTTATGTGACAGCATTTAGATATATTTATATAGGGCAAATACAAAACGTGTCTCCTAAAATTTCATTCGCCCCCGACCAAAAAGTCCTGAAAGAGTGCATGGTTGGAGCAACAACCATGCTTCTGTATTCCGACACTTTCCTGGAAACCCAACATCTGCGAGGGTCAAAACGTCATCCTACGAAATATGTATTTGATCTCCCTTTATCAGCAGCGACACTCCACATAATCCTAGTCATAAGTAAGAGGAGGGGATCGAAGAATAAAACCAACAGTCGATAATCGCGATAGGGATTAAGGAGAAGGCGAAACTACTAAACAGCTCGTTAGTAACTCAAAGAACAAATTTCTGTTGTCGATATGAATTTGATGGCTTATTTAATGAAACACGGTTATTGGAAGAATGCGAGCTTTTCAGAGAAGATAAGGAATATAAAAACTGATGTGCAGAGAGTGATATACGTCAGGATATACGTATAGCAGATATGACATTCACGATTCTCATTTAATGTCGTCCAATGTTTCCAAAACCCTTTAGCTCACAAAAGATTTCTAACCTTAGTTTATGTTCATAGAACACTTCAAATAATAATATATGCTCATGGAACACTTTTAATAGTAATATATATCCATGGAACATTTCAAACAAACAGTAATATATGCCAATGGAACACTTCAAATAGTAATATATGCCTATGGAACACTTCAAATAATAATATGTATCCATGGAACACTTCAAATAGTAATATATGCTAATCGAACACTTCAAATAGTAACATATGCCAATGGAGCACTTCTAACAGTAATATATGTCTACGGAAAACTTCAAATTGCAAAGATTACATTCGATTTTGACCTTTTACATATAAAATTCTAAATTGAAATCTAGCATTCAAGGACTTCTTGTCTCACAACCCCCCCCCCCCCCTTCTAATGATGAGCAATATCCGCAAAGGAAAAACTCAATTATTATCTGATTTGAACCAAAACTAAAATATATATATTTAAAGCACAAGCATTTTTGTCGTTCAATTTTTGAAAATATTTCGAACCGATTTTCAAAATTATTTTTTTGTTTGATAGCTGATACTTTGTGGATGAGCAGAGAATTACCTCCAACGTCCCAGATTTTTAAATGGGGGGATAAGTACAATTTCAAATTATATTATCGTTATGAAATGCATGATGGGTATGGTCTCTTTGGCACAGTCGGAAAGCATCAGCTTAGTAACAGAAGTTTGCTACTAACAGAACTTTGTAATAGAAGGTCCTTTTAAAACAAAAGCGGTTCTTTAGCTCTTAATTTCTGTGGATCTATCGAACCGTTTTTAATTTTTTTTAACAGCTGATATTTTCTGGATGAGCTAAGTGTTATAATTTTCTGTTGAATGCAGTAGATTTTATTTTAATTATTCCTCCAATTCTAATGGTTTGGCGGAGCCATACCTCAGCATTCGTCATTGGTGCACATATATGTAAAACAATAAATGTATTATGGAATAGAACAAATTATGATATAACCAAAACACAATAAATTTTATTAAATTACATATTTTATATGTTGGCATTCACACATAATATGAAACTATAACAAAATGTTTCCTTTCAATCAGCGTACAGTAAATTCTCGTTATAACGTCACCCAGTGGGACCATACTTACCTTGCGTAATAAACGGAGTTACTTTTACGAAACGTTTAGTTGTGCCGTTAATCAGTAGTCGATGATTGAAATATGTTGTAACTACAATATTTCAATTGAAATAGGGGAATAGATGTTACTTTTCTTTATATTTTTCCATACAATACATGCTATAAAGGGAAAGTTTTATGATGGGGGTTAAACATATGTTTACACGTTTTGGGCATCCCCGAATACAAATCAGCAATTTCTACAATTTTTTTTTCAATGGTGTCTGTGTCTCTGTCTGTATGTGGCCACCATATCGCTCGAATAAATTGAGCAAATCTAATGAAATTTGATACGATTATAATTATTGTCAGAGACCTAGTAAATTTTGGAACACTTTAAATAATAATATATATCCATGGATCACTTCAAATAGAAATATATACCAATGGAACACCTCAAATAGTAATATATGCCAATGGAACACTTTAAATAATAATGATTGTATATGCCAATGGAACACTTTAAATGGTAATATATGCCGATGGAACATTTCAAATAGTAATATATGCCAATGGAACATTTTAAATAGTAATATATGCCAATAGAACACTTCAAATAGTAATATATTCCCATAGAACACTTCAAATCTCAGTATATGGCCATTGAACAACTTTAAATATTAATATATGTTCAATTCTAAGTTTTAATATATGACCATGGAATATCAATGGAGTACTTCAAATTTTAGTATATGTCTATGAAACATTTTGAGTCCTTGACTGAGTGAGTGATGTATCAAAATTATCAAGCACTTCGTATAGCTAAATCATGGTTTCGATGTCATTCGATCCGTCTCAGCTTTGAGATCAAAGGAAAAATCTAACATTGCAAAACTTCGAATTAGGAGTGTCGTTGCAAAGGAATAATAATAATAATAATAATAATAATAAAAGACTTAAACACTTTGCTGAAAAATCGAACCTTTCCACTCTAGCTAGAATCTTGGTTTTAATCTCAGTCGATTTATTTCAGCTTTTAGGTCAACGATAAAATTTCGAAAATTCGAATCAAGGTGACAATGCAATGGAATAATTAAAAAATTCAAAACCACTTTTTAAAATAATCGAGCACTTCGATTCGAGTCAGAATCTCTGCTTTGATCTCATTTGAATTGTCTCAGCTACCAGATCAACGATAAAATCAAAAATTTTGAAAATTCGAATTGGGGTTCATGATATAAAAAAAATTTCCTAAAACCTATACCGATTTGCCTCTCAGAAACAATAAATATACAATTTGGCATTCTTTTGCTACCAACAATTAAAACTGGTTATCAACAACTTTGATTAAATGTGTAGGCATCACCTTTATTGACCATTGAGAATACGCGAAGCGCGGGGTAAAATGGCTAAATACTGTATTTCTGTAGAGCACTTCTTATCTTCAGATATGTCCATGGAAGTCTTACCTTTCGTACACATTTGATTTTCATAGGTCACAGCAAAATCAAACAAATATTATTTAATTTGTTAAACAAAAAGGAAGTATTTTAAATGAGTAATTAATGAAAGATGCACAAAAGCCTTACTTAGTTAAAAGTATAAAACCTCTACATAAAAGTTTTTCAGCAATACACTAACCGATAACAAATGATGCTCATAAAACGTAAGATATTTTAAAACAGTTTCATCTTAATGGTATTTACGTTCTAAGAACTCTTTTACATGGGATTTATATTACAACGTTTGATTTTAATGAGATTTGCATTTCAAGGATTCTTTTTATAGGATTTACATTTTAAAGATTCATTAAAATGGGATTCAAGTTCTTTTTTATCACAAATTTGTATTAAATCATGATTAATGTTGCAATACTTAATTCTCATATCAAGTGCAGTATCTAACATTTGGTTTTCTACTATTACAATTGGTTTTCATATAAGAGGACCAGCCACAAAGAAAGATGCCAGTCACAAAACTATTTGGCTCCATCGGACTGCAGTCAATGTTGATATTTTCTTTTTAATTTGAACTTGCACAAAACCCAGAAACTATGAAGAAATAAATGGTAAATGGATGGTAGAGTTTCAACTCTATTTGCAATAAAGAGCATTTGCAAAAATTTTCTACAGTGCAGTATTATATTTTGCTAAAATTTTTTGAAACATATATCATTTGAGACATGCAGGCTAAAACGAATCGGGCATTATCTATTTACCTCTAATAATAAATCGAAATTCCTCGATTTCCTCCAACTCGTTGCATCTTATGTTCCGAAGATAATTTCATTCCAATCTTTAACCAAACCAAACGGTGCCGGACGAATAGGTCCTTAATGATATGAACGATCAATTACTATGGGAGCGAAACAAGCCATGGCGGCCAGGACACGAGAAAGGCGGACCCCCGCATCTGCCACTTAAAACTCATAGTGTGGCCATAAGAAAGACAACATGCCATGTTCCGGCCTGTATTAACTTTGAAGATCACGCCATGGAGGCTAAAGCGTCGGTGAGGAGCACAATAGATGCCAGATGACTCCATTGTTTTCTTCCGTTGAAGAGGGTTGTTATTCTGTATCGATTAGGTTGAGGTGCCATTGGGGAAAGATTTGAATGCATTATATGCTGCAATTATGATATTCTAAGGAGAGAATATTTAACCCTTTGTGCCCCTAATTATAAAGTGTTTCAAATTGTTTTGTAATGTTTTAACTTATTCAACGAGTTTATTTTTTCCATATTTTTTTTATTTATTTATTTAGAAGAAATCAAACTTCGGGAGAAAGTCCCAGTAACAGCTTGCAGGGAAAAAATATAAAATATTTACAGCAAATGATTTTTGTACTAGCAGATGAATGAAAAGCATCAAGATCACCAGGAAAGCTGTTTTAGCGTTCATGAAAGTTACAATTAGCACAGTAACATTTAATATCAGTACTAAAATTTCTCTACAAATAAACTCATAGACCTAGTTAAGTACTGTGAAACATAAAACATGATCTCCTTAAAGACAGAGATACAATTAATTGTGTTGTTGAACATTTATATATAAGAGCAGAACCTGGTGCTTTACGAGCGTATGACATCAAAGAAAGTGAGTCCATAATGTGGGCGGCCCGTTCTTATTCCTTACATAATGCAATGATTATACTTTCACAGTGGAAAATTGAGATGTAACCATGAAGCTTTATGTACAATATGATATCAGATACTGTAAGTGAGACCATGATGTTATTTTATTTCTTAATATTTTATAAACTTTTATTTGAGATACCACGCAACTCAGAGTGTCACGCTCGTTTCGTTAATATGTTTAACCATAGCCACCTTTATCTAAAGGAACCTTTATAAATAGGATGAAGTTGGCTGAGAATCTTTAGAATGCTCGCAATAATGTTTTCCCTTTTACTTTAGGAGTAAGGGGTAAAGGAACTTTTTGCAATTTCAAATATTTTTATTGTGACATTCTGCCATTGAGCACTTATTTAGTGTACATTACAGCTGCGTTGTATAATTAGCATTGCTGTGTATGGAAAAACAGAGAGTGGGGATGATTTTAGTTCAAAGCAACTTTGAAAACTGAGTGGTGTTATCTATATCTGTATTATTTAAGTAGTGGGCGCTTATTAAGGAACCAGGCAATGACATTGATGGACAATGACAGGCACACAGGCAATGACGTGGCTACCTTTCGATAAAGGTGGCTGTCATTGCCTATGGTTTAACATTCAAAATATTTCAAGTGCCTTCCAACAAAAGAACTTCTTGCATTTTTTTTTGTTGTTGTTTATTACTTATAGATAAGAATGTCCGCGTGTCTCACTAGTATTATTAAAGAAAGATAGCAGAATGTAATACCTTTTGTTCTGCAAGCTTTTAACATTAAACAGATTTTGAAGAAAAGTACTATAATGGAAGTAAAGAGAGAAAAAATCTGATGTGGGCAGCACATGACCCTGCAGACTCAAATTCATTTGTTCTTTATTTCTTTAAGAACTCATTAAATTGAGTTTAATTGCATAAAATGACACTAAATTTGCATTTTTAATTCAATTTCTGCTTTTATTTGATAATTGGACATTTCTCCAAAGGCGGCATAAAAAATGCGAAAAATCTCAAATATCTCGAGAACGGTTAGTTCTAGAGTAATAGAGTTGTTCTTATTCTTCTCCTCGTCAAAAATTACGTATAAAACAAGCATTTAATTGATACATTTGAACATACGTAGTCTTTTCTTAGATATTGGCGATTTTTGCGGGCCATTTCATAAAAAAAGGCAGGTTGTTCTTTTCCGAATCGTACCAAAATCTAATCAACACCAGAGTACCCCACATGTGATTTATCTACCAAATTTTGTGAAATTTGGTCAATTTATATTTCAACTAGAGTGAATACATGAGATTTTTGTGGGCCATTTCGTAAAAAAAGGCGGATTTTTTTTTCCGAATTGTACCAAAAACTAATCAGCACCAGGGTCACACCCAAGGGTCTTATCTACCAAATTTTATGAATTTTCGTCCATTAGTTTTTGAGTTAGAGTGGATACATACATTGCACAGACACACACACAGACGTCACGCTAAAAATAGTTTTTTCGTATTCTAGAGGTCTCGAAACGTATAGATTCGTCGAAAACTCGAGTTGCGATTTTCGACATGATTCCAATACTTTCCCTATGCATTACAATATATTGCAGGGAAAGTAAAAATGACGAAGTGTGAAAAATTAAACATATGCAGGAGTGGCAGTCACGTACCTCAGCTTAAAAGAGGTGTAGGAAGGAGAACGAAATGCTTTTCACAAAATATCACAATTATCGAAGATAGAAGATCATTTCATTATTAATTTTTATATTTTGCCAATCCAAACGGTAGAAAAGGCATAAGAGCACAAACCATAAATGATGCATTATTGTGCAAGCGAAACAAAAGACGACTGTAAGAACATGGGAAAGGCGGGTTTCCGCCTCTACCACTCAAACGTTATAATGTGGCCATAAGAAATACAACATACCACATTGCAGCTTCTATTAATCGCGAGGATTACACCATGGAGGCTAAAAAGTCAATGACGTGGACGACGGGATGGACGCCAATTAACTCCATTGTTTTCAACCGTTTTGAAAAGTTGAATCCATGGAGTTAAAAAGAAGGAGATAAAACTCATATGGATGAAATGCTTGAAAGTGCCACAGTGCTTTGAGAATTATATCTAGATGCCGCTAGTATTAATAAAGTAGCTACTATTGTTAGTTGATATAACAGAAAAGCGTAGTACTTGGTATATGTATTTCTGATTATTTTTAAATTAAGAGTTCCCTAATTATGAGTATAATTAACCAGTATGTTTACTTTCCCTGCAATACATGGTAATGTCTAAGGAAAGTATTGGAATCATGCCGAAAATCGCAACTCGAGTTTTCGACGGATCTACACGTTTCGAGACCTCTAGAATACGAAAAAACTATTTTTAGCGTGATGTCTGTGTGTGTGTCTGTCTATGTGTGCAATGTATGTATCCACTCTAACTCAAAAACTAATGGACCAAATTTCATAAAATTTGGTAGGTTAGTCACTTGGATGTGACCCTGATGCTGATTAGTTTTTAGTATGATTCGGGACAAAAGAATCCGCCTGTTTTTGCGAAATAGCTCGCAAAAATTGCCTGTATCCACTCTAGCTGAAAAACTAATGGACCGAATGTCACAAAATTTGGCATATAAGTCGCTTGCGGGTAACCCTGGAGCTGATTAGATTTTGGTAGGATTCGGAAAAGAATAACCTGCCTTTTTTTTGCAAAATGACCGCAAAAGTCTTCAAAATCTAAAATAAAAAGCTACGTATGCTCAAATATATCCATTAAATGCTTGTTTTATACGCAATTTTTAACGAAGAAAAGAATAAGACCAACCCTATTACACTAGGACTAGCCAGGGCGCGGTAGCCCATTGGTTAGCGCGCTGGAGTTGCACTCGGTAGGCCCGGGTTCGATTCCAGCCACTGCCAAAACTGCCGCCGTGTTCATGCGGAGTACGATCACGTTAAACATGTGGGTCCGAAAGTCCTTCCGAGAGGTTGGTGGTAGGGGAAGGAGGGTACGGTCCCTGTGGATGCCTCCCCCACTGGGTTCCGGTCTAAATTGGGTGGCACCTCCCGACCGTCCAAACAGTTACCTTACACCTTTCTGGTAGGTCGGACGGTCTGGGTTTCAACAACAACACTAGGACTAGCCGTTCTCGAGATATTTTAGATTTTTTTCGTATTTTCTCTACGCCACATTTGAAAATAAGTCCAGTTAATAAGTAAATTCAGAAAATAAGTCCAGAACAAAAATTGAATTAAAAGTGAATTAATTGTAATTAAAATAAAGAGAACATGGATATAAGTCTGCAGGGAAAGTCATGTGCTGCCCACATCAGATTTTTTCATAGTTGTAGAATAGAGTACAGAATATAAGAAGATAAAAATAAATTGAAAGGTGAAAAAATTTTGAATACGTAGGAATATTCTTTATTGTTTCAGTTCTACTTTGCATTGCGCTAATAATTTAATTCCACAAAATTGGCAGTTTAAATAAATATTTTAGGCCTTTCGCTATAGAAATGCGTACAATGCAGGACTACTTATCCCATCACAGCGCCACCTGAATTATTCTCCCAAACGATATTGGCGTTTTCTTGATATGAAGTTTTATCTCCTTACTTTTACCTACATGGTTGAATCTGTGTATCGATTTGAGTCGAAATGCTATTAGGAAACTTTTGGATTTTTATGCTGGAATTTGGATATTTTAATGAGAGAAGTGGGGAAATTTGTTAAAATCATGAAACTAAAAAATTACTATGGCAGTTCTTCGGACAAAAATAAAGCAGAGATTTAAAAACGGTATATATTATCTAAAAAAAAATCTGATGTGGGCAACACATGACTTTCCTTATATAGTGTAATGAATTTACTACTTTTACAGTAAAAAAAATCTGATGTGGGCAACACATGACTTTCCTTATATAATGTAATGAATTTACTACTTTTACAGTGAAAAAATAGGTTTTTCTTATAGTAGATACTAATATTCTTTCCAAGATATTGAATTTTCGACAATTAATCGTCATTTTCATTGATTTAGCATCATTTTTATCCATTTGGCGATATTTTCGTTAATTTGGCAACATTTCAAAAAAGTCGCCAAGTTGGCGACATTCCGCCAAATTCGTCGCCAAAATCTCGCCAAGCGTTATGCACTAAGAAAAAAGTTATTCTTACAGCAGATAAATGACTATTGGCGTTTAAATACAAAAGTATTATTCAAAGTATATTTTTTCATGAATGGAACAAGCTAGATCCACGAGAATGATGTCACTCAATTTATCGCATGGTATTACATATGAAAAGTGAACATGTTTCTCAATAGGAATTTTTTTTTTTATGTGACTTTTTCATAATTTTTTTGAAAAATGTGCAATATCTCGAGAACGGTTCATGTTAGCGTTCTAAAATTTATGCCAATCGTTTTCTAATGAAAAATTACATAAGAAATGTCAATTTGCGTAACTTTATTAGCGGTTTTGATTTTTTGACGATTTTTTCTAAATTTTATTCGAAAATTTAGGGGGGTTCTGAAAATTCGATTACGTATAAAAACAATAGGCTTCCAGTGTTTATGGATTGTGATTTTTGTACCAAATTTGGTTCGAATCGGTCCATTCGTTCGTCAGTTATCGTCTCCACAGACTCACTGACACACACACACACACACACACATACTTTCACACACACACACACACACACACACACATACACACACACAGACATCACTTCAAAAATGTTTGATTCGTGATCAGGGATGCTTGAAACGTGCTCTCCCGTCGAAAACTCGAATTCGAATTTTCGACCCCGTCACAATACTTTCCTTATACATTATGTATATAAGGAAAGTAAAAATGAATCGTATGATTTAAATGTTTTTGGTGGATACTACAATTAAATGCAGGTGTGATTGGGGGTGTACTTCTAGACAAATAAAATACCTATGAATTACACATATTTTAAACGGTTAATTGAGCTTCAGATAAGTAACCTGTTGCTTGCTAAGGGTTGTCACATTAAGATGCAAATCAATAATGTATAGATCCGTTTGCTTCCATTTCTATTAATTAAGCTTCTATTTTATATACATATAACACACACACACACACATATATATACACAATATATATGTGTGTGTGCATGTATATATATATATATATATATATATAGGGGTGTTCTCTTAGGCCTACTACGGCTAAATTGAATTTGCTATATTTTTATCTAACAATGTGAATTTAAAAAGGGGTATTATTAACTAGCAGTATACCCATTCTTCGTACAGAATATATCCTATAAAGAGACTTAAAATTCATAATTATGTGAAAATTCCTACGTTATTCTAAATGATATTATTATTTAAAACATTCTATTAAAATATTTAATTTAATTTTCCAAAAAAAAAAAAAAAAGTATAAGAATCCCTCTATATAAAATTATGTTCACGTGCAGATCTGAAAAATAAAACATCCTGGTCTCGTTTGTAAACAAATTTATAAAAGAAATATATTTTAATTCTCACAAAACTACAGAGATTATTAAGAAAACTGTACTTAATTTTGCAAAATATTGAATACACACGCAAACATAGAGATAAATTTTCAATTATCAAGTTTATATACAAGCAGATAAAGTTACTTTTCTTTAGTCAATTTGTGAATTTTATTATACTCTTGCAACACCATATTTTATATTCTATATTAAAGGATATTGTCATCGAATATTTTAAAGTATCGAATAGAGACATCGTGCAAAAAAGGTTAAGAACCACTACTTTAGACAATTATTACACTACTATATTATTAAATTATGCTGCACTGATATTATAATTATTATACTGCTATATTGCTATTATAATTTTTATACTGCTATATTGCTAATATAATTATTATGCTGCTATATTGCAATTATAATTATTATACTGCTATATTGCTATTATAATTATTATACTGCTATATTGCTATTATAATGCTATATTGCTATTATAATTATTATACTGCTATATTGCTAATATAATTATTATGCTGCTATATTGTTATTATAATTATTATACTGCTGTATTGTTATTAAAATTATTATACTGCAATATTGCTATTATAATTATTATACTGCTGTATTGCTATTATAATTATTATACTGCTATGTTGCTATTATAATTATTATACTGCAATATTGCTATTATAATTATTATAATGCTACATTGCTATTATAATTATTATACTGCTATATTGCTATTATAATTATTATAATGCTACATTGCTATTATAATTATTATACTGCTATATTGTTATTATAATTATTATACTGCTGTATTGTTATTAAAATTATTATACTGCTATATTGCTATTATAATTATTATACTGCTGTATTGCTATTATAATTATTATACTGCTATGTTGCTATTATAATTATTATACTGCTATATTGCTATTATAATTATTATACTGCTATGTTGCTATTATAATTATTATACTGCTATATTGCTCTTACTTGAACATGCAGAAGTGGTACTTGGTAATAAGTTGGTCTGTTTCGTGGATTTAAACCGTCTGCTCCTAAGTATAAGTAGTATTGAGATCGTCTCGGGATATCAGCCGAAGAATCGAGGGGTCGATGATAAGCCATGAAGCGCAGAGGAGTCCTGTGTTCCTTTCTCATCAGCTGCAGCTCGTTGAAAGTGATGCCCAAAGAACTGCTGCAGTCCATATCGTCCGTCATGCCAAATTTTAGGCGGTGTACTTTGTTCCTGAAAAAACGTTTTTCGTATGAGTTTGGATAAAATGTCTTGCAAGCGGCGTAATAGCATATTTCAGAAAATGTTCCGTAATGCTTTTGCAGCGTTACTGTTGACTAGAATTATGTTATTTGGAAATTCAATACACATTTGAAATACAGTTCGAATTGCCCGTTGTTCGAATTAATTATAAAAGTTTCTTATAAAATAAAAAGTTTAAATTGTCTCTATATTTCACACTAGAAAATGCACTCGGCGTTGCCTGAGATAAAAAAAAACTAAAAAATATTAAGCTAATAAATACTACTCCGGAACTCACATCGAATTTCTGAGCGCGGTTAGTTCCCTCATAAGCAGGCGTGGCCTCCACAGGTAGAAAAGCTCCTTCCTCCATGCGTAAAAGTTGCCTCAGTAAGTAGAGCAGTTCGGGAAAATAGTCTGCTCCGTAATGGGGAAACGCTAAGTTCATTCAAATAATCTAACACATGACTCGGTTAAAAAATTTATAATTAATCAACGGATGGGCTTATGAAACTATTTTTGTCTGTAGTAGTCTATGATATATTTAGAAACTAGTGTTTATTAACGTCTCATGGCAAGCCAATTTTTTTTTTTATATCGTAATATAAAAATCGGAAAGGTTTAAAACGCACTAAAAGTATATAATTTTTAAAAATTCACGAAAATTCGTCCATTAATCGTATGGATTTAAAGTTTGTGTGAAAGAGAAATTTTCATTTTTTCCGATGGTATCAAGATGGAAATTCTGCGATAATATTTAGGTCCCTAAGAAACGCATTTGTGTGAAAACCGCTAAAAATCGTTGTAAATCGGGTTAAAAAATAACTAAAAAACTAATTCAAAATTAATAAAAAAAATAACACCTAGGTGCATATATTCGGGTCCTGAAGTATCTGTGTACCTAATTTTATAACCGTGCGATGCTTAGATTTCCCGACAGACAGCACACACACACACACACACACAGAGAGAGAGAGAGAGAGAGAGAGAAGAGAGAAAGAGAGAGAGAGAGAGAGAGAGAGAATTTTCCTTTATTATGTAAGATTAGTTATCATCTTCAGGTTTCAATATTTTTTCTGTAAAATAACAGTTGTATTTATAGTACAAATGTTTATATTGTTAAGAATTTTAATAGCTTATTTTTAATAGATAAAACGTTCGTTCAAACTATTTTATGTTTTGAAAAAAGTTGCAACAAAAATATACACGACTACCTTGTCAGCGAATCACTCTTTCCTTCTATGTCGAATGATAAAGAAAAAGAAATAGTGATAGTTCTTGTTTGAAATTTTTATTTATATATTTATCCCTTTAATTGAAAATTACACATTAAATTACATCCAAATTAAACGTTTAACTTGAATATATATTCGAATAAATGAATTTCTAATAAATGGACCCATCCTCCTGGAAACCCTATTTTTCTAGCAATAAAATGAGTCTTCTTCAGTCGTGCTTACTGCTGACTACTCCGTTATCTATCAAGAACGCTTCTTGTTCCACCCCTCGATAAGTCCAAAATAATTTTCATAAAATTAATAGATAGAATAAAGTGATTCTCGTTTTTGCCAAATTCATTTTAACTCCAGCGGGGTTCAATAAACCGAAGATTATTCGAAAAAGCTGCAAACTTGCATTTCATTCGAACTTTATCCAGAACTTTTAAATAGCGCGAATTTGAGTCGGGTCAGGTCAGTCCAAAGGGGTGGGGGATGGACACCACTCAAGTGAGAGCCTCGGAGCTCCAGGGATAAATGTTTGTAGGGGACCTGCAATTTGAATAAACTGCCTTGCTCGAGTAAATCTAAGTACACCCAATTTCGTACTCTACGAGCAGTCGTAACATATACAATATATGTAAATATTGTCTTTTTTTTTTAATTAAATTAGAGTGAACAGATACAGATAAATGAACCTAAATAAACTAATACTGAAGTAAAAATTGCAGTAAACATAAGAACATATAAAGTAAATAAAATGACAGAATTACCTAAGGAAGTTTCCCAGTCCAGATACACACTCAGTTTTAAAATTTACTTAAAACATAAAAAAAATTCTGATGTGGGCAACACATGACTTTCCTAATATAATGCAATGAATTTACTACTTTTACAGTAAAAAAATAGGTTATTCTTATAGTAGATACTTATATTATTTCCCAAGATATTGAATTTTTGTCAATTAGTCGTCATTTTCATTAATGTAGCGTCATTTTTATTCATTTGGCGGGATTTTCGTTAATTTGGCAACATTTAAAAAAGTTACCAGGTTGGCGACATTCCGCCAAATTCATCGCCAAAATCTCGCCAAGCGTTTATGGACGGAGAAATAAGTTATTCTTATAGCAGATAAATGACCATTGACTTTCAAATGCAAAAGTATTACTCAAAGTATATTTTCTCATGAATGGAACAAGTTAGATCCACCAAATTTATGGCATGATATTACATATGAAAAGTAAAAATTTTTGTCAACAGTTAATATTTTTTTTAATTTATGTGATTTTTTGATAAATTTATTTGAAAAATGTACAATATCTCGAGAACGGTTCATGCTAGCGTTCTGAAGTTTATGTCAATCGTTTTCTAAGGAAAAATTACGTAAGGAATGTCTATTTGCGTAACTTTATTAAAGGTTTTGATTTTTCGATGATTTTTTCAAAATTTCACTCGAAAATTTAGGGGGAGGGGGTTCTGAACATTCGGTTGCGTTTAAAAACAATAGACTTCCAGTATTCACGGATTGTGATTTTTGTACCAATTTTCTTTCGAATCGCTCCATTCGTTCGCGAGATATCGTCTCCCCAGACTCACTGACACACACACACACACACACACACACACACACACACACACACACACACACACACACACACACACACACACACACACACACACAGTCACACACACACACACAGAGAGAGAGACATCACCTCAAAAATGTTCGATTCGTGATCAGGGATGCTTGAAACGTGCTCTCCCGTCGAAAACGCGAATTCGAATTTTCGACTCCGTCACACTACTTTCCTTATACATTATTGTATATAAGGAAAGTAATATTAAGGTCAACAGAAGTACTTATAAGTTTACAAAAAGTGTTGACAGACAGCAAAATTACTAGTAACATTTAATCTGCAGAAATGTTCACTAAATACCTGAGATCTGACTCTTAAATTAATAACAGGAACATTAATAGGAAGAAAATTCAGAATCTGAGAATAATCTACGAGATTATCTATAGGTTTGTAAAAAAATAACAAAAGATATTTTCCTACGTACATTTACATAATCAATGCAGAACAAATTTTTCAACATCGTACTAAAAGTATCATAATCACAATAGCCGTAAACATTATTATTAATGTAATTATTTATAAAATTATTAATGCAATATAATTACTAATGTAATATTTCTGTTATCGAATTAATGCGATATTACTGTGTTGACAGTAAAATTACTCGTAACATTTAATCTGCAGAAATGTTCACTAAATACCTGAGATCTGACTCTTATATTAATAACAGGAACATTAGTAGAAAGTAGTGCGTTTTACAGGTTTGTAAAAACAGATCAAAGATAGTTTTTTAAGTACATTTGCATAATCTATGCAGAACAAGTTTTTCAACACCATATTAGAAATATTATAATCACAATAGTAATAGAGATTAATGTTAATGCAATTATTAATGAAATATAATTATTAATTCAATATAATTATTAATGTAATATTTTTGCTATCGAATTAATTCAGTATTATACTACTTATTTTACTTACAAACAAAAAGTATAAAACCATATACCTCATTCCGTTATCTTCGTAATTCATAACTTTGTACTTTTTATACGGCTTCCACTTGGTCATTATGGAACCTGGACAAGAACTGTTGATTTTATCAGACAACGCCATTGCATTTTTGATTGTGAACGGAACAAGGATCATCTTTTGGAGGATGTAGTCCACTTCTAGTCCTCCAGGTACCACCCATGATGCGGAGGATGATGTCGCCTTTTCCGGTGGCGGATAGAAGCTGCCATCAACTGTCACGGAAAATGCCGCTGAAGTACACCAAGGGTCTGAGTAGTAATACCTAGTTAGATGGAATTTTCCGTTCAAACGAAATTGATACCTGCGCAACAGAAACTGGGGTCCAGGAAGAATTTCGCACCTGAAATAAATGGGTGCAAATTAAAACGCAAAATCCGCCTTGAAAATAGCGTGTATGTTTGCATGAAAATGCAATGGTTAGTCATAGTATATGAGGTAAGTCATAAGGGGGTGATACAGCCTAGTGGTTAGCGCGCAAAGATTGCACTCGGACGACCCGAGTTCAATTACCGACTCTTCCCAAAGTGTCCTGGGGTTAACGCGGAATAAGGGCACGTAAAATATGTGGGTCCGTAAGTCCTCCCGAGAGGTTTGTGGTAGGGGAAGGAGGGTATGGGTCCCTGTTGATGCCGTCCCCACTGGATTCCGGTCTAAATTGGGTGGCACTTCCCGGCTGTCCAAACAGATACCTTACACCCTTGAGTAGGTCGGACGGTCTGGGTCAAAGAAGGTGAGTCATAATAAGTCATACAGAGTGATCGAAAAGTTGTGGGCATCAATTTGTAAAATCATATAATGTACTGAGAAATGATAATAGTAGAATTTTTAAGTTAAGTGGTACTAACATACCCTCAAAAAATAAAATATATAAGAAATATCGTCTGCCGTTTTTATTACGTTTGAAGATCATTACAGATCTCTTTTTTATCAATCAAAGAACAAGGTGTTTTTCCAGAGTGGAAGGATTTTGACGTATAATTTACGTCTTTCAGATTATTCACGTTGCTGGCATTTAAGGAATTGCATGTAATGTTTTGACGTTACGTAAGAATTTGCTCACCAACGCTCATAAAAATATACAATTTGCAAAAATTATATATGGTTTGAAAGAGCAACGATGGCTATACGTCTTATGTATATTACTCTTATACGCCTTTTATACATACTTGTTATGCACTCTTATACATGATGGAGCAAAAATCGTACAAAAGATGTAAAGAAAAAGTTAGCCTCAGTACAAAGCATTTGCTTACTTCAAATCTCTGGGGCATAGAAATCAACATCAACATAATCTCTATATATATAATAACGGGTATTATAACAAAAACGCTATCAATTGAAAAGAAACGATAATAGCTAATAAGAGTATAATGTATATTATACTCTTATACGCCTTTTATACATACTTGTTATACACTCTTATACATGATGGAGCAAAAATCGTACAAAAGATGTAAAGAAAAAGTTAGCCTCAGTACAAAGCATTTGCTTACTTCAAATCTCTGGGGCATAGAAATCAACAGCAACATAATCTCTCTCTATATATAAAATAACGGGTATTATACCAAAAACGGTATCAATTAAAAAGAAACGATAATAGCAAGTTTACATAGACTGAAAATGGAATGCAATATAGAAAACAAAACTATAAATCCAAAAAAACTTCGAATCCTATCCAAATATTTGGAATATCCATCCAAATTTTAATTTCTCTAACTATTTCACGAAATTAATATCTAATGAAATTGAAGAATATAGTGATCGGCTCCAAAAATGATATTGGCACATCTGCAGCTTCTTGAGTATATAAAAATAAAATTTACATTACAAAAGGGTCAATACTTCTCAGAAAACACATTCAATCTTTCAAGCAGAATTATTTGTCCTCTGTGAATATGTTTAACGGTTCATCACATCTAATTTCACCTTAATAATGTTACATACAGACAGCTTATCAAACATACTAGCACGCCAAAACGATAGAAATATGAGCAATTTACAACTTAAAAACAAAACACGTGCTACAATCAACATCATACAATAATATACAAGTAAAATGTATTGAAGCCCATATAACACATATAGAAAATGAAAATGCATGAAGGACAATGAAGGACATTATCATGTCCTTCATCAGTGGCGCCACTGATGAAGGACATGATAATGTCCGAAAACGCTTTGGCTATGTGATTGTGTGCGTCATAATAAGGCGATTTTAATAAATGGCATTAAAATCACTTATTTGTTTGTCTTTGATTTTAGAGTGTTCAAGAAGTCTTAAAACATATATTGGCATCAAAATCACGAAATCAAAAATGTTTGCGAAAAATATATTTCCTCAAATACTACTTACGAGAAAGTAAAAATAGCAAAATAACTGGAATGATACAAAATCCGAAAGGCAGACATTTAAATTATTAAAGAAAGTAGACAAAACTTTCTGCACACATTCAAAATATTTCCCGTGGTTCCTATCAAAGCACGGTTCTTCTTCGGAATTTCCCTTCAGAATCAACAAAAGTCTCTCAGATAACTGCATATGTGGGATACAGGGAAATTAACCAAAAAAATTCACTTCAATAAGTCGTCCATTAATAATATTAGTAAATGGATAAAAAAAAACATCAAAAAACAAATTTAATATTAATAAAATAAAGAATTTATACGACTTTGTTAAAAAAAAAAATGAAAGTAATTTTTGCTTTACAATTTAAGTTTTAATAGTAATTTTACTTATTAACATATAAATCTCATTAAAAATTGTTAGTCATTTTAATAAATATTATTTTAAGTTTATATTTTGTTTCTTATATTGTTACATATTTGGAGTATATGATAATATTGTTCTGAAGAACATTAAATACAGGACTATTAAGCGTAAATTATATTATTTTATGTTTTCCCATTATTATTATTTTCGCTATACAGGGTTACAAGGTAAGTTCTTTCTCAGGCCTATATCTCATAAAGTATGGCAGTTAGCTATGTACTTCTTGTGCCTTTGTATATGAAACCCCCTATGGCCCATACAAATACACCGAGGGCACTCCGTGGCTTCCGTTTTGGGGGTTTAGGGGACCATTCCGGCCCCTTTTACAAATAGGGTAAATAAGTCAATTAGAAAGTTGTACAGCTAGTCAAATTTAGTACAAAATTGTTTTAGTTCCATAACGAAAGAGCCAAGACGAAACATTTCGGAGCGCCTGTGCGGTAGCACTTATCCCCACATCGAATAGTAGCAAATGTTCGATTTTGCATTTTTTCACAATCCATTAATATTTGTGCACACAAGAAATCGACCACAGACAGACAATTAAAACGAGTTCAGGAGATCCTAAAACATATATTGGCAGTAAAATCTCAAAGCCGAAAATTTTCGTGAAAACAATGCTCTCTCACAATATTTTTATAGTGGGCATGGGAAAGTGATAATTACATTATACTTATTGTAGTTTGATTTGTAACCTTAATATTTTTACTATAGATTAGATAGAAGCTAAGTACGTATACTTCAACATTTTATTGACAAGTGTGGATTGCCGATTGTTTACAAATTTGTTAATCTTCATAGACAAAAGTATGGAGTGGCAATACCACTGAGGATGAACATGTAAGATGTTCGAAAGCGCCTTGGCTATTGTTTTTACGTCTGTAGGATGATTTTAAAATAAAATGATTATTGGATCTGTGAGATTTGTCATTTATTAGTAATTAGTATTTGAAATTGTGACGTGTCGCCACTCTTAGTATTTAAATTTAAGTAATTGGAATCAACATTTAAGTAATTTGAATTTCATTTTAAATAACTTCAAATAAAATTTAAGTAATTTTAATTAAAGTACAAGTTATTTTAATTAACATTTTAATAATTTTAATTAACATTTAAGAAATTATAATTAAAACTCAAGCTATACCAAGTAAAAATTGAACAATTCAAATTCAGCAAAATCCAATGTAAATCAGTGTCTGCCATGGAATAACAGTAACTTCTGTCGACCTTTTCTACTAAAGCATTTTGCAGTACGTTCTCTACAGACGTGTGCCTGACGTCCGAGTAAAGATTTGTAGTTAATTAATTCCTATCCTGTGCCCCAATCCTCCGTTGAGTACTGTTTGCCCAAGAAGAGACCCGTGTACACATATCTTAATCCCTATTCCTCCGTGTTTGATACTCACTCGTAAAACCTAGTACGGCACCCTCTCTCTCGAAAGAGATAGGTTCGAATATATGGCCATTCAAGGTAAACAAAGGCTGAGAGTGGATTGGACGGAACCGGAACGAATTTTAACGCTTCTGTCGATAGAACGTTTATTGAGATGTGTTAATCGAATGAGGGAATAGAGAGTAAGAGAGAAAACGGATACGGATTGGAGATAATGTTTGAGAAAGTGTGCGCAAGATTTAAACATATAATTGCAGTTTGTGACCTTATGGAACGTTACGTAGTATATAGTTTCTATCACATAAACGGCTATCAAATATTAGCAATTGAACAGTAGAAGCACAGAGATTCAAATAGGTGTAACATTTTGGAGATGCAAATGGATGTCATTGGGGAATTAACATTATATAATCATACTAGTATTTAAGCCTGTCAAAGGCAAGGAAACTAACACGCTTAAAAAGCAACTTCCTTACATTATAGAATATAGTATGGAGAAAGTATTGTTTCACGAAATTTTTCGATTTCGATGTCAATATATGCTTTAGGACCTCCTGAACATGTTTTGACTACTTTTAGAGTGAAGTCCGTCTGACTGTGGTTAATTTATTGAGTGCACAATAACTGCCAGAAATATTAATGGATTTTCACGAATTTATATATCCGGCTTTGTTAACAAAATATCTAGAACTAGATATAATTTTTTGAAATACGAGCAATAACTTCGAAATTTATTTGACATGTTATATTTTCTTAATTATTAATGTCAGCATTTGACATAATTATGCTCAAAAGGGATAATTTATGTCTCAATGATCATGAGACTTAACAGTCTCAATCATTGTAGTGAAAAATAACCGCGATACAATTTTTGTGTTCGTGACGTCCCCCCCTCGGGGAGGAAATTATCCCCCTCTCCCCCGAGCGGGTACATTGTCAAACTGGGCGCCAAATGAAAAACTTTTTCCAAGACTTTTAAAATGAAGGGTAACATGAGTAAATTGTGATCATTTGGACCAACGATACAAATTTTTCTATTTTTTTTTTTCTTGCAAAATTTTAAAAATTTGAAAAAAAAAATTACAACCTCCTTTAAATTGTTGTTGAGAATGGCCAACGGCCGTACCGTGCTGAAAACACCGGTTCTCGTTAGATCACCAAAGTCAAGCAGCATCGGGCGCGGTTAGTACTTGGGTGTGACCACCTGAGAACACCGCGTGCTGTTGGCACATTTCGGGTGCGGTAGCCCGGTGGCTTGTGCGCTGGATTTGCACGCTGCCACAACTGCCGCCGTGTTCAGGCGGAGTACGATCACGTTAAACATGTGGGTCCGTAAGGATGAACGTCAGTAAATCTTCTGCCTTATCCGCGCTTTGTTACATGCAACAGATCATATATAATAATGCCCCAATAACGAAAAGGTAATTGAACTTGGACTTGATGACAAAGGAACTTGAAGACAAGGCTGCAGTCCTCAGTGATGTACATTCCCTTATCAAATTTATAGAATGAGAAATTATCTTTCCGTGATTGTGGCAGTATTATATATGATCTGTTGTTGTATTTAATACTGTATTAGAAGGAATAGACATTTAAAAATGGTCATTAAAAATAAAAATAGTCGGTATGAATTAAATTACGACAACAGATGGCAGCACCAAAAATATTTTGAATTAAAATAAAAAAATATATTCTACATTTTATTGGGTATTAAATTTAGTTTTAATATAATCTAAGCATTGCATTTTATTTTTCAGAAAATATTTCGCAACTGTTTGAGTAGAATTTCGGCGAAAAATGTGTTCTGCGAAAGTTAACAAAGTGCGGATAGGGCAGAAGATTTACTGACGCTCACCCTAAAAGCTCCCCGCAGAGGATGAGATTACAAAAAATAAAAAAAAAATGTGAAACATTTTGCGTATCTTTCATATGTACCGATAATATTTTTAAAGTATATTTTATATAAAAACTGATTTCGTGCTACACCACCTCATCATTCAAGAGATTCAAGGCCCAACCACTGGCCAGGTGGGATCGCATTGCTATTATTGCTCGTGTCCATGTTATTTTCTAATTTCCTTACTGTTTTAAAGCTCAAAGCTAGTTTATTGACTGCTTATTCCCTACGTAAATCTTAGTTCCGCAGGAGCTAGCCTGCCGTAAAAATAACATTCAGAGTGTCAGATAAACGTCGATCAGAGGAAAGAGAATGCAGACTCCATTTCAACGACAAGAGTTTAGATTTTTGTTCCAGTAGCTCAACGGTAAAGCGTCCGTTGGCGAGTTTGATTCTCGGCTAGGGCAACAAGGCTCTTCACATATTGTACCAATTAAAAGTTCATAATTACACTTTAATTTATGAATCTCCCTAAATACGATCCGGTTCTTCTACTTGTATTAAAATAGTCGAATTTCAATCGACTAGAACAACCTCCTAAGATTAGTTGCCATTTTATCATACTTTTCTCACCATCCAAAAACTTGCCGGAGCCACCCATCACCATTTGTTAGCACAAGAAATGACCCACAACTGCGACGTACAAAAGCACCCTTCTAGAGTGAGTGATTAGATACAATTTCCCGATTTACCACACCTATGACTAAAATGACAGAGCAAGAGAGAGATAACAGATTCATTAGACAGAACAAATCCACGGAATTTCCACACAATTAAGCTTTTAATAAATAGAGCGATATTTGTCCACGAAACCGGATGACAGCTCACCAAAATAAGACCTCAAGGCTCCTCGTTTGTAACAATTAAGTTGCTTCTTGAGAAAGAAAAAATAATTGGGTCCGTTACAAGTACGAGGCTTTGTAACATTTGGAAAAATTATTGCTTGGCAATTACATTAGAGGGCAAAGATTCTATCTGTATCGTTGGCCATCAGATTTAACTGAATTGTGAAGATGTGTTATGTCGTCCAATACAAACAACAGAGGTATCATCAAGGCACTTGAAAAAGAAGTAATTTTATTATACTACATGTTAAACATTGCTGAAATATCTGTGTAATAATTATTTAACGTGTTTTTATTTATCTAGACCCCACAAAAAGCCCCGCTTGACCTAGAACACTGAATCTTTGCACACTTACAGTATCGACTGTGGCAGTAACGTAGCCAAAGGGACCTCGAGGCCCTGGTTCCCACCGTTGAAAATTAAATTCTTTATATGTATGATCTTAGGTTATCTCTTAAAGTAGCATCTTCTTTTTCAACATTTTTCGTTTAATATATTTCTAAATGTAGTGTGAGATTGTATGCGAATTAAAAAAATATAATTATTATTGATTAATTATAAATGGGATTTATTTTGAACGTATTATTATGTTTTCGTCAAAAATTGTGCCCCCCCCCCCCCCTCCTTCCCCGATGACATTTTTTTCTGGCGACACATCTGAACCAGGGGACAAAACCTAACGAAGCTAGATTTTTGATTCCTCCGAGGGGAGAATAGAAAAAATGGGGGTTTCAAAAAGACTTTTCAGATTTTCCAGAAGCACTGGTGACCTAAGAGGCTGAATCTTAGCACATATGTAATGTCGTTCATAAATCAGACCCAGAACATAAGAGAGCTGGTTTTTCGATTCTCCACCGGAGATGGCGAAAGTGAAGCGTTCTCGAAAAGTATTTTCAAATCCTCCTGAAGTCTGCTGTTAAGTTAGGATAAATCTTTGCCCACTTATATATCAAACTCCGGGCAAAACCTATAGGTTCTGCCCCGAGGTTGATATCTGGTGAGATTGGTCTGTTATAACAGAGCCCGATTTTCGATTTCTGTTCTCCCTTGGTGGCGGACAAAATTGAGGGGGGGGGGGGGTCAAAACGGCTTTCCAGACCCTCAAAAACCCTTGGTGGTCTAAAAGACTAAAACATTGCATACTTATACTATCGGACACGGAGCAAAACATCATAGAGCTCGATTTTCGATTTTTCTTCTCCCTCGGTGGCCGTCAAAATTGAAGGAGATCAAAATGGCATTCCAGACCCTCAGAAACCCCTGGTAGTCTAGATTTAGAAAACTGAAACTTTGCATACTTATACTATCAGCCACAGGGCAGAACCTAGTTGAGCCCGATTTTCGATTTCTCTTTTCTCTCGGTTGCGGTCAAAATTAAGGGGAGTCGAAACGGCTTTCCAGACCCCCAGAGACCCCTGATGGTCTAGAAGAGTGAAACTTCGCATACTTATACTATCGACCACAAGATAGAATCTAACTGATTTCAGACTAACTAATTTTCATCATCATTCATGGCTCGACAGCCCACTGTGAGCCTTGGCCTTCCACAGAAGATTTTTTCAAGCTGTCCCCCTTAGAACAATGCTATTTCAATTTTTAATATTTAACACCTCAAAGTCCTTGTCCACAAAATCGGTCTTCGGCCGTCCTCAAGGTCTTTTCTCGATCAAAGTGGACATGAAATTTTTCTTTGTGATTTTATTGTTATCTATTCTTAGCAGATGTCCTACCCAATGTATCCTGCTAATTTTTATGTATTTAATAATATCAGAATATTTAAATAATTTTTATAATTCCAAATTGCATCATCTTCTCCAAATATCAATTCCACCAAAATTACTGCGTAAAAATGAGTTTTTTCATCATGTTTTATGAGAGTTCAGGTTTCTAAAACATAAATTAAGATACGTCTTAGTACTTTATAGTATAGCTGTAGTTTTGTTCTTCTTCCAGTAAAGTGGGATCTGCAAAAAAAAAAATTTAATCCATGGAACCAGTAATTTTCAGCTACTAAACACATTTCAAAAGCTACTGTTCCTGACACTTATCGCAATTCATTATTTAAAAAAATGAAACTTATTAAAAATACTGCAACTTATTTTTTTAAGAGTATTATAGTTTCCTTATCTTTGACAAACTGAAATACTAGTTTAATTAAAAGGAACTTGTCGATATTTCCCAAAGAGCGTCAAGTTTACGATATTTCACCAAATGTGTTGGGGGAACAGAAATCTACCACATATACACTTGTTAAAAAAATGTATACTAATAAATCACGAGAATACTTTTTGTCTATTTCTTACTATATAGGGAGAGTTGGGCACAATAGACCTAGGGACACAGTGGATCCCGCCTTTAATTTTTACTTTCCCTGCAATACATGGTAATGTATAGGGAAAGTATTGGAATCATACCGAAAATCGCAACTCGAGTTTTCGACGGATCTACACGTTACGAGACCTCTAGAATACGAAAAAACCATTTTTAACGTGACGTCTGTGTGTGTGTCTGTCTGTCTGTCTGTCTGTGCAGATTTTGTATCCACTCTAACTGAAAAACTAATGGACCGAATTTCACAAAATTTGGTAGGTGAGTCACTTGTGGGCGGGGCTGGTGCTGATTAGTATTGGGTACAATTTGGGATAAAAGAACCCGCCTTTTTGTGCGAAATGGCCCGCAAAAGCTTGTATCCACTCTAGCTAAAAAACTACTGGACCGAATTTCACAAAATTCGGTAGATGAGTCACTTGTGGGTCATCCTGGTGCTGATTAGATTTTGGTACGATTCGGAAAAAAATAACCTGCCTTTTCTTACAAAATGGCCCGCAAAAATCATCCAAATCTAAACTAAAGAACGACGCATGCTCAAATATATCCATTAAATGCCTGTTTAATACGTAATTTTTAACGAAGAAAAGAATAAGACCAACCCCATTACACTAGGACTAGCCGTTCTCGAGATATTTTAGTTTTTCGTATTTTCTCTACGCCACCTATGAAATTAAGTCCGGTTACCGAATGAGAAAGAAAATTGAATTTAAAGTGAAATAAATTTAATTAAAATAAAGAGAACGTGGATATAAGTCTGCAGGGAAAGTCATGTGCTGCCCACATCAGATTTTTACTTTCCCTGCCATACATGGTAATGTATAGGGAAAGTATTGGAATCCTACCGAAAATCGCAACTCGAGTTTTCGACGGATCTACACGTTTCGAGACCTCTAGAATACGAAAAAACTATTTTTAGCGTGACGTCTGTGTGTGTGTCTGTCTGTGTGTCTGTCTGTGCAGATTTTGTATCCACTCTAACTAAAAAACTAATTGACCGAATTTCATAAAATTTGGTAGGTAAGTCACTTGTGGGCGTATCTGGTGCTGATTAGTTTTGGGTACGATTCGGGATAAAAGAACCCGCATTTTTTGCGAAATGGCCCGCAAAAGCTTGTATCCACTCTAGCTGAAAAACTAATGGATCGAATTTCACAAAGATCGGTAAATAAGTCGCTTGTAGGTCACCCTGGTGCTGATTAGATTTTGGTACGATTCGGAAAAAAATAACCTAACTTTTTTTGCAAAATGACCCACAAAAATCGTCAAAATCTAAAATAAAAAACTACGTATGCCAAATATACCCATTAAATTTTAGTTTTATACGTAATTTTTAACGAAGAAAAGAATAAGACCAACCCCATGGCACTAGGTCTAGTCGTTCTCGAGATATTTTAGTTTTTTCGTATGTTCTCTACATCATCTTTGAAAATAAGTCCAGTTACCGAATGAGAACGAAAATTGAATTATAAGTGAATTAAATTTAATTAAAATAAATAGAACGTGTATATAAGTCTGCAGGTAAAGTCATGTGCTACCCACATCAGATTTTTCTTGTCTTTTCACAGTGCTTCATATTTTGACACATATATGATAACACAGTCTTGATGTACTATATCCATAGTTAATGTTCCCAATGTTCATGGCTCTCATTATTAAGCCATTTTACAGTTGTAGGTGGTTGATAGATGGCGAAAGTAAAAATTTTCAGATGCACAGATTTCTTTTTCTTCATTAAAAAATTAGAACTTCGAAGAAGTGTCTGAGTACCATTTAAAGGTAAGAATTTTTTTATTTTTATATCATATCTGACTGCATTCAATAAATTCAAAAGTTGTTTATTTTATTTGTATGTGTTGCTGAACTTCTATATGGGGCATAAAGGACCACAACACCTGGGGTACAATGGACCATAGTCCACTGTATCCCATATTCTTCTATAAGTTGAACATCAGTCCTTTTTAGAAAATACTGATGAATTATTTGGCTTTAATGAAAAAAATTACGCATGATTTATGTTCTAGTTTACACACTGCAAGTGTTATAACTAAAATTTTCAAATATTGCAAATGAAAATGGAACTAATGAACTAATTATGTATAAGAGAATAAATGTTAAAAATTTGATAACATGATGTCTTACACGTGATATTTTAAATCTAGAATTAATCAAACAGAATCTTCAGAAAAAATGAATATTTTTAAGCTAATTAATATATTTCTAGTTCTATCTCTTAATATATTGGATGGATCAGTGACGAGGGAGTGAAATCAACCATCTTACCGAATAATAATTATAACTCTTTCTAAATATGCTATATCCTAGAAAATATATAGAAATGTGCAAGTACAATATATACTTCAGAAACTATATTTAAATATGGCAGTACTATCATGATTAAGCCACTGTTTCGGTGTGAAAAGGCAAAATTTAGATAGAACACGAAAGAAGCATTAATCATTTATCAATAATAAAATAATTTCAAAAAATTAATTCAAAATAATTGTTATTATAAATATAAATTTATGTTAAAACTATCTTAACACATTTTACTTTCCCTGCAATACATGGTAATGTATAGGGAAAGTATTGGAATTATGTCAAAAATCGCAACTAGAGTTTTCGACGGATCTACACTATTTGGGACCTCTAAAACACGAAAACACTATTTTTAGCGTGACGTCTATGTGTGTGTCTGTCTGTCTGTGGGTATGTGTGTCTATCTGTGCAATGTATGTATTCACTCTAACTTAAAAACTAATAGACCGAATTTCATAAACTTTGGTAGGTGAGTCACTTGGGTGTGACCCTGGTGTTGATTAGATTTTGGTATGATTCGGGTAAAAAAAAACCCGCCTTTTATTGCAAAATGCCCCGCAAAAATCTCTTGTATTCACTTTAGCTGGAAAATTAATTGATCAATTTTCACAAAATTTGTTAGATAAGTCACCTATGGGATATTCTGGTGCGGATTAGATTTTGGCATGATTCGGTAAAGAAGAACCCGCTTTTTTTACGAAATGGTCCGCAAAAATCGCAAAAATCTGAAATAAAAGACTACATATGCTCAAATGTATCAATTAAATTCTTGTTTAATACGTAATTTTAGACGACAAAGAGAATAAGATCCACCCCATCACTCTGAAATGAACCGTTCTCGAGATATTATTTAAATGTTTAATTTTGAGGAAATGAAGACGATTTTCACTGCAATTAAAAAACTATTTAATAAAATTTCTCAAAACTTTGTAATTAAGTCCCTTGATGGCTATCTCCTGATGCTGATTAGATTTTGATATGATTCAGAAAAGCATAACAGACTCCCTTTTGCGAAATGGCCTGCAACAATAGTGAAAATCTGAAATAAATGACTAAAATGAATACATATATGTTGAAATATAGCGATTAAGTACTTGTTCTTCAGGTAAATTTTGACAACTAAACGAATAAAACTAACCCTATGACTGTAGGAAGAATCGTTCTCGAAATATTGTTTTATTTTTATTTTGAGGACCCGGAGAATGTAAAGTAAAATAAATTGCCAAATTAAACAAAGATGCAATAAAAAGGCAAATTGGATATAATATCAGAACCGTACCTATATTATTTTCAGCAATTAAGGGGACGGTGGACGTTGAAATTTTTTTATTTATTTATTGACTTAGAAACGTGAAAATTTGTATAAATATTCCTCTTAACATTACTATATACAATACCATTAAATTTTTTTTCAATTTCGTTATAATTTTGTATTTTTTTTTTAAGTTAATTTTTTTAACGGAAATTTGAAAACGGCTCCTTGCGTGCCATTTGTTCACATATTTGATTAATTTTACATTATGATCACTCAAAAACACATTATGAACACAAATTTGGGTATTTATTTTTAAATCTCTTAGAAAGTTAATTTTTTTTAAATATTTTTCTGCATTAAAACTTAATTTTCATCATTTAATTAGGTTCTTATTCACTTTTAATTAGCTTAATAAAGTCCAATTACGAAATGCATACCCAGTTTCATTAAAAAGTATGAGAGGTGTCTTCTTCTCAAATTTCATGCATCTCAGGCAAAAATTAAGACGCATGGAGCATTTTAAAAATGTAAAACCTTTGAAAATTCCGTTTCGAAAAAAATTCATTCAACCTTAAGCTTACGGATGGCACAGCGTCCATCCCAAACGAAGAACCTCCCAAAAACACAGGTATTTGACATATCCTATCCCAAACAGTTCAATCCCTTTTTGCAGGCATTGACTTCCATAGAAATCGCCGACAGGAACATTGCACCTGCTGCAGCAGGAGTAGATAAGAAAGGAGAGTTCTGCAACAGAGGCTCAGCGATGCTCAGCGCTCAGCAAAATGGCCGCCATCTTGGATTTTCGTAATCCTGGACGGGGGTGTAAAAGAGGGGAGAGAATGAAAAAAGGTGGGGGTGAAAATTTTTCGAAACTTTTTGTCGGGTGGCAACGATGTCGTAGTCTTGTACGAGGGGTTGAGGGGGAAATAAATTTTTGGAATGGGATTTTTTCTAAGTATGGGAGAAACTTTTTTGGGGATGGCAACACCGACAGAGGCGGAATGAAGCCATCAGCGCCCCCTAGCGGCGAAAAGCGGAACTATGGGGATGGAACTTAGAAATATTTTTCTGTTTCGGTTGCCATAGCAATACCTGGGGGAAGAAACTATTTTTCAGGGTGGCAACACCTCCGCCTCTGCGACGAAGGCGGAGCAGTGCCATCAGCGCCTCCTAACGATGAAAATTGGAACTATGGAGATGAACTTCAGATTTTTTTTTTTGTTTGGGTTGCCATAGCAACATCTGTACGGGAGAAACTATTTTCGGGGTGGCAACACCGACGAAGGCGGAGCAGTACCATCAGCGCCCCCTAGCGACTAAAAGTGGAACTACCCAATACTTGGGAGATATTTCTAATTTTAAATATTGGAGTAATATTTGGGATTTTTTCTAAGTACGGTAGAAACTTTTTTCGAGGTGGCAACGCCTAGGGTTCTGCGACGAAGGCTCAGCGATGCTCAGCGCCCCCTAGCGGCAGAAAGGAGAATTAAAATTGGGATTTTTCTGATAGTTGGGATTTTTTTTTTCTTTTTCTAAATGAATTAATTAAGTACGAAATATGCGCATTTTTTTTTTCTTTTTTCTAAATGAATGAAAGGCGTTAATGAGGATAATGAAATAAAGTAATTAAGGTCATTGTTATTGCATGCTAGGAGCGTGCCAATATCCCTCCGCCAAGAGTATGTTATTACATGTCGAGGACATACCAGCGGTATACTAAGGGGTATGCTGAAGGCATGCCAAGAGCATCGAACAGTTTGGGAAATAATATATCTGTACTTACTTGAATTTTACACGTTTGTAATTTTTTTTTTAAAAAATGTGGTAATGGGAAAAATTAACATTTTGTTAAAATGTTCCAAAACCGTAAAAAAGTAACAAAAAATGTGGTAATGGGCAAAATTAACATTTTGCGTCTTTTTTTTGAAAATGTTAATTTCTCTATGGGAATTAACATGGGTTTTCACACTTTTGTAATTTTTTTTCCAAAAATGTGGTAATGGGAAAAATTAACTTTTTGCACAAAATGTCTCAAAAACGTAAAAAAGTAACAAAAAATGTGGTAATGGGCAAAATTAACATTTTGCGATTTTTTTTCAAAATTGCAATTTCTCTATGGGAATTAACATGGGTTTTCGCACTTTTGTAATTTTTTTACAAAAAAATATGCGTTTTTACAAAAATGTCACTAAAAATGTGGTAATGGGCAAAATTAACATTTCGCACAAAATGTTGCAAAAACGTCAAAAAACAACAAAAATGTGTGTTTTTTACAAAAATGTGATAAAAAAGCGAGTTTTCAAAGTAGCAGAATCGCATGAATTGGTGTTTTAAAGTAGCAGAATCGCGTGAATTGGTGTTTTAAAGTAGCAGAATCGCGTGAATTGGTGTTTTAAAGTAGCAGAATCGCGTGAATTGGTGTTTTAAAGTAGCAGAATCGCGTGAATTGGTGTTTTCAAAGTGGCAGAATCGCATGAATTGGGTGTATGAGAGGGGGTGTGTTTTCCCAACCAGTCTTGGGGTTTAAATTAATATGCATGTTATTTTATACATGCGTTATTTCTTTAAACCAGCATAGTTTAATACGTGTACCATTTTACAAGTGTACTACTACCATAGGCTACCATAGGGGTATCTTTTAATCTTAACATGTTTTAAAAACCGCATAGTACATTAAATCACGATGACAGATCTACCCCTCCCCACCTCTCGTAAATGTGGATAGTTACATCGTATGGCCAGTGCGGGAAAGATGAGGATACTACTAACAGAGCGTGGTTCTGTACCTGGATATAACTTTAGGCTATATGTCGCATTGGGCTTGGGTTTGGCCGACTGTTCAGAACGGCCCTCGCCACTATTGTTAACATCTGTGGTGGGGGACAGTTTTTCCGGACTGATAGAATGCTTGTGTTGTTAGATTAAAAAGACACTACTAAATATCATTGTATTCTCAGCTGGGAGAGGCTATTTTAAAGAAGTTCTTATTAAATTTTAACATGTTTTAAAAAGAATCTTTCATTCATTAGTGTTATGAATGAAAGGATGTTAATTAAATTAATTGATTAAGTATTAAATGCCTGTATACCAGGAGCATGTCAAAGACATGTCAAGGGGTATGTCAAAGCGTACCAAGGGTGTACCAAAGGAGTATGCTGAAAGCATACCAAGACCATCGTTCCTACACTATCCCTCCGCTATATCACGGTTACGAAGTGAACTGCGAGAATCTTGTAGGATGTAGGGGTATACCAAGAGGATCGAACATGAATTTTAAGAATGTGCCGCTTTTTGCGTTTTTTTCACAAAAAGTTTTCAAAACGTTAAAAAAACTACAAAAATGTGTGTTTTTTCACAAGTTGAAGTTTTGGAGTTGTTGGATTTCTCTATGGGAATTAACATGGGTTTTCACACTTTTGCGAATTTTTTAGAAAAAAAATGTGGTTTTTTGCAAAAATGCGGCCAAAAATGTGTTTTTTTGCAAAACGCGGAATCGGCCGATTTTTTTTTCAAACTGTCGGATTTCTCTATGGGAATTAACATAGGTTTTCACACTTTTGCAATTTTTTGAAAGAAAATGTGCGTTTTTGCAAAAATGCGGCCAAAGAAGCGTGTTTTTAGAGTAGCAGAATTTCGGGAATCTCGGGAATTTCGGGAATCTCGAGAATCTCGAGAATTGGGTGTATGGGAGGGGATGTGTTTCCCCAACCATTACGGTCTTAGAGTTTAAAAATAAATATTTTCAATAATCGTGAAAGTGTGCTTATGCCCAAAATACTTGGGTGTTATGAATCTCACAAGTTAATGAAAGGATGATAATTAAATAAAGTCTTAGAGTTTAAATAATAGCAGATACCAATGGCTGTATGCATATGTTTTTACAAGTGTACTACTACTACCATAGGGGGTTTCTTTAAACCAACATGTTTTAATACGTGCGTTATTCTAAGAGGGAGAAACACCTAATATGGTGATACATATGACACACGCGCTCAGCACAAATCGATGGAAATAAATGGTGAGATAGTTTTTAAAGACGAGACTTTTAAATTTTTTTCGATAAATAAGGTATTTGAGGTTATTTAACGTGTGAATGAACGATACATACCAATAAAATGAGGAACTAGGCTAAGTTTACAAGTATGGGACTTTAAAGTTTTGATGTTTTAGGGGTAGAACTTGAATTTATAATTAAACATGATTTATACTAACTACTGCAAAGGGAGAAATGCATAGCGAAAGGGGTTATGTGTGTGTATATATATATATATATATATATATATATATATATATATAATACATATAACCAACACCCACCGGTGGAATGCAGATCAAAGATAGCATTTTTAGGAGAAGACATGAGATTCTTAAGTAAATGGAGTATTTAGAGGCATTTAAAGAGATATAAACATATGATAAGGTAACATCCATAATACACACAACTAATATAGGACAGCGAAAGGAAAACTTTAGTATTGTTTAGAGACCGAACTTCAAATTTTTAAGTAAATGTAGGTGTTTGGAAAATTTTTAATGAACTATATGCGATACACATGTCTCCGATCACAGTGGTGGAAAAGTGATACCGGAACAGTTTTTAAAGATGTGACTTTAACTTTTTTCAATTAAGTGCAGAATCTACTAAATATTAGAGAGTGCTAGCACTTACCGAGGGTTTTATGTATAATACACATAAGCAGCATATAACATTAGGAAGGGATATTACAAAAATTTTTAAATGAGATATCAAGAAACATTTAAAGGGGATGAAAACATCTAATGAGGCGGAATGGGGGTGTACTTACCCAAGATACCCAGCACTGAAATTATTCACTAAGATAAATTTTTTTAAAGTAAAGACTTTAGAAGTTTCACATAAAAGGCAATTTATACTAGTTTTTAAAGAAATGAAAACGCCCAGCGAGATGACTTAGAATGAATACAACGCCGATATATATAACAGTGAAAAGAAAACTTAAATATTGTTTAAAGACTGCACTTCAAATTTCAAAGTAAATGTACATACCCAGAAACTTTTAATGGACTAGTATAATACACATACTCGATATAGCAGTTAAATGACGAACTACGAATAATTTATAAGTATGTAACTTTGCAATTTTTTTTTTAGTTAAATAGGGATTTCAGCTAATTTTTAGAGGGATAGAAAGGTATACTAAAGGGTGTACAACAAATTTTTAGGAGGAACTTAGGGAATTTGCTAGCTAAATAGGGATTTCCACTACTTTTTAAAGGGATATAAAGACATACTAAAGGGTATACAGCAAATTTTAGAGGGGACTTTGAGAATTTTTTAGCTAAATAGGGATTTCTACTAACTTTTAAGGAATAGTAACACGTACTGAAGAGTATAGAGCGTAATCATTACTAACACCTAGTGCTAAAATGAGGAATTAGAGTAATATTTTGGGGATGGGACTTTAGATTTTTAAGTAAATGTTATGTTTAAAAACTTTTAAAGTAACGTAAATACCTACTAAGATGACATATGCGATACACATAGCCAATACATAGTTATTAAATAGGGAAAAGCTAAGATGGCTTTTTAGAATAACACCTAAAATTTTTTCTAACTAAGCGCAATATATCAACACTTAAAGCGGACGAATACGAAGATTCAGACGGCATGTATGATACACATCGCGGGCACATAATAGTTAAATGTTAATTTAAGTAAGTTTTTAAGGATAGAACTCTGAATTTTTTGGTTAAATGAGATGTTTAAGAACATTTAAAGAGTCAAAAACACCTAATAAGGCGGTATGAGATGATTTCATCATCATCAGATAACAGCGAAATGGGGATACTACAAATATTTTAAAGGGTAATCCTTAAAATTTCTAAGTAAATAACCTTTAAAGGGGTGAAAAATATATAGTGAAGTTGTGTAGATAATACAGATCATCGACATTCTAAAACAGACAAGACATGTCTATACAAGATAAAAAATGTTGTACGTTAATATAAACATAACATTATTCTATGTAGCAATGTAATACATACCCCAAGATTTATATAAAGTAATTGCGAATACATTATACCAATCCCATCAGAAATCAGCTAAAATAATAAAATTACCAAGCTGAATAATATATCTAGGTACTAAAACCCCCAACAAACTACATTAAATTGATAAAAATCTTAACTAAATAAAATAATGAAGCTGTAACATACTATAAAAATACTAAGTTTAATAAAATAATAGAATAAAATCATATTAAAGCAAGTACTTACATGTTCAATCCGACTCAAAATGCTACATTAGGTGTAGGCCGATGAATAATGACAGATATAACATCTCCAGCTTTACCAACTTAAACCGACATATTCCCAGAGCAACTTGAAACGCGTCTTGACAGCACGAAATCCACAGCAGAAGTGATAAAATCGATACTTCAACGACACCCTCTACACGACAAGGTCACATCGAGGTCATATCATGGTTACAGTTAAACTATGGTATAAAATAGAATCACATGTTAAAAAATAATAGATTTTAGTAAAATAATTAAAGAAAATCCCTCTGTGATTATGAATGACCTGTCTATATTTACCGTGTGTGTGTGTGTGTGCGTGTGTGTGTGTGTGTGTAATTATACCTTAAAAAGCTATATATCTGTAGTATCCCAACGGATACTAATATTTGTTTTTCAAACTTAGAAAAACTTTATTTCAGTTGCACTTATTTTAAGTGTAATTAAAAAAAAGTTTTAACTAAATGTGTAAGACAAATATTAGTATCCGTTGGGATACTACAGATATATAGCTTTTTAAGGTATAATTACACACACACACACACACACGCACACACGCACACGCACGGTAAATATAGACAGGTCATTCATAATCACAGAGGGATTTTCTTTAATTATTTTACTAAAATCTATTATTTTTTAACATGTGATTCTATTTTATACCATAGTTTAACTGTAACCATGATATGACCTCGATGTGACCTTGTCGTGTAGAGGGTGTCGTTGAAGTATCGATTTTATCACTTCTGCTGTGGATTTCGTGCTGTCAAGACGCGTTTCAAGTTGCTCTGGGAATATGTCGGTTTAAGTTGGTAAAGCTGGAGATGTTATATCTGTCATTATTCATCGGCCTACACCTAATGTAGCATTTTGAGTCGGATTGAACATGTAAGTACTTGCTTTAATATGATTTTATTCTATTATTTTATTAAACTTAGTATTTTTATAGTATGTTACAGCTTCATTATTTTATTTAGTTAAGATTTTTATCAATTTAATGTAGTTTGTTGGGGTTTTAGTACCTAGATATATTATTCAGCTTGGTAATTTTATTATTTTAGCTGATTTCTGATGGGATTGGTATAATGTATTCGCAATTACTTTATATAAATCTTGGGGTATGTATTACATTGCTACATAGAATAATGTATGTTTATATTAACGTACAACATTTTTTATCTTGTATAGACATGTCTTGTCTGTTTTAGAATGTCGATGATCTGTATTATCTACACAACTTCACTATATATTTTTCACCCCTTTAAAGGTTATTTACTTAGAAATTTTAAGGATTACCCTTTAAAATATTTGTAGTATCCCCATTTCGCTGTTATCTGATGATGATGAAATCATCTCATACCGCCTTATTAGGTGTTTTTGACTCTTTAAATGTTCTTAAACATCTCATTTAACCAAAAAATTCAGAGTTCTATCCTTAAAAACTTACTTAAATTAACATTTAACTATTATGTGCCCGCGATGTGTATCATACATGCCGTCTGAATCTTCGTATTCGTCCGCTTTAAGTGTTGATATATTGCGCTTAGTTAGAAAAAATTTTAGGTGTTATTCTAAAAAGCCATCTTAGCTTTTCCCTATTTAATAACTATGTATTGGCTATGTGTATCGCATATGTCATCTTAGTAGGTATTTACGTTACTTTAAAAGTTTTTAAACATAACATTTACTTAAAAATCTAAAGTCCCATCCCCAAAATATTACTCTAATTCCTCATTTTAGCACTAGGTGTTAGTAATGATTACGCTCTATACTCTTCAGTACGTGTTACTATTCCTTAAAAGTTAGTAGAAATCCCTATTTAGCTAAAAAATTCTCAAAGTCCCCTCTAAAAATTTGCTGTATACCCTTTAGTATGTCTTTATATCCCTTTAAAAAGTAGTGGAAATCCCTATTTAGCTAGCAAATTCCCTAAGTTCCTCCTAAAAATTTGTTGTACACCCTTTAGTATACCTTTCTATCCCTCTAAAAATTAGCTGAAATCCCTATTTAACTAAAAAAAAAAATTGCAAAGTTACATACTTATAAATTATTCGTAGTTCGTCATTTAACTGCTATATCGAGTATGTGTATTATACTAGTCCATTAAAAGTTTCTGGGTATGTACATTTACTTTGAAATTTGAAGTGCAGTCTTTAAACAATATTTAAGTTTTCTTTTCACTGTTATATATATCGGCGTTGTATTCATTCTAAGTCATCTCGCTGGGCGTTTTCATTTCTTTAAAAACTAGTATAAATTGCCTTTTATGTGAAACTTCTAAAGTCTTTACTTTAAAAAAATTTATCTTAGTGAATAATTTCAGTGCTGGGTATCTTGGGTAAGTACACCCCCATTCCGCCTCATTAGATGTTTTCATCCCCTTTAAATGTTTCTTGATATCTCATTTAAAAATTTTTGTAATATCCCTTCCTAATGTTATATGCTGCTTATGTGTATTATACATAAAACCCTCGGTAAGTGCTAGCACTCTCTAATATTTAGTAGATTCTGCACTTAATTGAAAAAAGTTAAAGTCACATCTTTAAAAACTGTTCCGGTATCACTTTTCCACCACTGTGATCGGAGACATGTGTATCGCATATAGTTCATTAAAAATTTTCCAAACACCTACATTTACTTAAAAATTTGAAGTTCGGTCTCTAAACAATACTAAAGTTTTCCTTTCGCTGTCCTATATTAGTTGTGTGTATTATGGATGTTACCTTATCATATGTTTATATCTCTTTAAATGCCTCTAAATACTCCATTTACTTAAGAATCTCATGTCTTCTCCTAAAAATGCTATCTTTGATCTGCATTCCACCGGTGGGTGTTGGTTATATGTATTATATATATATATATATATATATATATATATATATATATACACACACATAACCCCTTTCGCTATGCATTTCTCCCTTTGCAGTAGTTAGTATAAATCATGTTTAATTATAAATTCAAGTTCTACCCCTAAAACATCAAAACTTTAAAGTCCCATACTTGTAAACTTAGCCTAGTTCCTCATTTTATTGGTATGTATCGTTCATTCACACGTTAAATAACCTCAAATACCTTATTTATCGAAAAAAATTTAAAAGTCTCGTCTTTAAAAACTATCTCACCATTTATTTCCATCGATTTGTGCTGAGCGCGTGTGTCATATGTATCACCATATTAGGTGTTTCTCCCTCTTAGAATAACGCACGTATTAAAACATGTTGGTTTAAAGAAACCCCCTATGGTAGTAGTAGTACACTTGTAAAAACATATGCATACAGCCATTGGTATCTGCTATTATTTAAACTCTAAGACTTTATTTAATTATCATCCTTTCATTAACTTGTGAGATTCATAACACCCAAGTATTTTGGGCATAAGCACACTTTCACGATTATTGAAAATATTTATTTTTAAACTCTAAGACCGTAATGGTTGGGGAAACACATCCCCTCCCATACACCCAATTCTCGAGATTCTCGAGATTCCCGAAATTCCCGAGATTCCCGAAATTCTGCTACTCTAAAAACACGCTTCTTTGGCCGCATTTTTGCAAAAACGCACATTTTCTTTCAAAAAATTGCAAAAGTGTGAAAACCTATGTTAATTCCCATAGAGAAATCCGACAGTTTGAAAAAAAAATCGGCCGATTCCGCGTTTTGCAAAAAACACATTTTTGGCCGCATTTTTGCAAAAAACCACATTTTTTTTCTAAAAAATTCGCAAAAGTGTGAAAACCCATGTTAATTCCCATAGAGAAATCCAACAACTCCAAAACTTCAACTTGTTGAAAAAACACACATTTTTGTAGTTTTTTTAACGTTTTGAAAACTTTTTGTGAAAAAAACGCAAAAAGCGGCACATTCTTAAAATTCATGTTCGATCCTCTTGGTATACCCCTACATCCTACAAGATTCTCGCAGTTCACTTCGTAACCGTGATATAGCGGAGGGATAGTGTAGGAACGATGGTCTTGGTATGCTTTCAGCATACTCCTTTGGTACACCCTTGGTACGCTTTGACATACCCCTTGACATGTCTTTGACATGCTCCTGGTATACAGGCATTTAATACTTAATCAATTAATTTAATTAACATCCTTTCATTCATAACACTAATGAATGAAAGATTCTTTTTAAAACATGTTAAAATTTAATAAGAACTTCTTTAAAATAGCCTCTCCCAGCTGAGAATACAATGATATTTAGTAGTGTCTTTTTAATCTAACAACACAAGCATTCTATCAGTCCGGAAAAACTGTCCCCCACCACAGATGTTAACAATAGTGGCGAGGGCCGTTCTGAACAGTCGGCCAAACCCAAGCCCAATGCGACATATAGCCTAAAGTTATATCCAGGTACAGAACCACGCTCTGTTAGTAGTATCCTCATCTTTCCCGCACTGGCCATACGATGTAACTATCCACATTTACGAGAGGTGGGGAGGGGTAGATCTGTCATCGTGATTTAATGTACTATGCGGTTTTTAAAACATGTTAAGATTAAAAGATACCCCTATGGTAGCCTATGGTAGTAGTACACTTGTAAAATGGTACACGTATTAAACTATGCTGGTTTAAAGAAATAACGCATGTATAAAATAACATGCATATTAATTTAAACCCCAAGACTGGTTGGGAAAACACACCCCCTCTCATACACCCAATTCATGCGATTCTGCCACTTTGAAAACACCAATTCACGCGATTCTGCTACTTTAAAACACCAATTCACGCGATTCTGCTACTTTAAAACACCAATTCACGCGATTCTGCTACTTTAAAACACCAATTCACGCGATTCTGCTACTTTAAAACACCAATTCATGCGATTCTGCTACTTTGAAAACTCGCTTTTTTATCACATTTTTGTAAAAAACACACATTTTTGTTGTTTTTTGACGTTTTTGCAACATTTTGTGCGAAATGTTAATTTTGCCCATTACCACATTTTTAGTGACATTTTTGTAAAAACGCATATTTTTTTGTAAAAAAATTACAAAAGTGCGAAAACCCATGTTAATTCCCATAGAGAAATTGCAATTTTGAAAAAAAATCGCAAAATGTTAATTTTGCCCATTACCACATTTTTTGTTACTTTTTTACGTTTTTGAGACATTTTGTGCAAAAAGTTAATTTTTCCCATTACCACATTTTTGGAAAAAAAATTACAAAAGTGTGAAAACCCATGTTAATTCCCATAGAGAAATTAACATTTTCAAAAAAAAGACGCAAAATGTTAATTTTGCCCATTACCACATTTTTTGTTACTTTTTTACGGTTTTGGAACATTTTAACAAAATGTTAATTTTTCCCATTACCACATTTTTTAAAAAAAAAATTACAAACGTGTAAAATTCAAGTAAGTACAGATATATTATTTCCCAAACTGTTCGATGCTCTTGGCATGCCTTCAGCATACCCCTTAGTATACCGCTGGTATGTCCTCGACATGTAATAACATACTCTTGGCGGAGGGATATTGGCACGCTCCTAGCATGCAATAACAATGACCTTAATTACTTTATTTCATTATCCTCATTAACGCCTTTCATTCATTTAGAAAAAAGAAAAAAAAAATGCGCATATTTCGTACTTAATTAATTCATTTAGAAAAAGAAAAAAAAAATCCCAACTATCAGAAAAATCCCAATTTTAATTCTCCTTTCTGCCGCTAGGGGGCGCTGAGCATCGCTGAGCCTTCGTCGCAGAACCCTAGGCGTTGCCACCTCGAAAAAAGTTTCTACCGTACTTAGAAAAAATCCCAAATATTACTCCAATATTTAAAATTAGAAATATCTCCCAAGTATTGGGTAGTTCCACTTTTAGTCGCTAGGGGGCGCTGATGGTACTGCTCCGCCTTCGTCGGTGTTGCCACCCCGAAAATAGTTTCTCCCGTACAGATGTTGCTATGGCAACCCAAACAAAAAAAAAAAATCTGAAGTTCATCTCCATAGTTCCAATTTTCATCGTTAGGAGGCGCTGATGGCACTGCTCCGCCTTCGTCGCAGAGGCGGAGGTGTTGCCACCCTGAAAAATAGTTTCTTCCCCCAGGTATTGCTATGGCAACCGAAACAGAAAAATATTTCTAAGTTCCATCCCCATAGTTCCGCTTTTCGCCGCTAGGGGGCGCTGATGGCTTCATTCCGCCTCTGTCGGTGTTGCCATCCCCAAAAAAGTTTCTCCCATACTTAGAAAAAATCCCATTCCAAAAATTTATTTCCCCCTCAACCCCTCGTACAAGACTACGACATCGTTGCCACCCGACAAAAAGTTTCGAAAAATTTTCACCCCCACCTTTTTTCATTCTCTCCCCTCTTTTACACCCCCGTCCAGGATTACGAAAATCCAAGATGGCGGCCATTTTGCTGAGCGCTGAGCATCGCTGAGCCTCTGTTGCAGAACTCTCCTTTCTTATCTACTAGCAGGTGCAATGTTTTCCATGGACGCCAATGCCTGCAAAGAGGGATAGAACTGTTTGGGATAGGGTATGTCAAATATCTGTGTTTTGAGGAGGTTCTTCGTTTGGGATAGACGCTGTCCCACCCGTAAGCAAATGTTAAATGTGTAAAATAATGTTATATATTAAAACGGTTTTTAGTCGATTTTTGCTCATTTCAACGTCCACCGTCCCCTTAAACTCAATTTAGTGCACAATGAAATAAAAGATGACAAAATTAATTTGAATCTTCAGGGAAAGTCATGTGCTGCTCACATCAGAATTTTTTTGTAGGAATGCCACACAACAAACCACATATAACTGATAAAAGTTCTATGTCAAATGAAGTCATGAAGCAGGCTGAAAAAGTGTTATGGAGGATAATCGACCCATTCGTTAAATCTGCAAAGAGACTGGCATTACAAAACCTGTAGGACTTGTACGTGGGAACATAACGCACTTTTAGTGTGTTATGTTCAAAAGTACAAGTTCACAAAAATAGCAGCTAAGTGAAAACTGAGAACACATCATCCATTATGTTTGTGCCTAACTATGAAAATAGGCAGGTATTCTCAAAGAAAGAGTAAGAAATGTTGGAAAATGACATTGTAGATGCTGCTAGAATACATCATGGACTTATATTTAAAATAACAAGAAAATTCGCCTATGAATTTATAATGACTAATCAAAAGAATATGTCATAGTTTTGGTGAAAAAAAAATAAACAGCAAAAAATTGGAGGTACAAGTTTAGAAATCAGAATCTGGAAATTTGCTTAGACAGCCAAAATCAACAACTTTTAATCATTATAGGCCATCAACAAGAATTCCAAGAAAATTATCGCACGAAAATCATCTGATCAAATTTCAATCATCAGAAGAAATTCCGCCCTTACTAAACGCTTTTCCATGTTAGTCAATAAGTTTAAGATGAAAAGGGTCATCAAAAATACCAACTGATGTACCAGTTCAAAACATCCTAGAAGAAGAGGCCATGCAGAAAAGAAGGGAAAAAATGAACACAAAAAAGAGCCACTTCAATTGAAGCCAGAAAGAATATTCAAAAAGGGTTAATTACTATTTCAAAGGAAGACAAAAGCAAAATTGAAGCTCCAGAATCTGGTGCAAAGAAAAGAAAGTAAAATATCGTGTAAAAATATCTGAAAGTTCTAATGATTCTGACAGCAATATGTCTATTTATAGTGAAACAGAATACACTGAAACTGAAAATATTTTACAGCATGATCCTAATATTTAAACACAGAAGTAAAAGTTATGGCGATTATATTCTTATAAAATTTTTTATAAAGCATTTTACATTGGTTTAGTCAATGAAAGAATTGATATAAATCATGATCTTGTACGATTAATGCGACAAAAGTCTAATTGAAATGTCTTTGTTTTTTCTGAAAAAGTTGATGCATCTGTCATAAATATTCAATATATTTTAATATGCCTCTCAGAACCTAGGATATCTCAATATATAGTAGACTCTCTGTTGCACATAAATATTTTGGTGTGCCACTTGCAAATTTTAATCTCCGTTAATTATTGCTTTATGAATTAAATATATTTCATTCACACACACACCCTATTTTGCACACTATTATTTTCTTCTAATATTTATTGAATAACTTAAAACTTTGAACATTTAGATTTTAAAAAGTAGCAGTTGCAATAGTGAAATTTTAATTGAAAAAATAAGATTAAAAATGGAAATGCAATAATTTACTGAAATATATTTGTTGTGTTTGCATACTATATAAATTGCTTTCAATGTAAAGATGAATCATTTTCATATTTCTTAGAAAATTTAGCCATGGTCCATAGTATCCCATGGTGTGGACTATTGTACCCGAACCCCGCGGTACAATGGTCCACTTTGTCACATGCCATTTAAAAAATTCTACAGAAATACGTAATTGCAATTATTGTTTTTAAGTAAGTATATCATAAACCTGAATATATTGACAATATGTATACTCATTTAAAGTGATAATTTTGATCATCGTTTAAAAGGAAAACGTCAAAATGCATGAAAGTGGTCCATTGTATTCCACCCTCTCCTATAGCAAAGATTGATTTGACCTTTTTGAAATTTTTGCTGCTTCGAGATATGTTTGTTGTAATCGATGTACAACAAACATATCTTGTTGACTGCTTCAATGATCCTATAATTTCATTTTTAGACAAAAATTAGATTTTCGTGTCGAAAGATTTTTTTTTTATTTTCGCAGAAAAAGTGCACAGTAATTGAAAAGTCGCGCAATATCGAATTTTAAAATCACATAATGTACTGAGAAATTCAAATGGTAGAATTTTTTCACTTAGGCTGCAAAAATATATCAGAAATATCGCCTACTGTGTACTTTAATATGTCTGAATATCATTACAGATCACTTTTTATCAATCAAAATACATGATGCTTTACCAGGGTGATTTGTTTTATTTTAAAATAATATTTTCTATATGTTCTCCCTTTTTTTTTCAACAGCTCGCCATTTTCTCGAAAATGCTGTACTAACATGGAGATAAAATTAAGGAGTTAAAACTCCATATTAAGAAAACGCCAATATCGTTTGAGACAATAATTCAAGTGGCGATGAGATAAGATAAATAGTTCTGCATTGCATGTATTTCTATGGCAAAAAACCTACAATATTTATTTATATTGTCAATTTTGTGAAAATAAATTATTAGCGCAATGTAAATTAGAACTGAAACAATAAAGAATATTCCTACGTATTCAAAATTATTTTACCTATTAATTTATTTTTAACTCCATATATTCTGTAATCTATCCTACAACTATGAAAAAATACTGGTTAATTATACTCATAGAGAATCCTTCATTTAAAAATAATCAAAAATACACATACTAAATACTACCTTTCTCTTGTGTCAACTCAAAATAGCGACTACTTTACTAATACAAGCGGCACCTAGATATAATCCTCAAAACATTCTGGCATTTTCAAGCGTTTCATCCATAGAAGTTTTATCTCCTTCTTTCTAACTCCATGGACTAAAGAATTACTCTAAAATGAAAATTATTTCATTCTGAAAAGCCATGTCCTTCTATAAAAAGAGAAGTCTGAAATAATCATCTGATGTGTTAAAAACAGCAGGCGATATATTTCATATATGTTTGAGATTATATTAGTACCACAAAACGCAAAAAAAATTTTACTACTTTAATTTGCAGGTATATTATGTGATTTAACATTTGAGGTGAATGGCATTTCTGTCATCCTGTACAATGAAATAAAATGAAAGGAGAGAAAAGAGAAAAATAGATCATGAGTAAAAGTAAATTATAAGTCCAGTGAAAAGAAATGGTGTCAAAATATCACCAAAACGAAAAAAATTTTTATTCCAAAACTTTTCTATGCATACCTTTTATAACTTGATTGTGTCGCTATATCCGGAGGGAATTTTTAACTTAAAAACTCGAACGATAAACAAGTTTTTCGACCTCATTCCTTTGTAATCTGTTTGAGCAGTCCAATTAAAAAAAGTGTATTATACTGAAATTATAGGATGCAATGTTTTCAAATTGGACCAGATAAATATAATACAGTGCCAAATATAAAACAAATGTTTTTTCTTATGTTATCAAAGTTCCGGTTTTAAAAGTTAGGTAAGGATGGATGCTTTCAAATCGTTCGGTTTTTCTGCGCAATAAGGTATGAATATGATGTGTAATATGAACGTGTTGTTATAATTTAAGAACGTATTGCAAATAATTACATGAATGTATTGCTATAATTTGAGAGGAAATAAATTATGAGAAAAAAGAAGTTTTTTAATGTCTTCCCCTGCATAAAAGTGGCGCACTGAAAAACAGAGGGGCGCGGTAGCCCAGTGGTTAGCGCGCGGGAATTGCACTCCGTAGACCCGGGTTCGATTCCCGACACTGCCAAAACTGCCGCCGTGTTCACGCGGAGTACGATCACGTTAAACATGTGGATCCGTAAGTCCTTCCGAGAGGTTGGTGGTAGGGGAAGGAGGGTACGGTCCCTGTGGATGCCGCCTCCACTGGGTTCTGGTCTAAATTGGGTGGCATTTCCCGGTCGTCCAAACAGTTACCTTACACCTTTCTGGTAGGGCTGACGATCTGGGTCTCAACAACAACACCCTTGTGTCTCAGAAACTAAACGGAATGTTGATTTTTACTTTCTTTACAATACATGGTAGTGTATAGGGAAAATATTGGATTCGTGACGAAAATCACAACTCGAGTCTTCGACGGATCTGCACGTTTCGAGTACCCTAGAACATGATAATGTTCCGATAGTATATATATATATATATATATATATCCTTTAAGCTGTATTATAAAATAAAACCGATAGAAAAGGGTAAGACATTATATTTTTTATCCGCAACATCTGTGCATCGACATCTACGACATACGTAAGTTTGCACTTATCGATCGCACTAGAACTCCTTAGCTCGTACCGACCTTTACACTCACCCGGTGGAATGATTGAAAACTTTACATTCAAACTTTTATCGTCGATAATTTCGTCATTTTGAGGCCTGATTCAGATGAAATAAACTACCTGCTATTAATCTATCTAAACTGTATAATAATAATAATAAAAAAAAGAAATCTTTTTCCGGTACCTCGCACCACCGTTCACATATCCACATTTTTCCATTCGAAATATGCAGAAAAGGGATCTTTCACAATCATTTATAACAAGTACTCGAAACCGATCCGTGGATACTGTTATCTGAAATAGGAATGTGTCTTCCTTATTTTGGCAAGGGGGGCGCTCCTTTCCGGCTGGTTATTGTGATTTTGAACAGAGTTACTTGCAAGTTATTTTTTTCGAGATGACGAATATCTCTAAATATATATTGTTTAATAGGGGGTGAGTATGTTTTACGTTCCTACGTATATAGTAATGTATAGGGAAAGCATTGTGAGGGAGTCGAAAATTCGAATTCGAGTTTTCGACGGAAGAGCACGTTTCAAACATCCCTGAACTCGAATGAAAAGCTTCTGAGGTGATGTCTGTGTGTGTGCAGTGGTGTCCGTGAGTTTGTGCACGAGATATCTCACAAGCATTTTGAACCCAATTTGGCACGATTATTACGATACGTGAATACTGAAACCCTACTCATTTCTCATGAGATCGGACGTCCGGAAAATGCCCAAATTTTCGAATGAGTTTTTGAAAAAACCATAAAAAAATTCAGGACATTCATTCATGTTAAATAAATAATCATTTTATCCGTAATTTTTTATTCGAAAACGAATGACAGACATTTTAGAACCCCAGCTTGAACCGTTTCCGATATATTTCACGTTTTTCAAATAAATTTATCTAAAATATTACATAAATGCGAGTCTCATCGAATTTGTAATACTTGGCGATTTATTTGAAGACCATGGCGACTCATTTAGAGAAATATCGCCTTTTTGTAATACGGTACCAAATTAGCAAAAATAATACTAAAGTTACAAAAAGTTCACAAACTGAAGAATTAATAATTAACATATTTTAATATAATGCACTATACTTAACAGATGTTAGCAGTATTTCCAAATGTCAAGTTAAGTTTGCGTGAAATATAAGTGAATTGGGTACTTTAAAATATTTTTACATCCGCTCGTCCAATGTCAGTATACTTTTTAACATTAAAAACATTTGATCTTAATGTTAAAAATTATACATCATTACTTCGTATTGAAAGAAGTAACGTCATTGCATTATGTAGAGAATGTCATGTGCTGCAAACATCAGATTTTCCCCCCCTTATATACATAGTATAATGTAATAAGGAAAGTATTGTTGTTGTTGTTGTTGAGACCCAGACCGTCCGACCTACCAGAAAGGATGGAAAGTATTGTGACGGAGTCGAAAATTAGAATTCGAGTTTTCGACGGGAGAGCACGTTTCAAACATCTCTGATCAACAATCGAACATTTCTGAAGTGATGTCTCAGTGTGTGTGTCAGTGAGTCTATGGAGACGATATCTCACGAACGAATGGGGTGATTCGAATGAAAGTTGGTACAAAAATTACAATCGGTGAATACTGGATGCCTATTGTTTTTAAACATAATCGAATGTTCAGAACCCCCTAAATTTTCGAGTGAAATTTTGAAAAAATCATCAAAAAATCAAAACCTTTAATAAAGTTAAGCAAATAGACATTTCTTATGTAATATTTTCTTAGAAAACGATTAACATAACCTTTAGAACGCTAGAATGGACCGTTCTCGAGATATTGCACATTTTTCAAATAATTTTATCAAAAAATCCCATAAATAAAAAAAAACATATTAACTGTTGAGAAACATGTTCACTTTTCATATGTAATATCATGCGATAAATTGGGTGACATCCTTCTCGTGGATCTAGCTCCTTCCATTCATGAGAAAAGATACTTTGAGCAATACTTTTGTATTTGAGCGCCAATAGTCATTTATCTGCTATAAGAATAACATCTTTCTCCGTCCATAACGCTTGGCGAGGTTTTGGCGGCGAATTTGGCGGAATGTCGCCAACTTGGCGACTTTTTGAAATGTTGCCAAATTAACAGAAATCTTGCCAAATGGATAAAAATTACGCTAAATCAATGAAAATGACGACTCATTGACGAAGACTCAATATCTTGGAAAGAATATGAGTATTTACTATATGAATAACCTATTTTTCTTTTACTGTAAAAGTAATAAATTTATTGCATTATATAAGGAAAGTCATGTGCTGCCCACATCAGATTTCTTTTCTTATTAGAGGCCGGTGACCACATACTAGTTGCAAAACACTGTATTAGATTAAAATCCAAAACGAAGGTATACTTCAAGGAAAATTCTAAACCGTTGCTCTTTCTGCATGTGGACCAATTGACCCAGATACTTTATCATGAAACCAATCAAAAGGAATTTTCGTTAGATAATCCACAACCCCCATCTTGATCCCCGTGATAGACATATTTATTATAGCCTCTGGTGACACAACGCGCCAGGTATTCTTGTGGGCCCCGCTCTTGAAATTCGTTCGTGGCAGGCCCACCCCCTGAGATATTATAATCCAGAACTTTTATGGCTTGCCTTTGCGTTGCTTTCACTTATGTTTGAAGAAGAAATTGGGCCACACAAGAAGTTTTAGATTATATCGCGATCATTTTTTACAGATTGAAGAGAATTTATTCATGTACTAGTATTTAAGCCTATGAAAGACAGTGAAACTAACACATAAAACATTTAAAAAAAAATACATATATATATAACCATAACTTAAAATATAATATAACTACGTAAAGAGATGTAAAAAGTGGAGATTCCTCAACCAAAAGGAGAATAAAATGCATATATAAAGTCATCAAGCTAAATTAACATATATCAATGGTGATATCTCGAATATTAAAAACTAGAAAATAACCAAGCATTAAAGCCAAACACGTGGAAAAGCACTAGGCTTAAAAAGGATTTCATTTTGAACAGATTCGTCATACTATATATATATATATATATATATATATATATATATATATATAAATTAGTAAATCCAATGTTAGAATGTAAGTAGTAACTCATAAAACACTATTCCAAAATTTTCTACAAAATACAAAGAAATAAAAGAAATTAAGACATTAAGAGGAAATAATAAAGCGTAATGCAGGTCATAAAGACAAAGACAATCAACAAATTTCAAAAATGAGGAATGAAAATAGGAAAACTAAGAAATCAAGCAAAAAAGCTTGCACATGGAAGAGCTTTAGGCTTAAGATAAGTTCATTTCGAAAAAATTCTCTTCAAGTCCATATATCCCTTCGAAATGAACATAAAAATGCTTGTTTCTGAAACACAAGATAGATTTTATCTATAAACTTGTGTTATATGGACGACAAGCATATAGATTGGAACAATAAAGGAAACATAAATACCTTAAAATACACTTCATTAGTGCAACCATGACGAGCAAAATATGACTAGACCAATGTTGCCATATGCAGAAATGAAAAGATGTGATTTGCTGTTGCCAAAGAGAGTAATAAAGACGGTACTGCGTAAAAGCAATAAAATGAGATATTCAACAGTTAAAGCTTCAAGATAATATATATTAAAATAGTAAATCAAATGGTAGAATGGAAGAAGTAACTCATAATGCACTATCTTAAAAATATTTTAAGCCTACAGAATACAATGAAATAAAATGAAATTCAAGAATAAAGAGTAAATTATAATACATATTGCAGTTCAGAAAGCTAAAGATAATCAACAAATGTCAATGGATAGGAATCGAAAAAAGGAATACCAAAATAATCAAGCATGCACGTGGAAGAACTCTAAGCTTAAGAATAAATTCTTTATCAAGTCCTAATATTTTAAACGAAATGAACACAAAAATGCTTGTTTCTGAAGCACAAGATAGATTTTATCTATAAACATGTGTTATATATATATTTAACTCCTGCTCAGCTCACCCAAAAGGTGTAAACAGAGAAGTTACAATTGACGGCAAAGGAAACAGAGAAATGGCAATACACATAGACATACTCAGACATGCATAGACAATATGCATAGCCATAAAGTTTCACAGATATATACACCAACATAAAATTCGGGAAAAAGTCAAAAAGTCCAATCTACATTGGGAAATAATTAGCAATTTAGAATGAAGTAAAAACCAAATGAAATATTAAATTTCTGAAAACTCATTGAAAAGCTCAACGAAAGAAAACAAAGACAAATAAAAAACAAAACAAAACAAAACAGTTGGAGTAGTATAGAAAGTCAACAACATTGACCAGAAAATTTTTAAAAACTGAAGTAACGCCACTCATACCCAGAAAACTACTTGAATAGTTCTGAAAATTTTTTTTGGCAATTATAATACAGTCTTTTCGATAGCTCAATGGAGTTTTTATTTTTACAGACATTAGGAAATCAAATGGATTCATTTGCAGTGGTTGGTCTAGTAAGAAGACGTTTCTTAGAATGGGGACAATACAAAGTGTAATGCTTAACATTGCCCGTAGCATTTACAGATACATTTTACTTTCCCTAGACGGCATGGTAATGTAATAGGGAAAATATTGGAATCGTGTCGAAAATCGCAACTCGAGTTTTCGACGAATCGACTCGCTTTGGGACCTGTAGAACTCGAAAAACTATTTTTAGCTTGACGTCTGTGTGTGTATGTCTGTTTGTGCAATGTATGTATTCACTCTAATTCAAAAACTAATGGACCAAATTTCATAAAACTTTATTGATAACTCACTTGTGGGTTATCCTGGTTCTGATTAGATTTTGATACGATTCGAGGTAAAAGAACCTGCCTTTTTTTGTTTTTGCGAAATGACCCGCAAAAATCGAATGTATTCATTCAGTTTTTGTCCGAGTGACTTTTCACTTCACTTTGCTTTATTCCACTCGAAATATATTCTAAACTATAAAAGATACATATAAATAATAAGTGGCAAAAACGTTTAGTGAGAAATCCAATTTATAGATCAATAATTTGTTTCTACAAAGCCCTTATAGTTTTCGAGTCATCGTCTTGTCAAGTTGTAAAAGATAGAAAATATTCTATTTTTAAAGTTGGTAATATTTTATCTCGAAAACTAAAATTTTTTCTGGCGACACTACTGTTCTGGAGGGTTTAAAAGACATTTTGTTTACGCTCCCCGGAAAGAAATCGAGAATCCGAGTCCGTTAGATTTTGTCCCGTAGTTGATATCATGAGAGTGCAAAGATCCGGCCTTACAGATAGTCAAGGTACTTCTGGTGTTTAGAAGATATTTTCGAAAGACACAACTTTCTCTGATCCCTGGGGGGAAGAATCAAATATCCGACTCCGTTAAGTACCAGTAACTGATATCAATGTGCAAATAAATTTGACTTCTAGGCCGCCGTGGGGTTTCTGTAGAGTCTAAAATAAAGTCTATTCTTCACTACTTTAAACTTCAAAAGTTTAATTTTCACTAAATTATATTTTAAAACATATTTACGAAGCCTGAGCGCTTTCGGGCGTGAAACTCCCATCATCAAAAGCACAATACTTAAAAAGATACAATGTGTTTTTTAACACTTTACAACATAGTTGAAAAGTGTTTATACTTTGTTCATGCTGTCTGTCTGTCCCTTCGCACGATAACTGCCGTAAAAATGACTTTATCAAAATGAAATTTTAGTATGTTGTTGAGATGGTCTGTGGGACATATGGGAATGTAAATGAATAATATCACCCAATTAGTTTTGGATTTAACCCGGATTAAAAAAATGAAATACATTGAACCCTACGGGACCTAATTTTTCAAACATTTTTTAAGCGAATTTAAAATTCACAAATTACTTCGAAAATTGTAGGAAATATTCAAATTATCCCATAAAAAATATAAAAAAAATTCAGCAAAATATGTTCGATAGTTTTAAAATAAAACATTAAAGTAATAATTGCACCCATATTATAAAGATATCATGTGACCCACTTCAAAATAAAATTTGGCATCCATCCTGTGTCAAAATCGTGATCTTTAAAATTATTTTTAATTTATATTTAGTGTTTCATCCGTCCTAAAACCGCTTTATATTTTATTTTATTCTGTGCATCTATACAGGGTGTCCCAAAAAATTGAAACGCTCTTTAATTCTTTACCTGTTGGAGATAAGTGGGCAATGTAAATTACAAAAATATTGAAAGTAAGGTAGGAAATAAGACTATGGTAATGAAATAGTCCTTCCATTAATTTTCACAAAGTGACGCATTTTACATTTTCATACGACCCCCTTACACAAATTTGGTCAATCAGAAATTTCTTATTTTTAATGCAACACGATCCTAAAAAAAACCGCATATCTGTATCTTTAAAATCAACTGAATTATGATAAGGGAAAAAATCTGACCTATACCACTTTTCCGCACTATGTGAAAGGCTGTTTCATTAGTGAAAATAGGGATCATAAACAAATTGACGATGGAAATTGTTTAGATCCAAAATACGTTAATATGTATCGAAATTTTTTATCACAAATGCATCTAAATAAAGCATTACACAGACAGAGATCATATAAAGCTGTGGTACTCACTACGCGGTTGGGTATCCTATATATTATCATCCAGTTTTATCTTTTTTGTGATATGTCACAAATTCACATTTCTAATTTGATATATGGTCCCCATTCACAATGTTCAATTAAACATAACTTGCTCAGTTTGAAAAATACAGATATGCGGGGGGGGGGGGGGGGTTAATGATATTGTTGCATTAAAAATAAAAATTTTCTGATTGACCAAATTTGTCTAAGGGGATCGTATAAAAATTTAAAAAGTGTAAATTTTTGAAAATTAATGGGAGGACTATTTGATTAACGTAAACTTATTTCCTACCTTACTTTCAACATTTTTGCAATTTACATTGTCCATTTATCTCCAACAGGTAAAGAATTAAAGCCCGTTTCAATCTTTTTGGAACACCCTGTATACTGTATCAACGAAATTACAATATTTTCGAGTTTAAAGGATCATCAAACTTTGATTATTTCTACAACGAAGCCTAATTTGCACGTATGGAGAATGTAAACACATTAAGCTGTAAGATGAGTTGTATAAGAATTGCTGAATTTCTTTACCTCGAAATTATTTAGCTCTGGAGTCTACAATATATCTGATATGAATGAAACATTCATTGATTTTACATAGAGAAACAGACGATTGTATAGTATTGCCACTTTTCATGAACTTTTAAGCATGGGGTTAGAAAGTACTTTTACCTCCATGGTTTTAAGTTTTTAAGTAAAATAAATTATTGTAGTATTGTGATAATTTTAAAAATATCGCCGCTGAATGAAAGGAATGGAGAAAAGTATATGAATGAAATATTCACTGCTTTTATATACAGAGCCAGATTTCGATGAAGTCGTTTGAATAAAATTCATTCGTTTTCGACGAAGTTTTCAAATATAAGAAATTATTGTAGTATTGTGATAATTTTACAAATATCACCGCTGAATGTATCGCATTTTAGAGATGTTTAAATAAAATTGCATTGCAGTTGGAAAGTGTATCATAATCAGTGCTTTATGCATGATTGATTTTTCTTGTTATTTTAGACACAGCCAAACCGTGAACAAAATGTGCATATTATCAATGGCTAAAGAGCACAAAGAAATGCAGAGGAATAAATAAACAAATAATATTAAAATGACACAGCAGAAATAAAATATTATATACATATTATTAAATAAACAGATTTAGATATTTAAATATCTATAATTAATATTTAAACATCTAAATATGTTTATTTAATAAAATCAATATAATATTTTATTTCTGCTGTGTCATTTTAATATTATCTGTTTATTCATTCCTCTGTATTTCCTTATGCAATTCAACCTTTGATAATATACAAATTGTGTTCGCGGTTTGTCTGTGTGTAAAAAGCGCAGAGTATTTTTTCTGTCATATGCCCCTGATGAAAAGTGCTCAGGCTTTGTAAATATGTTTTAAAACGTCCGTTAGTAGGAATAAAGCATTTAATTTTACTTTTTCACACTTAGTATTGAGACTGTATTGTTTTCACGAAAACTTTCGATTTCGAGATTTTGATGCTAATATATATATATATATGTCTTAAGACCTCTTGAACACGTTTTGACTATTTTTGGAATGATGTCCATCTGTCTGTCTATCATGGTATCAATCGAAAGATAAGATTTTTTCAAGCCCTTTAAACTGAAGGGTAACACGCTATAGTTGTAATCATTTGTACCCACGATACTGGTTTTTTAAATTTTTTCTAATAAAATTTGAAAAAAAAATTAATTCTGGTATGGTAAAAACAAGTTGAGTCACACTTCAGTTAATTAGAATAGTTTTATGTCTATATTTTAGATTTGCTGCTTAATGTAATTTCTATTCTGCACTGCCAAAATTTTCTGCTCAATCTTTTCCTTTCTAAAAAATTCCTAAATTGAAAACTTAAAATTCACAATATTAAAAGACTGTTTTGAATCGTATTGTAAAAACAAATATCGTCTGAGTTGACAGTGATTTTCAACCTTTTTAAGCTCGTGACCCTTTGCAGAATCCCCTTCGACGATAAGAGCTTGCAATTTCGTCCCAGTAGCTCAACGGTAGAGCGCCGACTGTCCAGTTCGGAGATCCAGGGTTCAATTCCCGGTCGAGGCGGCAAGGTTCTTTACAGTGGCGCCCGAACAAATTAACCCTGTATGTTTGTGCAAGGATATCGGAGGTCTGAAAGTGACCCTAGTACGACTAGTACGGATTCAATGGACTCTAGAAGATTGAAAGCTGATTTCAAATTGAGAGGATAACGATCACGAAGGATACTAACATGGGTAAAAATAGCAATAGCAAGAGGCTAACCTGAAGTAAAAATAGGAGGAGGTGATCAGTCAGATTGTCAGTTGCCCGTCAATCTGACATTAGAGAGTGGAGAATGCAGAGTCAACTTCAACGATAAGAGCTTACAATTTCGTTCCAGTAGCTCAACGGTAGATCGTCGGCTGGCCAGTTCGCAGAGCCAGGGTTCGATTCCTGGTTGGGGCAGCAAGGTTCTTTACATCTTTCATAGAATGTATCTTTAACGAACATATTTCACTACATTAATACTTAGATGTGGTTTACGAAGCACTATTTCAGAACGCTGGTAAAGGAAAACAGACGATTTTAAATCTTAGGAATAAAATTCTTTGTATTTGCCTGTTATACAAGAGAAAATCAGGGAATTGAACTTTACCAGACCAATAATTTTTTAAAAGAATTCCATTATAATTCAGATTAACCTAGACTAAATTCTAAGTGAAATTCGAAGGTTGTGTACTTTACCAAGTCAACAAGCTCCTTGCAAGATCATTGGAAACACCTTTACAGTAAATATTCTATCTCAAAATAAGTCATATTCTGGATTATCGTGCAGCGAATCTCTTTCTACAAATATTATTAGAAAGTCATTTCAAAATTTATCCTGATTTCGCTGTCAAAATACATTTATCGTATTGTATAAACCCAAATTGTTAAATTGAATTTTCTACGTATTACTACGAAAATGAAAATCAAATTGTAGCTGCGAATTTAATTCGTATAAATATTTCACTTTAAGCTATTGCACAATCACTAAATGTAATCTCTAGGAGAACATACAGCTAATCTTTTTATGTACAAGTCTACCAAAATGCCACTGGATCTGTCAATTTGACTTACAACATGTATTTTATACGAAAAGTCACAATAAGTGTTCTTGAACATCACAAATGATCAAACCAAAAGCAAGTCATGCCAGATCTTATCCAAACAAGAACCGAACATGACAATTCGAGAATAAATTTTTGACAACTCACTTTTCCGAGAGCCACAGCCCATGGCAGTCGCGCGAAACTTTTACAGCTTCTTCCGTCCTCTGAATATCGGACTTCCAGATCTGACACTGTGATGGACGGCCGGCCTCAGTGAGGGCCAGCAGCAGGACGGTTACGACGACAAAATCTGAAAAAAAATAAAATAGATGCATCACACAAGGAGAACGAAAAAGAATTCGCTGTTTTTGCAGACATGCAGCCTCCGAGGAGATAGCCATTCATAATCATCCCTCCATTAAGACAAGCTGGATTGAAAAGTCATCAGTGCCCATGGAGATAGTTGTCTGCGGGAAATGTTACTCTGTGATTATTGCAAAGTTCTTTACGCTCTGAAATATGAATTATGGTAAGTGGATATTTTGTAATGGTCACTTGAGGAACATGAACTTGTAAAACATGAAAGAGTGACGGAAATGAACTTGGCCTTCTAATAAGTCTTTTGTGAAGAGATTAATTAAATCATATCTTTAATGAAATCACAACTTTAATTATTGCCGTGCAGCTCTATTACGAAAAGTTTTACAATTCGTGAACGGCTGCCCTTGTAATCTTCAAGACAATAAGGAAAGGCTATTATTACATAGCTAGACCTAAGCACGAACATTAAAAAATAATGAAATTGCAAGAAGCCCAAAAAGAAAATTAAAAAATAAAAGATAATAAATTGAAGGAAAATAGTAGTCAATAGATGGAATTGGATAGAGTTTCCATAAATGTTGCTCATCAGGAATCTTTACAACCTTGGATATACTCTCATAATGTATTTCTCAGTATAGAGCAACACACCTGATTAAAACATTATGCAAAGATCCAACATATTATAAAAATCAAATAATAAAAGATGGAAATATCAGGAAGTAATAAAAAGCCATATCGAATTATTACCAAATTAAACATAAATATAAAGAATAAGATGTGAGAAAAATACAAAATCTACACATATTTTCATACTGATCATGTATAGATTTGGAAGTGGCGCATTTAGAAAATTATAAACGATATAAAGAGGGGAAAGCGCCATCTGTTGAAAGTCATATAAGATAACAAAACATGTGAAAGATATGAGATACTTGTTAATAACGATGCATAACTAGACCAAAAATTAATGAAGTAAATATATATATACATAAAGTAAAGGAAGTAGAAATAAATATTATTAAATGATACTCACCATACCGTAACACGACCACTATTCTAATACAGCAATATATATATATATATATATATATATATATATATAATTTAAAATAACAAATATATATATATATAAAAATATATATATATATATATATATATATATATATTAAAATAACAAATATATATATATATATATATATATTAAAATAACAAATATATATATATATATATATATATATATATATATATATATACTTTGAAAATCCAATGATAGAATAGAGAGAAGTTGCAACTCAAAAAACCCCAATATTAAAAAATGCCTAACAAATAAAACAGTATCAAAGAGATTCATCAATCAAGTGGAATATAAAAGGCAAGCCTCTAGTCATTAAACTGAAGACAAACAACAAACATCAATGGAAAGAAATAGATAATAGAAAATAAAATAAAATCCAAGCATTAAAGCTTTACACGTGGACGTGGACAAACCCTAGGTCTAAACAAATGAATTGTGCATTTCGATAAAACTCTTCCTCAAGTCCAAGTATTTCATCAAAATGAACAAAAAATTTATGTTTCTGATATGAGTGATAGATTATATCTATAAACACTTATAACTTGGATGACATGCATAAAGATTGAAAAATTATAGGAAACAAGAATACCTGAAAAAAGCACTGTATATGTCTGAACCATTGGAGCCTTGAATAAAGAGATCAATGTAGCCAATCGCAAAGAATAAAAAGTTGAGAACTGCTGTTGCCAATCGTGAGAAATAAATAACAGTAATGCGAAAAGGCTATAAAAGGTGATATTCAACAGTAAGAGCTACAAAATAAAGGGGGCAGATGATAAAAGAAAACATAGAGTCTAAATTATAAGGGGATGTAAATACATGGTAGCGCTTACTCAAGAGAAAGGAGATGTCTGGCTAATATATATATATATACACATATACATATATATATATATATATATATGTATATATACATATATACATATATATATATATATTATATATATATTATATATATATATATATATATATATATATATATATATATATAACATAAAGAGAAGAAAGAAAGAATGACAATGTATCAAAATTTCGCCGGGGGGGGGGGGGATTGTGACCCCCACTTCCCGGTGAAGCCAACTTAATGTCATGATGACACTCCCGGAAGCGGATACACTGTCGAAAACCAAGTACACCATACTTAAATTTCGGGTGCCCCGGGTCTTTGACTAAACAGAAGCAGCGCAAAAATTATTCCTTAATAAAATATGTTAGGGACACGACACCAACCAACCAACAAACCATACTTAATCACAATATGTAAAGTCAAAAAGGTGAAAGACCCATACTGACTATACCACATAAACCTATTTTACAAGTTCATTGCCACTAACATCCACACAAATTACAATATAATATCAAAGAGACAACAAGATAAACCAATCTCGTACATACCCCATTATCCAAGCTATTACATAGCTAATTGACTCAACCCTTTCGGAATCAAAACTTCCTTTAACTGCTCTACGATTACGTCCTTGTTAGCTGTATGTCTTCTTCTGTTTAAACTGCAAGTGTTCCTTTATATAAAAAGAAACTGTAACTTTCCGTTACGGTTATGTTGTACAATTTTCTGATGATGTTGCTAAGAAAACGCAAAGAGTAACCCTTTGCAATAGCCTCATTCAAGTAACACTGATCGCTTTTATAACGATCCTTGTTACTGCTAATCGTTTACTTCTGATCAAAATGTTTAATATAATATTTCTGAATACATTACGATGTAAACTTGTATTCCATTTGACGATGTAATTTATATTAAAATTGAAATCTTTTCTTTTATCATAAAGTCTAAAACCAACGTATCCATTCGACTGTGTATATATGGTCAAGTCCAGGAAATTAATGCTTTGATCAAATTTACTTTCTGTTACAGTCAAGGTTAAGTTGGGTGGATAAAAAGTTTATATAAAATATACGGAAATGGCGTCCGGACGCCAATGCCTGCAAAGCGGGATCGAATTGACGCCAATGCCTGCAAAGGGAGATCGAACTGTTTGGGATAGTGTATGTCAAATACCTGTTTTTTGGGGATGTTCTTCGTTTGGGATGGTCGCTGTCCCACACGTAAGCAAAAGGTTAAATATGCACCAACACAAGTTCAGAGGCTGATATTATTTTCAAATATGCGTTTTTTGTGTTGTAATATAAGTAGGAACGTTCTAAATTTCATAATCAATTGGCACTCTATTCCATGTTGCTTACGGTTTTGATGTGAATAACATCTATGCTGGGAGTGTCAGTGGAGGAAAACGGAGCGTTACGAAAAATGTAAACACTTTGGACATTTATACTTCTGAACCTAAAAGATGAAAGTGTAAATAAATTTTTTGTTTTGTCGGAGAATACGGTCTAGATTATAAATATATAAAAATAATTTCAACATTTTAATATTTTGAACTTTGTTCTTCGAAACTTTTTTAAAAGTTTCTGTTTCTTCCAACAAGTTTTTTTCCTTTCTTTCACTCGAAATATCTTCGAAATTGTAAAAGATAGTAAAACTGTAATAGGAAATTATAAAAGATAGTAAAACTGTAATAGAAAACTGTAAAAAGGAGACTTGAAATGTTAAAAATAGTAACCAAAGCACGATTTTTAATTGAAAGTTTCATCATTAGCAAGACACATGTCGAAACCATGTTGGATGATTTTAAAAGTTCATCTCACATTTTTTTTAAATTTATTTTTTTGTTTTATGGTAAGCAGTAATATTTTGTAAGTGAATTCATATAGGTTTTAAGGCACGATAATAAGCTAACAATTATAAGGACATGGGGTATACTATATTTTTATTTACATATACTCCTGTGATCGCAGTATGCAAAAATGTACGTACACTCATTGCCATAAAAATTTGCACACCAAGAAAGAGTTGTCAGTATCGAACGAAATTTTATATATGTGAGTGCAACTTTGATATAAGTGATACAAAATCAAAGCAAAAGACCATTTATTACAGGAAAATCTACAAATGAATGGAGGTTCTAGTACCCTGTTGGGCCACCTCTAGCGTGACTACACGATGCGATACGGGAGGTCATTGAGGCGTACAGGTCCCGTATGGTGTCCTGCGTCATCTAATTCCACAGTTGTGGTAAGCGCGCCTCTAGTTCGACCAAACTCGTAGGCTGTCCAACTTGCCGTCCCGAGTAATCCCAGACATGCTCGATCGGTGACAAATCTGGGGATCGGGCAGGCCAGGGAAGGGTGGTAATGTGACGGAGGCATTCCTGTGACACCCGTGCTGTGTGTGGACGAGCATTGTCCTGTTGAAAAATGCCTCCTGAGAGCCCTGTCATGAGTGGCAGCACATGCGGCTGAATGATGTCACGAACATACCGCTGGGTTGTCATGGCTCCCTGGATCAATATTAGAGGTGACCGAGTGTCGTATGCGACGACACCCCATACCATCACACCAGCTATGGGGACGGTGTGCCGCTGTAAAGCGAAGGCAGGATTGAGGCGTTCAATATGGGGCCTCCACACATGTACACGGTTGTCATCACTACCCAAATTGAATCTCGATTCGTCGCTGAAGATGACCTAGTTCCATTCGATTACGATCCAATCCCATCGAGCACGACATCACTCCAAACGGAGGCGACGGTGGGTGGGTGTCATTGACAGCACACGTAATGAGCGCCGCAATACCAAATGTCCTTCAACCAGGCGCCTCGCGATGGTACGGACAGACACAGGGGCCCGTAGTGGGGCGCGGTAGCCCATTGGTTAGCGCGCTGGAGTTGCACTCGGTAGGCCCGGGTTCGATTCCAGCCACTGCCAAAACTGCCGCCGTGTTCATGCGGAGTACGATCACGTTAAACATGTGGGTCCGAAAGTCCTTCCGAGAGGTTGGTGGTAGGGGAAGGAGGGTACGGTCCCTGTGGATGCCTCCCCCACTGGGTTCCGGTCTAAATTGGGTGGCACTTCCCGACCGTCCAAACAGTTACCTTACACCTTTCTGGTAGATCGGACGGTCTGGGTTTCAACATCAACAACAGGGGCCCGTAGTGAAGGTGCTGCCTGTGTCCGGATAGCGGACGATGATGCAGTTGGCACTGCGCGTGAGTGCCGGGTGACGTGACGGTCTTCTCGACTATTGGTCTGCCGAGGGCGTAATGAGCCTGGTCGCCGTGTATACGATTTCTCGCTCTCGTCCACTAGTCCCAACACCTCCTCACAGTGAAGTCAGAACGGCCTAGGTGGCGGGCTACTGGCCGAGCTGACCACGTGGCTTCCGTCATTCCGATGATTGTTCCCATCTCGAACACTGACAGCTGATCATATTATCTTCATTGACGGCATAACAGCATCCCTAATGAAAAAGCGTCCCTCATCTGCAATAGATTAAGTACAGGCAAAAAACTTCTGCGTACCTTTCTTCTGTGCAGGGAGAACGAAGTTCAACGTCCTCTGGTGGCATTACGCAATGCGCAATCACACTGCATTTCTAATCATTTGCACATCTACCTAACACGTACCTTCATGCCAAGTTTCGTTACGATCCCACAATTACTTCTTGGTGCGCAAATTTTTATGGCAATGAGTGTATATGCATATTTAAAATAATTAAATTAGCTGTTATGGTATAATACAGTATTAATCGGATTTATCTAAACGCACTTTTCAGAATTTTTAACGTTTGATATATAGAAGAGCGATTATATATGGACTATCAGCATTTCCAGCTAAACTTTTAAACTTAGTTTTTCCTGAAATGACCTTCATGAAACGGAAACCTATTCAAGACGGAAAATTCTTCCGGTCCCCCGAATTCCCTTTAAGGCAGGTTCGACTGTATCTCAAAAACTAAAGGTTATAGCTGTTAACAATATCTGTAGCTCTGTGAACAAGAATATGCAGCTCTTTGAAAGCCCTACTAGTGTATACAGGGTGATTAAAAAAAGATGGGCCAAACTTTACGAGGTGGTAGTACACACCAAACCAAGCATTTTTCGTCACAGTTTACCGGGTTGGAAATGAAACGTAAAAGCGCCAGTGGGCACTTAATAGTGAAACCGATGAGGTGAGGCGAAAACACAAGAATGACTTAGAAGTTATAAAATGGCATTTAATAAACAATAATTTCAGTAATGGCTCATAAGAGCGACTGCCAACCTGAATGCAGCCTCACAGCGGAGATGGAGGGATTGGAGAACTCTCTCGAACAGACTAGGCGTGTCGCACACTTCGGCAGCAGCGGCCGAAATTCTGGCGGCGAGATCCTCTTCAGATTCAAGGGGAGTGTCATAGACGAGACTCTTGAGATATCCACACAAAGAGAAATCAAGACACAACAGATCGGGCGATCGGCCTCTCTAAAGTTGGAGCTGCGAATAACTGCTGCAAACTGATAAGGCCGTACATTCGGTGTTACGAAAATGTGCATAAGGTTTCTTCTTCTTCCCCGGGTGAAATTTGCATACGTGGATTTCTTCAACCAAATAACAACCAGAATCACGCTTTTAAGTCTGCAAAGCGGCCGCATCCCAACGAGTAAGCGTCTGTAGCGTCTTTACGTTTCATTTCTGAGCCGGTAAACTATGACGAAAAAAGCTTGGTTTGGTGTGAACTTCCACGCCGTAAAATTTGGCCCATCTTTTTCACACACACCCCCGGCCACACAAGCAGCAACCATAAGCCCTCGGGTTGGTCGTGTGGTCTGGATTTTCTACACCCCCCCCCCCCCCAGGGGCGCGGTAGCCCATTGGTTAGCGCGCTGGAGTTGCACTCGGTAGGCCCGGGTTCGATTCCAGCCACTGCCAAAACTGCCGCCGTATTCATGCGGAGTACGATCACGTTAAACATGTGGGTCCGAAAGTCTTTCCGAGAGGTTGGTGGTAGGGGAAGGAGGGTACGGTCCCTGTGAATGCCTCCCTCACTGGGTTCCGGTCTAAATTGGGTGACACTTCCCGACCGTCCAAACAGTTACCTTACACCTTTCTGGTAGGTCGGACGGTCTGGGTTTCAACAACACCCCCCCCCCCCAGTCTTCGGGTTGGTCGTGTGATCTGGGTTTTCAACCCCCCCCCCTCTGTATAATTGGATTTTGAATCGAGCTCTTAGTTTCCGAAGTATAGTGGGTGTAAGTTCGTTTTTTCAGTACTTTAACCTGAGTTTTCCAAATGGGTGGCAAAGCTGTAATACTTAAAATGTCAACGATTGTTGCTACTCAATCCGTTTCCTTACTCCTTGGTGGAGTATTGGTGCATAAGCATGAGATATTTTATTTCGGTTAAAAAAATATTAGGAGATTTTAAATGAACTTGGGGATTCTAAAGATGATTAATGATTGATGAGGTTTAAACAGAATAGATAAAAATAAGTATTCACGTAAGTATTTATATACTGCCAGGCAAGTTTACAGATGAACTTGAATGTAAAATCTCGTTAGATAAGTAAGGTTAATGTATATATATTTAATTTATATTTATATAATTTATTTATTTATATAATTTATTTTTGCATTATATAAATTTATATAATTATTGCAATGTTAATAATTAATTTATATAATTAATGTTAATTTATATAATTTATTCATGCATTACATAGGGAAAACTTGTGCTGTTCACGTGAGATTTTTTTTTTTTGTTAGAAAAATCTTTAAAAACTATCTGTCCGAACGATTTTTTTCATTTTTTTTTATATCACTCGAAATATCTTCGACATTATAAAAGATACACATAAATAGTAAGCGACAAAAATATGTATCAAGAAATTCAATTTCAGCTCAATGTGTTTATTTACTCTTTGGTGAAATATGAATGCACAAGCACAACATATTTTGTTTTGTTTTAAAAAATTAGGTGATTAAATGAACTTGGAGATTCTAAAGGTGTTTAATGATTAATGAGGCTTGAACAGAAAATATGGAAATATACATAATCAAATGCTATTTATGTGTTACCAGGCAAGTCTATAGAATAACTTGGATGTAAAATCTCGTCAGATATATTGCATGTTTGATTGCATGTTTGAACGAAAAGCAAGTCAGTAAAATAATTGGATATTTTGACATGATGTCTATGGTCAGAGTATCCAGATGAAACGGAGGCGACAACTGAAAGTTCTAGCTAGTTATAAACAATTAAGGAGTCATTTGTAGCAATTTGAAAACCTGTAAATGAAACAAATGAGTCAGAAAAGGTCGAATAAACTTATTGAACTTTCATAAGAATGATAAACACGTCTAAAATATATCAAATATTTTCTATCAAAGACTACAAGTATTTGTACACAACTATTTGTAGTACACAAGTTTTACTAATACTTGTAGTTTTTGATAGAAAAAATTATTGAACTTTACTGGAGTTTTATTTTACAAAATATTATTCACGTAAAACCATTTTGACTCCATCGAACTGGAGTCACCGCCGATATTTTACTCATTAATTGTCCTATTTTATGTCATTTCTATTATTCAAACAAGACAAAGATATTTTATAGTCATGTGCTGCCCGCCCATGTTATATTTTTCTGTGTTTCTAATTTCTTCCAATTTCTTTTCCAATTCTTCGTCCTTTACATTGTTGATGCATTTATTTTTCGACACTCCAAAACTGCGATTTAAATACACAAAAGGGGAGCGCAGTGCAAATATTTTTCCCGGGTGTATCAATAAACACTTAACCTGCAAAACATAATGGAGTCTTTTTTTATGACTTTGAGCCACAACGCCCGGGGTGTTAAGAATAGAAGCTATATCGTCTGAGTTTGACAGAGTTCTATTGTGTGTGTGGATCGTATGACCTTACCATGCCGGGTTTAGGACTGTTCTGTGTATGAGGAAAGTTATCGCCCATTTCTTGTGTGGTGAGTTTTACTTCTCGTGGTATTGTTTTCTCGAAATTGTTTTGAATTCGAGTTTTCGACGAAAAAGCACCTTTTAAAAGCTGAACACGTTTACAATACACGTTTACTGAGAATGTGTCCAGATGTGTATGTGTGTATTTATGTTTCTGTCTGCGAGTCATAGACAAAATCAAGAAGAAAGGTATGCTATGGAGTTTTGAGTGTTGATACTCTATGTGAAGTGAATATCTAGAACTAAAGAGGAATCGCGCACATACAATCACACCAAATCATTAATTATGTACTAAACACTTTTAAAATATTATGGAAAGACATAAGGAAATTATTTATATATATATATTTATATATATATATATATATATAAATTATTAAATCCAAAGTTAGAATGTATGTAGTAACTCATAATACACTATTCCAAAATTTTCTACAAAATACAAAGAAATTAAGACAAAAAGAGGAAATAATAAAGCAATATATATATATATATATATATATACAGGATGCCCCAAAAAGATTGAAACGAACTTTCTATTGGAGATAAGTGGGCAATGTAAATTGCAAAAATGTTGAAAGTAAGGTAGGAAATAAGACTACGTTAATGAAATAGTCATCCCATTCATTTTCAAAAAGTTACACTTTTTAAATTTTTATACGACCCCTTAGACAAATTTGGTCAATCAGAAAATTTTTATTTTTAATGCAACAAGATCACTAAAAAAACTCGCATATCTCAATCTTTAAAATTGAGCGAGATATATTTAATTGAAAATTGAACATTGTGAATGGGGACCATATATCAAATTAGAAATGTAAATTTGTGACATATCACAGAAAAGATAAAACTGGATGATAATACATGAGACATTTTTGCGAATTCTGGGTAGTCTCACGATGCTATTACGGATTCTTAAGTACTTTTTACATTGAGACATGCCATTTTTTATTTGAAACAATTAAATTAAATAAGTAAACAAATGCAAGTATGTATTTGATTTTGAAATTTAACATAATTTTTCAAAAGGAAGAATAGAACTCACAGACGATTTTTCCTTTCCTTTAACTCTAATTTAGCTGTTTCAAATGTTTATAGTAAAATAATTTTAAAAAACTGAAGAATGAAATGCAGACGATATATTTTTTAATTTACGTATTTATTCCCAGTATTTCTATTCAATACAACTAAACTTTTTTTAATATTATACCAAAATAAAAAAGATTAGAAATCATTCAGTGAATCGTAAGCATGTTTAGTTCTGAACTGACGAATTAAGAACACATAACTGGTTGTGCAATATGGTATTTTTAACAAATAACGAGCTTTTCGAATTAACAGTGATTTATGATCTATGTAATAAAAATACTGCAGAAACTGCTCAGGATTGCACGTACATTTGTTTATCGGATGATGAAGAGATTAAGAACTACTGGTTCATTTCATTCAAGACCTGGCCCTGGAAGAAATAGTTTGTACACGGAGGACAAAGAACCTGACATCATCGCATATTTTTCTTTCAACCCACGAACAAGCATTCGAAAAGCAAGCGAAACTTTTGGGCTACCTATGATGTCAATTGCTAGAACACTTGAAAAATACCATTGGCATCCATTTTGTATTCATGGACTTCATGCACTTCATCCCTCCGATTTTGACCGGCGTCTAGCATTCTGCAACTAGTTGTTAATCCAACAAGACATCAATTCGAACTTTGTTAAGAACATTCTGTGGACTGATGAACGTTTGTTTACGGAAGATGGAGCAATCAATACGCACAACTATCATTATTGGGATATTATGAAACCATTTTTTGTCCATGAAATACATCACCAGAGAAAGTATTCTGTATCTATATGGTGCGTAATTTAAAATGGAAAACTGATTGGTCCCGTGTTTTATGAAGGGACTCTACAGCTGAAAAATACATGCAGCTTATTTTAAACCGTACTGTAACGGATTTTATGGAGACGACAGCATTATCGCTTCTAAAAAACTTGTATTATCAATAAGAGGGCGCGCCTGCACACTAGGCTATAATTGTGACAAACTGGCTCAACGAAAACTTCGATAAACAGTAGATTGGTTTGAAAGAAGCCACAGAATGGCACACTAGATCACTAGATCCCCTGATTTAACCCCTCCAGATGTTTACTTATGTGGTCGTGTTCGAACACTAATTTATAATACTCGCCCACTAAACGCAATTGACCTTAAACAAAAGATAATTTATGCTTGCAATAATATTAGTGGTGAAGAACTCCAAAATATTTACAGAAGCATTATTAGAAGAGCTCAGTTATGTACTGGAGTTAAAGGAAAACATTTTGAGAATGCTTTGTGAGTTGCGTTTTGCGAATTCTATTTCTAGTATTTGTAACGACATTTGTCCCTTTATATCAGTGGTCTTCTATGAATGTATGCATATTTTAATTATGTGCTCCAACCGCATGGTGAGTACCACTGCTTTATATAATCTCTGTCTGTGTAATGCTTTATTTAGATGCATCTGTGATAAAAAATTTTGACACATATTAACGTATGTTTGATCTCAACAATTTCCATCGTCAATTTGTTTATGATCCCTATTTTCACTGATGAAAAAGCCTTTCACATGGTACGGAGAAGCGGCATAAGTCAGATTTTTTCCTTTATCATAATTCAGTTGATTTTAAAGATACAGATATGCGGTTTTTATTAATGATCTTGTTGCATTAAAAATAAAAATTTTCTGATTGACCAAATTTGTCTAAGAGGGTCGTATAAAAATTTAAAAAGTGTAACTTTTTTTAAATTAATGGGAAGAGTTGTCTTATTTCCTACCTTACTTTCAACATTTTTGCAATTTACATTGCCCACTTATCCCACTTATTTCCAACAGGTAAAGAATTAAAGCGCATTTCAATCTTTTTGGGACACCCTGTATAGGATTATATATATATACATATATATATATATATATACATATATATATATATATATATATATATATATATATATATATATATATATATATATATATATATATATATATATATATATATTTGAAATGTAATAATAAGAATTATGTAAAAATAAAAAAATAAAAATACAATTCAAGTAAAATTAACATCACCATAGAATCAAATTCACGGCCATAATGCCGATAAGAGAAAAGAACAGAACCTTCCCAAATTCGATGATTAATCAGAATTAAATTCATCTTCAGGTCTGAGTATTTAATTCTAATTAACCCAAACAAATGCCTGTTTCAGATTAAGCAATAGTACATTACTATATATATATTTATATATATACTATATATATATATATATATATATATATATATATATATATATATATATATATATATATATATATATATATATATATATATATATATAGTATATATATAAAAAAATATTTTATACCGTAGCAAACTTAAATTAAGGATATTTTGCAAATATGCAAAAGTAAAAAATGAGTAAATAGGAATGACAATGCAAAATTCATTAATTTATTGCGCAAATGCAGCTAACAAATAAAATGATTTCAATAACAAGAAAGATCAATCATGCTTAAGGAATTGATTATGAAACACTTTCCAACTTCAATGCAATTTTATTTAAACATCTCTAAAATACAATACATTCCTCGGTAATAGTTTAAAACTTATCACAATACTACATTAATTTATTATATTTGAAAACTTAAACCTTCATCGAAAAAAATGAACTTCATTCAAATGACGGCATTGAAATATAAATTGCCTGGTTTAGACATCTCTAAAATGCGATACATTCCTCGGTAATATTTTTAAAATTATCATAATACTACGATAATTTATTGTATTTGAAAACTTCATCGAAAATAACTGAAATTCATTCAAATGACGTCATAGAAAAAATAACAAGCCTGGCTCTCTCTATAAAAGCAACATTTCATTCATAAATATATTCCCATTCATTTCATTCATCACAATACTATAATAATTTATTTTATTTAAAAATTAAGACCATGGATCTACAAGTAATTAAACTCTATGCTTAAAACTTCATCGAAAAAAATCGTCCTTCTCTCTGTAAAAGCAATGTATATTTCATTCATATCAGCTATGCAGACTCCATGAGCTAAATAATTTTCCGTTAAAGAAATACAGCAATTCTTATACAACTCATTCTACATATTTTGCTGTTTGCATTTTACATAAGTGAAAAATAGGCTTCGTTGTAGAACTAACAAAAATTGGATGATCATTTAAACTCAAAAATATTGTAATTGCGTTGTTTCAGTATGTAGATGCACAGAATTTAAGCAAAAATAAAGTGGTTTTAAGACGGATACAACACTCAATATGAATTAAAAAGAACTTTAAGAATCACGATTTTGAGACAAGATGGATGCCATATTTTATTTTGAAGTGGGTCACGTGATCTTTTCATATCATGGTCACGTGATCGCTTCATATAGGAGGTGTAATTATTATTTTAATTTTTATTTAAAAAACTACTGAATATATTTTGCTGAAGTTTTTTTTTTATATATTTTATGGAATAATTTGAATATTACCTAAAATTTTCGAAACAATTTGTGAATTTTAAATCCACTTAAAAAATGTTTGAAAAATTAGGTCCCATAGGGTTCAATGTATTTCATTTTCACAACCCGGGTTCAATCCAAAACTAATTGGGTGGTATTATTCATTTATATTCCCATGGATCCTACAGACCGTCTGAACAACATACTAAAATTTCATTTTGATTAAGTCATTTTTACGGCAGTTATCGCGCTAACGGACAGACAGACAGACAGAATGAACAAAGTCAACACTTTTCAACTTTGTTGTAAAGTGTTAAAAAACAAAGGTATAGAACCGATAAAAGAAAAACTAACAAATCCAAGCACAAATGCTTTACACGTGGACAAGGCTCTAGGCCTAAATCAGGATTTGTTCAATATATATAATAATTATTTATTAGTATATATATTTGTTTATTAGTATATATATATATAATTAAAAAGTTTAAATATAATATAGTAAGAATGCCATAATATAGTAAAATTACTCTTTAATCATTTTTAACACTTAACAACAAAGTTGAAAAGTGTTTATGACTTTGTTCATTCTGTCTGTCTGTCTGTCTGTGTGTCCGTCTGTTTGTCCGTTAGCACAACTGCCGTAAAAATGACTTTATCAAAATGAAATTTTAGTATGTTGTTTAGACGGTCTGTAGGACCTATGGGAATATAAATGAATAATATCACCCAATTAGTTTTGGATTGAACCCGGGTTGAAAAAATGAAATACATTGAGCCCTATGGGACCTAATTCTTCAAACATTTTTTAAGCGGATTTAAAATTCATAAATTGCTTCGAAAATTTTAGGTAATATTCAAATTGTTCCATAAAATATATAAAAAAAAATTCAGCGAAATATATTCAGTAGTTTTTTAAATAAAGATTAAAATAATAATTACACCTCTTATATGAAGCTATCACGTGACGGTGATATGAAAAGATCACTTGACCCACTTCAAAATTATATATGGCATCCATCTTGTCTCAAAATCGTGATTTTTTTAAATTCTTTTTAATTCATATTGAGTGTTGTATCCGTCTTAAAACCACTTTATTTTTGCTTAAATTCTGTGCATCTACATACTGAAACAACGCAATTACAATATATTTGAGTTTAAATGATCATCCAATTTTTGTTAGTTCTACAACGAAGTCTATTTTTCACTTATGTAAAATGCAAACAGCAAAATATGTAGAATGAGTTGTATAAGAATTGCTGTATTTCTTTAACGGAAAATTATTTAGCTCATGGAGTCTGCATAGCTGATATGAATGAAATTCATTGATTTTACAAAGAGAAGGACGATTTTTTTCGATGAAGTTTTAAGCATAGAGTTTAACTACTTGTAGCTCCATGGTCTTAATTTTTAAATAAAATAAATTATTATAGTATTGTGATGAATGACATGAATGGGAAATTTTTTATGAATAAAATGCTGTTTTTATAAAGAGATCCATGCGTGTTATATTTTCTATGACGTCATTTGAATGAATTTCAGTTGTTTTCGATGAAGTTTTCAAATATAGTAAATTATCGTAGTATTATGATAGTTTTAAATATATTACCGAGGAATGTATCGCATTTTAGAGATGTTTAAACCAGGCAATTTATATTTCAATGCCGTCATCTGAATGAAGTTCATTTTTTTCAATGAAGGTTTAAGTTTTCAAATATAATAAATTAATATAGTACTGTGATAAGTTTTAAAATATTACCGAGGCATGTTTTGCATTTTAGACTTGTTTAAATAAAATTGCATTGAAGTTGGAAAGTGCTTCATAATCAATGCTTTAAGCATGATTGATCTTTCTTGTTATATTTTCACATTAATTCATATATTTAACTAATTAATTATTTAAAGAAAATAATAATATAACTCTTTAATAAATATCAAACATAAAATTATTAATATGTAAAGTAGTTTAAATATAATTTCTCCATTTTTAAAATTTCCATATATAGTTCTCATTCCTAAATTTCATAAAAATCCTATTAAATTTAGGGCAGTCACTAGTGACTACAATACTCATTTTACCACTGCTAGCAAATTACTACTTAATATTTCAAAAGTAATAAATGGTAGTCTACGTTATTCTAGGAATAATTACTTTATTCTAGATAACAGTAAAGAATTAAAAAAATATTTTAGTTTCTACAGGTAATAGTGGTGTTCAAACTTTTGATTTAAAAATCTCTTTAATAACATTAATATTACCGATCTATATAATGTAATTTTAGCACTATGTAATGTATTTCTTACTAATCATCATGATCAAATTAAATTTAAAAAATTGCCAACACTTCAACATTTTGTTTTACCTAATAATTATATATTTCAAGGTAATAAATTATACTCACAAGTATCTGGTGTCCCGCAATGTGGATGTAGTAGCAGTATTTTAGTTAATTTGTACCTTTATCATTATAAACATTTTGTTACATCTTACTGATTACAAAATTTTAGATATGTCGATGATCTAATATGCTCAGCTATAAACGATAATTATACCATTAATATAAATTTCTTTCCTGATAATTTGAAATTATTACCCACTGAACCATCAATTAGTAATAGTGTATGTTTTTCGGATTTGAATCTCGGTATTGAACCACCCAATAAGGTTATCACTAATGTATATGATATAAAAGACAATTTTAAATTTAATGTAAATAAAATATAATCTTTTAATTCTTGTAACTCTACTCAATTGTAATTGTTATTTAATTTTCACATTAATAGCCTTAAAAAAACTTGTAAATTATGTAAATATCCGGTATATTTAGTTAATAGTAATAGTTAGCTGAATACAATAGGTTCAGGTTAGCTGAATTTTCTTAAATTCTTTCTCCTTATTATCATTTTACAACTTAATCACATTACCTTTCTCTTATTTTTAACACTTTACATCAAAGTTGAAAAGTGTTTATGACTTTGTTCATTCTGTCTGTCTGTTTGCCTGTCTGTCTATCTGTCTGTCCGTTAGCACGATAACTGCCATAAAAATGACTTTATCAAACTGAAATTTTAGTATGTTGTTCAGACGGTCTGTAGGACCTAGGGGAATATAAATGAAAAATATCAACCAATTAGTTTTGGATTGAACCCGGGTTGAAAAAATGAAGTACACTGAGCCCTATGGGACCAAATTTTTCAAACATTTTTTAAGTGGATTTAAAATTCACAAATTGCTTAGAAAATTTTAGGTAATATTCACATTGTTCCATAAAATATATAAAAAAAATTCAGCGAAATATATTCAGTAGTTTTTTAAATAAAAATTAAAATAATAATTACACCTCTTATATGAAGCGATCACGTGACCATGATATGAAAAGATCACGTGACCCACTTCAAAATTATATATGGCATCCATCTTGTCTCAAAATCGTGATTTTTAAAGTTCTTTTTAATTCATATTGAGTGTTGTATCCGTCCTAAGACCACTTTATTTTTGCTTAAATTCTGTGCATCTACATACTGAAACAACGCAATTACAATATATTTGAGTTTAAATGATCATCCAAATTTGATTATTTCTACAACGAAGCCTATTTTTCACTTATGTAAAATGTAAACAGCAAAATATGTAGAATGAGTTTTATTAGAATTGCTGTATTTCTTTAACACAAAATTATTTAGCTCATGGAGTCTGCATAGCTGATATGAATGAAATATTCATTGATTTTACAGAGAGATGGACGATTTTTTTCGATGAAATTTTAAGCATAGAGTTTAATTACTTGTAGCTCCATGGTCTTAATTTTTAAATAAAATAAATTATTATAGTATTGTAATGAATGAAATGAATGGGAAATTGTTCATGAATGAAATGTTGCTTTTATAGAGAGAGCCAGGCGTGTTATTTTTCTATGACGTCATTTGAATGAATTTCAGTTGTTTTCGATGAAGTTTTCAAATATAATATATTATTGTAGTATTATAATAATTTAAAAAATATTACCAAGGAATGTATCGCATTTTAGAGATGTTTAAACCGGGCAATTTATATTTCAATGCCGTCATTTGAATGAAGTTAATTTTTTTTTTTTTTTTGATGAAGGTTTAAGTTTGCAAATATAATAAATTAATGTAGTATTGTGATAAGTTTTAAAATATTACCGAGGAATGTATTGCATTTTAGAGATGTTTAAATAAAATTGCATTGAAGTTGGAAAGTGTTTCAGAATCAATGCTTTAAGCGTGATTGATCTTTCTTGTTACATATTATTGTAATTCACTTTTTGTTCCTTCCTTTTCTAATACTTGTATTTTTGGATATATTTCCTTATTTTTCTTCTTATTAGCAATATTGATTTTATATTTTACGATTGGCAGCACTGACTTATATCTCTTACGAGTGGCAAAATTTTGATTGCATTTATCGTATCAGTACTTTATGCTCTGTAGCACGTGGAATTTTGTTCTGGTTAATATTATATTTCTTCATTATTTTTCAATCTTTTTATGCTTGTCGGCCAAGTTTACAGAGTTCAGAGTTAGTAACTATCTCTTTAATTAGAAACAAGCATTATAAAGTTAATTTAGATTGATACTTGACCTTGATAACGAATCCATTCTGAATTAACATCCATTTCCCCGATTAAAGATTTTATTCACCAAATATTATTTTGATGTTCTATTTCAAAATTTTATCTTAATTTATCAATTCTCTGATTCCAAAGATTATTGTTGTGGGAAACAAAATAGTATAGTAGTACACATTACGATTAGTATTCCACGATTTGATTTCGAATTTCAACATTGGCAGAATTCATGATCACCAACATTATATGTGGTATTTTAAGTAACCAACATGCTGGAGCAACACATCACGGCGAACACATTTTCCCCTGGACAGCCAATGTTGTCTGGAGAGGAGATACAGAACATTGAATGAATATGTTTTTCCGATTACATCGGATGCAACTTTATTCATCGCGGCTTTCTAGGTGGATTCGTAATCTCCAACATATGATCATTAAAGGAAATCTTTAATTATGTACCAAATAATATTAAAATATTATTGAAAGTTATGAACTATACAAAGAAATATTTCACTTTTAATTGAACGAATATATATTATATATATATATATATACAGGGTGTCCCAAAAAAATTGAAACGCGCTTTACTCTTTACCTGTTGGAGATAAGTGGGCAATGTAAATTGCAAAAATGCTGAAAGTAAGGTAGGAAATAAGACTACGTTAATAAAATAGTCATCCCATTAATTTTCAAAAAGGTATACTTTTTAAATTTTTATATGACTCCCTTAGACAAATTTGGTCAATCAGAAAATTTTATTTTCAATGCAACAAGATCATTAATAAAAACCGCATATCTCTATCATTAAAATCAACTGAATTATGATAAAGGAAAAAATCTGACTTATGCCACTTTTCCGTACTATTTGAAAGGCTGTTTCTTTCATCAGTGAAAATAGGGATCATAAACAAATTGACGATGGAAATTGTTTAGATCAAAAATACGTTAATATGTGTCAAAGTTTTTTATTGGCATATCTCAATGTGAAAAGTACTTAAGAATCCGTGATTGCATCGTGAGCCTACGCTGAATTCGCAATAATGTCTCCTATGTATTATCATCCAGTTTTATCTTTTTTGTGATATGTCACAAATTTACATTTCTAATTTGGTATATGGTCCGCATTCACAATGTTCAATTTTCAATTAAATATAACTCGCTCAGTTTTAAAGATTGAGATATGCGGGGTTTTTTTAATGATCTTGTTGCATTAAAAATGAAAATTTTCTGATTGACCAAATTTGTCTAAGGGGGTCGTATAAAAATTTAAAAAGTGTAACTTTTTGAAAATGAATGGGAGGACTATTTCATTAACGTAGTCTTATTTCCTACCTTACTTCAAGATTTTTGCAATTTACATTGCCCACTTATCTCCAACAGGTAAAGAATTAAAGCGCTTTTCAATCTGTTTGGGACACCCTATATATATATACTGTTACATATGGATTTATTGGAAATCAATCCATTACATAGCTGCATCTCATAATGATACAAAGGTAGAAATACAAAACAGAGAAAACTAACTAAACACAAAACACGAATATTACAAATCAAACAAATACAAAGCTCAATGAAAAGGGATCGAAGATGGGGTCGCGAACTCAAGGACAGTTCATAAAAGTTCTAGCTTCCCAATACAGCCAATACTTATGATGGCAAGTATATTAGTGGTGGCAATGCTAACGATTTGTTGGTTGTTTGCCTTTTCTTACGTGTGTACATTTTTCAGCTTTAAAATGTTAATTTTTATTTGAAATTTTGAAATTTTTGTATTTATCTCCTTAAATGCTTCATTTTGATGTCTCATCCTTGCGTTTCCACCTATTAGTTAGTTAAACTGTACAACTTTTCAAATTTTCAGCGTTAACTTTTCAAAATTCCTGGAAATGTTACTCGCGTCCGTGACAAACCTTATGTCACACAGACCTCCTGGGGTGGTGCAAATGAGTAACGGCTAATGACTATGGTATATCTCGGCAAACATATATATATATATATATATAGCATATTTTGTGTTTATTTTGATTAGATACTTGGACTTAAAAAAGAAATTTTTCGAAATTACAATTTTTTAGACCTAGTGCCTTATCCACGTGTATAGCTTTAATGCTTGGTTATTTTTTGTTTTCCTATTTTCGAATCTACACCATTGATATTTGTTGATTATCTTTAGCTTGATGACTAGAAATATGCGTTTTATTTTCCTCTTGATGGTTGATTCTCTATCCAATACTTTTTAATTTGTAGACATATTTTAAGTTAGGGTTTTTTGAGTAACAACTTTTCCCTATTCTATCAATGGATTTTCATATTATATATATATATATATATATACACCAAATTAACATTTGTGATATTTTAAGCAACCCTACATGCTGGAACATCACGTCACGGCGTGCACATTTTTCCCTAGACAGCCAAAGTTGTCTGGAGAGGAGATACAGAACATTGAATATGTTTTTCCGATTACATCGGCTGCAACTTCATTCGTCGCGGCTTTCTAGATGGATTCGCAATCTCCACCATATAATAAGTCCCTAGTGGGCCTAGAAGCGCACGGTTTTTTAACGTAGATATCGAACCGAAGAGGAGCCCAAAACTTTCGAAAATTCAAAATATTTAACAGATTTTTAAATATTTCCAAAAACCTCATTTTAGGGGGTAAAAAGGAAGGTATACGGAAAATCTATCCTTTCATTCTAAAATAAAGTTGAAGCTTCGTGTTTTTATTATTATTATTATTATTTTTTTTTTATTATTAGTATTATTATTATTTTTATTATTAGTATTATTATTATTTTTATTATTAGTATTTAACGATAGACAGATAAATTTCAAAAGGCCTCTAGAAGCCGAATTTCCGATGAAGTCAAAAGCTTTTTTATACAGATTTTTAAAAATCCCTAAGAGTACATAAGAACCCATTCAGAACAAAGAACGATTTCCCCTCTTGTTTATCGATTCGCAGAACTTGGAATCCAGACCAGCTGTCATCAAGAGTACTGGCAATAAAATTAAAGTTATTTAAAATCTTGTATTTTACAGATAGAAATTTTAAATATAAAATTCTAATTAGAAATTTTAAATATAAGATTCTAAAACTTGGAAATTTTAAATATAAGTTTCTAACGTTATTATGAACATTCTCTGAAAAAAATCATGGTGTTCCGATGAAAACTTCATGTTTACACTTTTCCACATAGTGTTGGGAATTAAAATAAAGATTAAAATATACATTTTCCAGATGCTATCTTCAACATTTGTCATCGTGAAATGTCAAGTCTTGCATCTAGAGAACTTTTATTCTTTTTGTCGCAAATTTACTTGTTATTTTTTTAATTAAATTAATCTTTTCATAACTTTTATTTCAAAGCGACGAATACTCAGAATTAAAATACATTAATAATAAACTCTTGGAAGTAGGGTTTTCAAATTTTGTCATCGGGAAGTGTCATGTCTTAGCTTTACAAAACTTTAATTTCTTTTGTTGAAATTTTATTTGTTAATTTTTTACTATCAAATTCGTCATTTGATTGACTTTCATCCGGAAAGACGCTGTGTCTTTTTACTCAAATTTCTTGCAGATCCTCAAGGGAGAGTGGAAGTCATGTAACACCACTTATCCGAAAGTATGGGTGAGTTATAAAAAAACATTTTAAATGTATGGAGAGACACTTTTCATTCGCCTGCTAAAAACGCGATTAAAATGCACTAATCTAATTTTGCGAACTAAACAAACTGAGATATGGTTCTTATAATAAGATTGTAACATTATTATAAGCATTTCCAGAAAAAAATCATTTTTCTACGATATTAACTTCGAGAGTCCTTAATTCAGATTAAAAGTCTACTTCAATAAGAATCAATACATATTTGAACGGACGAGGGCGGGCGATTTTTAAAATCATCTCTTTTATAAAGTTGCTTACTAGGCGACGCTTGCTCCGATTTTTATGCAATTTTCACGTTGTATTTTCGATTCTGAATGGACTCATTTGACCTGCTCGCGCTAAATTTGGACAAAATTTTGCGGAATTGCGATTTTTTTACCCGGCCAAGAAGGAGGCGAAGCAACAGTAGATGATGTCAAAGGGGGCGGGGCTTTTTGTAACCGTGCAGCGAGCGCAAATCTTGCTAAAAACTAATTACTACAAAAACTGGTTGCTATATATTTGGTGACCGCTAGCGGGCGAAGCATGCTAGTTAAAAATATTATTGATCAACATTTTACATAATAAAGGAAGATTTCTGTGTCTCTGTGTGTGCGGTCTGTAGCGAGAAATCTAAGCATCGCAAGGCCAGAAAATTTGGTAAAAAGGTACGTACAGGTACATTTGGTAAACAAATAGACGCATTTTCGTGATTTTTTAAAAATATACACTTTTCACACGTTTTAAACCACCGCGATTTTTATATTATAATATAGAAAAAATTGATGTGCAATCCGGAGTTTATAATTTAACAGCAGCTCCCTAAAATATCATAGATCATTCCAGAATAAAAAATAATGTTCTCAACCCATCGGTTGATTAATTACTATTTTTTTAACTTGTAAACGATCGAACTCATCTGTATATGCATTTCTTACGCGGCTGGCACTTATTTATTGAAAATATAAAAATTACGTTATACACAGAAAATATGGCCAATATTTGAATTGGTCTAATTGTGCTGCAAGATTTTAACATAGAACGCAGTCTCTGTAAATGAAAGATTTCGGTTTTATGATTTGAGGATTTTAGTCATTTATATCTAAAACAAGAAAAACATGCTCATTTAGTCAAATTTATTTTACAAGCCTTACTAAACCCAAAATGGCATCACTATTACTTTCCTTACAATTACCTGGTAATGTATTAAAATAATTGTGCTGATGTACACGGATTGCATGCAATTTTCGCTGGTATTAATACGAATAACATTTATTTATGTTGTTATTCTATACATATAACGACCCTGCTTAAAGCGTACATTTTCTACTATTTCATACGTAAACAATAAACTGTTACATATATATAAATCATGTAATGGGAATCATAAACGGCTCATACCGGACTTTTTCATAATGTAACAAGAAAGACCAATCATGCATACAGCATTGATTATGAAACATTTTCCAGCTGAAATGCAATTTTATTTAAACATCTCTAAAATGCGATACATTCAGCGCTGATATATTTTAAATTATCACAGTACTATAATAGTTTATTGTATTTGAAAACTTCATCGGAAAAAATGAACTTTATTCAAATAACGTCATCGAAATATAAATCATTTGGCTCTCTATGTATAAAAGCAATGAATATTTCATTCATATCACTTTTATTTCAGACTCCAAAGTTAAATAATTTCAGGTGATCTCTTTAGGGATGTAATCATTATTTAAATTTTTTTTAAAACCCTACCGAACATATTTTGCTGATTTTTTTTTATATATATATATATATTTTATGGGATATTTTGAATATCTCTTCAAATTTTTGAAGCAATTTGTGAATTTTAACTTTGCTCAAAAAATGTTTGAAAAATTGGGTCCCATAGGGTTCGATGTATTTCACTTTTTCAACCCGTGTTCAATCCAAAACTAATTGAGTGATATTATTCATTTACATTCCCGTATGTCCCACAGACCGTCTCAACAACATATTAACATTCCATTTTGATAAAGTCATTTTTACGGCAGTTATCGTGCGAACGGACAGACAGACAGACAGATTGAACAAAGTTACAAACACTTTTCAAGTATGTTGGAAAGTGTTAAAAACAGGTCAACATCCGCACAAAGAAATAACACAAAAAGGTTTCCTTTAAAGAAGTCCATTGTTGAATAAATATTTCTTTATCACTCTAACTGTGTTTGAATTTCTCTTGATCGACTCTGTATCCCATTTACAGAATTTTGACATATCCCTCCTATGGAGGTCAATGATGCATTTCTGAACAGATTCCTACTCAAACATAGACTAATGTCTCTTTTAAGATCGTGCTATATTCGCAGCTGATAGAGTAAGAAAGCTGCGAAAGCTTCCGACAGAGTAAGAAAGACAAGCCATGAATATTGCTTTCCAAACATATGCTTTAAAAGTGTCCCAACTCAACGTAGGTAATTGTTCAGAAACGAAGAGGATATTTTAACAAGTTATTGTAATTTATTAAATGGTAAGTTTCTCAACATTAATCAAAATCATCAGCCATTGATAACTTTCCCTGCAATGCATGGTAATGTATAAGGAAAGTATTGGAATCGTGTCAAATATCGCAACTCGAATTTTCGACGGATCTACACGTTTTGGGACCTCTAGAACATGAAAAAATTAGTTTTAGCATGACGTCTGTGTGTGTGTGTTAGTGAGCATCAAAGTCACCAGACAAATATTTCTACAAATTCCAACTAATATTCCAACAAAATATTTCTACGCTTTTCAATGGGTTCTTGGGATAGAGCGTTATGGCCCCAAATCCCTCCTTGATGTCGCTACTGTATGTATATGTGTGTGTGAAAGAAAGGGTGGGAGTGTGCGTGAAAGAGAGAGAGAGAGTGGTGCGCATTGTGCACACAATAACTCCGCAAAGGATGCACTTATCGTTATAAAAATGATATGATCACATACATAATGTAAAAAATTAAAACTATGTTTAGTCATTCTCATAATTAAAACACGAGTGATCCAAACTTTAAGATCCTCATCATATATTTCTCTGAAATAATGATAATTTCCGTAACAATGGATTGATCATTGGAGCTATGTTTTTGATGTTAACAATAACACGGTAGTTTTTACTAACACAGATTACCCAATCAATAAGCGTCAGTAAGTTGTTGCCAACTTGACTTACTCAAAAGATACTTTTAAAGAATATATTCGAATAACTTGGATACGAATTCGAAAAGAGATACTTCTTTGATTTTCATTCCAATAATGATTGTTGAACTAAACACTATGAAATATGGACGAATGAGAAAGTGGAACAGTAACTCACAAGCTAAATATTTTTAGCGTGTAACTTAATTAAAGTTGTTCAGCAGAAACAATCTTGAATTCTACTGCAAATGGAAGTTATGTGTTTCAGGACGTCTTAACATGTGGAACTATGAAATTATCATTACATGAAAAAAAAAATCGATTCTGGGTAGCACATAACTTTCTCTATATAATGCAATGAATTTACTTCTTTCTGGGTGAAAAATTGATGTATAATATCCATAACACAATGTTTTAATGTTGAATTGTACATTAGACGCTTTTTCGAATGACATCTGTTTCGAAGTGTCCAGTTGACTTATGTCTCGCGCTGTTCTAAATTGACAATTATCAATGTTAATAGAATATATATTAACTTATTTTAATAATTAATTAATCGATTTGGCGTCATTTTCTTTCATGTAACGTCATTTTTGCAATTTTGATAATATTTTCGTCAATCCGGCAATATTTCGCTAAATGTGTCACCCATTTCGCTAAATTTATCACCAAGCATTAAAACAAACGGCGAGAACAACTTTTCTTATAAATAACTACCGGCAAATTATTAGTTGTCAAAATACAAAACTATTACCCAAAGTATCTCTTCCCGTGAATGGAAGAAACTAGACCCACGAGAATGATGTTAAAAAATTTATCGCATAATATTAGATATAAAAATGAACCTATTGATAGTTAATAATATTTTAATTTTATGTGATTTCTTGATAAACTTATTTGGAAAAGTGCAATTTCTCGAGAACGGTTCACGCTTGCTCTCTAAAGTTTGTGTCTTCGTTTTCTAATAAAAAATTACATAAGAAATAATATTTTATGAAATACGAGTTCGTATTATTGAAGGTTCGGATTTTTAATGATTTCTTCAAAATTTCATTCGAAAATTTAAGGGGTCTTCTGAACATTCGATCACATTTAAAATCAATAAGATCCCAGAGTTTACCGATTGTAACATTTGTAGCAAATTTCATTCGAAATGCGCCGGTCGTCGCATTCCCAATCACACACACACACACAGACACACACACACACACACACACTAACACCCTAACACACACACACACACACACTAACACCCTGACACACACACTAACACACTAACACACACACGCACACACTAACACACACACACAAACACACTAACACTAACACACTAACACTAACACACACACACTGACACACGCACACAGTAAAATCATTGTGTAAGGAAAAGTATCTGCTGTCCAGATTAAATTTTTACTTTTCCTATATATCCTATATAATATAATGCATAGGGAAAGTATTGTGACGGGGTTGAAAATTCGAATTCGAGCTTTCGACGGAAGATTACGTGTGTGTGTGTGTGTGTGTGTGACACACACACACACACAAACGCACACACACACTAACACATACATACACACACATAGACATCACGTAATCTTCGGTGGAAAACTCGAATTCGAATTTTCAACGCCGTTACAATACTTTCCCTGTACATTATATTATGTACATATAGAAAAAATAAAAATTTAGTCTGGACAGCACATACCTTTCCTTACACAATGACTTTACTTCTTTCACAACGAAATAATGGTGCTCAAGATCCATTGCACAATGTTTTTGATATTGAACTTAGACAACATAAATTTGAAATTGGGAGCTTTTGGCAGCTTATGAACCCAAACAAAGTGACCAATTCTTATTCACGCAGCAAAATCTCCATCAGAATGCACTTGACGTTTAATTAATTCGTAAAATAAATGAAATTCTTGGAGCGTTAAAATATAAAACTATTATAAAATGTATATTTTCTCGTGAATGGAACGAACTCGATTCGCAAAAATAGTGTTAACAGATTTGTTGCATAATATTGCGTATATGGTATAAATGAACTAACTAACTACTTTTTACTTTCCCTGCAATACATGGTAATATATAGGGAAAGTATTGGAATCATGCCGAAAATCACAACTCGAGTTTTCGACGGATCTACACGTTTCGAGACCTCTAGAATACGAAAAAACTATTTTTAGCGTGACGTCTGTGTGTGTGTGTGTCTGTCTGTCTGTGCAGATTTTGTATCCACTCTAACAAAAAAACTAATTGACCGATTTTTATAAAAATTGGTAGGTAAGTCACTTGTGGGCGAATCTGGTGCTGATTAGTTTTGGGTACGATTCGGGATAAAAGAACTCGCCTTTTTTTTGCGAAATGGCCCTCAAAAGCTTATATCCACTCTAGCTAAAAATCTAATGGACCGAATTTCACAAAAGTTGGTAGATAAGTCGCATGTGGGTCACCCTGGTGCTGATTAGATTTTGGTACGATTTGGAAAAAAATAACCTGCCTTTTTTTGCAAAATGGCCCGCAAAAATCTCCAAAATTTAAAATAAGACACTATGTACGCTCAAATATATCCATTAAAAGTTTGTTTTATACGTAATTTTTAACGAAGAAAAGAATAAGACCAACCTCATTCCACTAGGACTAGCCGTTCTCGAGATATTTTAGTTTTTTCGTATTTCTCTACGCCAACTTTTAAAATAAGTGCAGTTACCAAATGAGAACGGAAATTGAATTAAAAGTGAATTAAATTTAATTAAAATAAAGAGAACGTGGATATAAGTCTACAGGGAAAGTCATGTGCTGCCCACATCAGATTTTTTTATTTTATCTGATTTTTTGATAAATTTATTAGAAAAAAGTGCAATATTTCAAGAACGGGTCGTGCGAGCGCTCTAAAGTTTGTATCATTCGTTTTACAATAAAAAATTACGTCTGAAATGAATTTTAACTTCATTATCATTATTGTAAATCTTAATTTCGAAAATTAAGTTACTTCCCAATATTCGAATGCGTATAAAACCAATAGGGTTCTACCATTCACTGATTGTAATAGTAATCTCACCAAATTACGTTTGAAACACTCCATTTGTTTATGAAATATCGCGTCCACAGACTCACTAACACACACACAAGCACGCACACTGTCATCACTTCATAACTGCTCGATTCTAATTAAGGATGTTTAAATCGTGCTTTCCGTCAAGAACTGGAACTTTTTACCCTGTTACAATTTTCCTTATATTTCCTTATGTTATTACTTTCCCTATATATGTATAAGAAAAGTATTATAACGAGATCGAAAATTCGAATTCGAGTTTTCGACGGAAGAGCACGTTTCACGCATCCTTGAACTCGAATCGAAAGTTTTTGAGGTGATGTATGTATGTGTGCGGCTGCAATGTCTCGCGAATGAATGGAGCGTTTTACAAGAATTTTGGTACAACTATTACAATCCGTGAATACTGGAACTTTATTAATTTTAAACACGATTGAAAGATCGGAAAGACACCCCGATAATGTCGAATGGATTTTTGAATATATCATAAAAATAGGAACATTCGATAATGTTAAATAATCATTCTGTACAATTTTTTTTATTCTAAAACAAATGACATAAACTGTCGAACGTTAGCTTGAACCGTTCTCGAGATATTGCACGTTTTTTAAATAAATGTATCTAAAAATTACACAAAATTTAACAGTAAAAAGTAGCATCAAATATGGAACACTTGGTAATAAATTTGGCGAAATATCGCCAACTTGGAGACGTTTTTAATGTGGTGTTAAATTGACGAAAATATCGCCAAATTGGCAAGAATGACGTTAAAGTTACGAAATTGACTCCTAACTGATGAAATTATAATTAACATTGCATATAAATTACATAAGAAATGTCTATTTGCGTAACTTTATTAGCGGTTTCGATTTTTTGACGAATTTTTCAAAATTTCATTCGAAAATTTAGGTGGGTTCTGAACATTTTATTGCGTATAAAAACAATAGGCTTCCAGTGTTTATGGATTGTGATTTTTGTACCAAATTTTGTTCGAATCGGTCCATTCGTTCGATAGTTATCGTCTCCACAGACTCACTGACACACACACACACACATACTTTCACACACACACACACACACGCACGCACGCACACACACACACACACGCACACACGCACACACGCAGACATCACTTCAAAAATGTTTGATTCGTGATCAGGGATGCATGAAACGTGCTCTCCCGTTGAAAACTCGAATTCGAATTTTCGACCCCGTCACAATACTTTCCTTATACATTATGTATATAAGGAAAGTAATAAATGAAACTCACCATTAACTTAAGAGCTCAAAAACTAATAAAACATTAACTTAAACTGACAAGTAAAAATCATAAATTTCAAAACATTAAACTTTAGAATTTTCTCAAATTTGACGTATATGCAACAATTGGCCATTTTCACCTACGCTACGCAAGAGCTAAATGGTCAGTGATCACTAAATGTCACACCTATACATTCAGGGACTTCCCCGAGGGCCAAGCAGCCCAACCGACCGCCTGGGACCTCATGTTTGCCAAGATTTTGTACATTATTTTTATTGGACTTATCTTACATTTTTCTTTAAGACTCATTAGTGCGTTATACATTATACCTAATCCAACGTTTTCTTGGTATTTTATATAATTTTACATTCTAATATTAGGCATTTGTGTATCAGTTTATAGTGTTCTTTACAACCTTTTGGCTACAATCTGTTTATCGAATTGCAGTTGGGCATATTGAGATCATGATAATATAATTCCCATGGTGAGCACTGCTATATAACCAGGGTTCGGATTATCCTTTGGGACAAGGTAGGTTCAAACCCAGAAGTATTTTATAACATACAAAGGCCTTCAAACTATTGTTGGCCCGGGAGCCCAAAATTCTATTCCAAAAACTAAAGTGAAAAGGCTAACGTATATGTTAGTATTTTAATGAATCCGTATTTGTTGTTTTGAACTTGTATAAACAGCGTGATTAATTTGTCGGATAATCGATTTTTCAGATTACCAATTTTCGGATGTGTGACGTTTTACTGTATTTACCGTTCAGATGAGGCCTTTTTTTTACTTTCCTTATATACATAATGTATAAGGAAAGTATTGTGACGGGGTCGAAAATTCGAATTCGAGTTTTCGACGGGACAGCACGTTTCAAGCATCCCTGCTCACGAATCAAACATTTTTGAAGTGATGTCTGTGTGTGTGTGTGTGTGTGTGTGTGTGTGTCAGTGGGTCTGTGGAGACGATAACTGACGAACGAATGGACCGATTCGAACAAAATTTGGTACAAAAATCACAATCCGTAAACACTGGAAGCCTATTGTTTTTATACGCAATCGAATGTTCAGAACCCCCCAAAATTTTCGAATGAAATTTTGAAAAAATCGTTAAAAAATCAAAACCGCTAATAAAGTTACGCAAATAGACATTTCTTATGTAATTTTTCATTAGAAAACGATTGGCATAAATTTTAGAACGCTAACATGAACCGTTCTCGAGATATTGTACATTTTTCAAAAAAAATATCAAAAAGTCATATAAAATAAAAAAAAATGTTTCCTATTGAGAAACATGTTCACTTTTCATATGTAATACCATGCGATAAATTGGGTGACTTCATTCTCGTGGATCTAGCTCGTTCCATTCATGAAAAAATATACTTTAAGTAATACTTTTGTATTTGAACGCCAATAGTCGTTTATCTGCTGTAAGAATAACTTATTTCTTCGTCCATAACGCTTGGCAAGATTTTGGCGACGAATTTGGCGGAATGTCGCCAACTTGGCGACTTTTTGAAATGTTGTCAAATTAACGAAAATCTCACCAAATGGATAAAAATGACGCTAAATCGATGAAAATGACGACTAATTGTCAAAAATTCAATATCTTGGAAAGAATATAAGTATCTACTATAAGAATAACATTTTTTTAAACTGTAAACTTAGTAAATTCATTGCATTATATAAGAAAAGTCATGTGTTGCCCACATCATATTTTTTTATATAGAAGTTCGCTTGGGGCTTCAGAAAACCTCGGGACGCTATACACTTAATAAAAGTTCTGATTATCTATTGTTCTGTTAACATAGTAATTGCTGTATGTAAAATAATATTTTATCTCGGATCACTGTATGTTTCCTTATTTTTAACACTTTTACTCAGACATTTAAATCTAAAGATTAACCATTTATAAAATAATATTTTCAATAACTTGATTATAATAGAGCAGCGAGCAGACGATTTCGGTATTTGAAATGCAACTCTCTTACTATGGTTACAAATGTCAAAACTGCCTAAAATATTGAATTATAAGAATATAAAAAATCGTACATTATAACTATAAAATATCTCAACGGTTGATTGTACACTAATAAAGTTAATTAAACAATTTTAGGATACTTTTTTCTGCGCATGAGGGTATAAAAACGAATTTTGTGCGTCCAGTTTTTCGCGAGTTATAACTGGAAGAATGATGGAATAAAAAATTCCGAAATTTATAAATTTTTCTGGTAATTCCATAATTTTAGATTTTATTTTTTCATTATTTATACGTCAAATCCCACGAGTATGAAAAACTTTGTACTTTCAGCAGTTTGGGCTGTGTATTTTTTCGCTACTTGTCAGTCAGTCTCACTCAGCGGTATGATATAGATACATAATTATTATTTATACCATTCTATTTCTCGGTATTTTTCCAGTAAAGCTCCACATAATACGTAAATTATATAAACAAAAAGAAAAAATTATTTGCCTCAGTCCGGAACTTTACATATTCTAAAGTTCCAAACTTTTCTCATAATTAAAACAACTTTTTCGCGAATATCGGAAATGTTTGAAAGAGCGCCTTACCTAATATTCCGCAGCTCGAAGATGTCATTTCCTTTTTCTCGGTGCTCCGTCCCTGCGTTTGACAGCGGCGTCTTTTACAACTTGGGCGAGTGAGATGCGGGCCCCGCCCCTTCGCTATGAAATGTCGTCTGCGCGTCGTCCGTTGGCCAGATCGCAATCTCAGGTCATTTGATCGACATCGTTCTCCAGCAATTAAAAATGAGAGCGCGAAAGCTATTGATCCGTGAACGAGAAAAAAAAAAAAAACTTTATGAATTAATAAAATTGTTTAATAAAAGTTTTTGGGTAGATACATAAACCTTATAAAATGCGCTTTGCGTAATTTGTTTCGTCCGAAACGAAAAGTTTAAAATTAATTATTTTCACTTTCTTTACCACAATACGGACGGTACTGGAATCGAAAATTGCAACTTGAGTTATCGACGGATCTATGTGTTTCGAGCAATCTAGAACCTGAAAAAACTATTTTTAGCGTGACGTTTGTGTGTTTGTATATGTCTCTCTGTTCAATGCTTGTATCTCTTTATCTGGAAAACTAATTGCCCAAATTTCACAAATTATTATTATTATTATTTTTTTATTATTATTATTTTCTGTTTATGAAAAGCAGTTGGATGTGATAATACAATATCGGATGGACTACATTAACTATTTTATATCATCTTCAGCCAATTCAAAGTGTATATTTAATATGACTGCGGTAGCAGCATCTCAGTCAGGTATCAAAGGAAAAAAATACGCAAATATCAGTGCTCGATAAAACATATAAAATAAAGATCACAATGACGATGAAATATTTCATCTGCAAATGTTCATTCTGAAAGTTGAAATGAACAATTGTCTCAGAAAGGAATCAAACCTAGCATGTTCGGCTAGCCATGCACCGTCCTATTCTTTTATCTACTGAGATAATTATTTTCCAATCTTTATTTAAAGCGGATCCTAAATTCTCCCCCTTCAGCTTTCAGTTCGAAGAGCAACTCCTGATCCGTATTGTATTCTCACTTCCTCTGTTGTTTCATATACAAAATAGTATAGTGTTAGACGCAACTGTTCATGAATTGCAATCGTAGCCTTAAATCAGAAGAGAATGTGTGTGTTCATCGATATCTTTCTTACAGATATACATTTATTCATACATAAACAGAGATATAATTCCAAACGAGTTCAAGGGTAGAGCCGCCCATACAAATTTTGCGCCCCCCCCCCCCCCCCCCCACACACACACTCAAAAATGCTTCATGCGCTTTCATCCATATTAGATTTTTCCTCCTAATGAACAATTTATATCTTCTCCTCCCTAAAAAAGTTGAAAATCAGAAGCCGGTTCTCGCTGCTCCCCCCCCCCCTCCCCCATCTTATAGAGGCCCTGCAGAAGGGTCTTGAAACGTGTATTCCCATAAAAATATTAAATATGAAAACTGTCGGTTAAACAATACTTTTATCAAAGCTATAATAAAGCTCATATTATGGCATAAGCGTGCGGGGCATTTGCCCAGGTCCCCGCAATTTAAGGCCCTAAAACATGCATAAAATTACATTTGATCCTTGTATAACCAATTTTATTATTTTAGACAAAAATGATTTCAATATTTATAGTTTACTTTTACAATTATATCACGGTACGTTTCAAGTGCGACGCATGGCATATTCCAATTTAAATTGCAACCAATCACAGCAGTCAAGCGAGAATGTTCATATTATCACTATTTTCTCATCTCACTTCAGGGCACGTACAATCTTCAGGGTGTTGCACTTCAAGTTCCCTTAAACCAGTAGTAAGTTGTTATTACTTTCCTTATATGCATAGTATAATGGAAAAGGAAAGTATTTTGACGGGGTCGAAAATTCGAATTCGAGTTTTCGACGAAAGAGCACGTTTCAAGCATCCCTGATCACGAATCGAACATTTTTGAGGTGATGTCTGTGTGTGTGTGTGTGTGTCAGTGAGTCTGTGCAGACGATATCTCACGAATAAATGGAGCGATTCGAATGAAATTTGGTACAAAAATTACAATCCGTAAATACTGGAAGCCTATTGTTTTTAAACACAATCGAATGTTCAGAATCCCCCTAAATTCTCGAGTGAAATTTTGAAAAAATCATCAAAAAATTAAAACCTTTAATAAAGTTACACAAATAGACATTTCTTATGTAATTTTGTTCCTTAGAAAACGATTGACATAAACTTTAGAACGCTAGCATGAACCGTTCTAGAGATATTGCACATTTTTTAAATAAATTTATCAAAAAATCCCATAAATTAAAAAAAAAGTATTAACTGTTGAGAAACATGTTCACTTTTCATATGTGATATCATGCGATAAATTGGGTGACATCATTCTCGTGGATCTAGCTCGTTTCATTCATGAGAAAAGATACTTTGAGTAATACTTTTGTATTTGAACGCCAATAGTCATTTATCTGCTATAAGATTAACATCTTTCTCCGTCCATAATGCTTGGCGAGGTTTTGACGACGAATTTGGCGGAATGTCGCCAACTTGGCGACTTTTTAAATGTTACCAAATTACTGAAAATCTCGCCAAATAGTTAAAAATGACGCTAAATCAATGAAAATGACGATTCATTGACGAAAATTCAATATATTGGAAAGAACATAAGTATTTATTATAAGAATAACCTATTTTTTTTTTTACTGTAAAAGTAGTAAATTCATTGCATTATATAAGGAGTGTAATATGCTGTCCATATCAGATTTTTTTTTTTATTTGCCTACTATGTCTACTATGTCTACTATTACAAAATCTGAATGATCTATTTTACGAAATAAAACAAAATATTTAAATAATTTATTTATCAGTTGTGTTATAATAGCACTGTTTTAGGTTTTACAAGAGTAATGGGTAAGCGATATTTCCTATATATTTATGAATAATTTTATTCAAACATTTTTACACAAATGTTTTTCCTTCATTCGGTGTAAATGTGCTATGTGAAAAAATAACAATAAATAAATAAAAAGGAATAAACTTTTTTTATAATTAAAATTTTTAAATTTCATATAATTATAATTTCAAACATTCCATTTTCAAAATATATTTTTCATTGTAGAAAAGTATGTTTCCCAATTCTTCTTCTGGATAGTTTCGTATACTGATAAGGAAAAGTAAAGAAATGTTTTAATGAGAAAATTATCTTTTTATATGTGACTTTTGTATCAAACAGATGAAATTAAAAAAAATTAATTTGATGTACAAATCCCAAAGATACATTAAACATTATAGTCAAACGTTGTCTCAAATTTCATAACTCTAGCTCAAAAGTTTGAGTTATATCAATTTAAACATTAAAATTTTCAAGAATTCAACATTAAACTTTTCAAGAATAAGATTCCTGAGATAACAAAGTTTTAAAAGTTCTATATAGCAAGTATCACAACACCAAGATTTTATCGTTTAATTTCTTAATATTTTCATTAAAAGATAACTTAACATTTATGGTTTTTGTTTCTACAGTCTTTTAACTTATTTTTGCTTAATAAAATGAATATATTCACTTTACAAAAATATTCAAAAACGAAAATACCAAATATTCAAAAATATTCAATATATTTTCGAAAATTTAAACAGGAAATTTCATTTGACTATAAATCAAGGTAATATAATAAAGGAATATGTGATTGGTTGAGGAAAATATGGGAGTACCTCCCATATACACATCGAAACTAAAAAAAAAAGATATGAACGAAAAAAGTAAAACGAACTAACACTTTGATTTCGTACCTGAACGGGCGATGACCTCTTAGAGCGGGCACTTCAATTTGGTAACTCACCCTACTTCGATGTTTGTATTTTTTTAGTGTAAGACCTTACAATTCAAGAGAAAAGGTATGTGTCTTAATTTTAGTATTTCTCCCTAAATCACAATTTGAATAACTTATTGGAAATTTAGAAATAATTAGATAAATACTGTAAAGCTAAAACGCAAGGAAAATTAAGAGTCCTGAGTCATTATGATTATCGGCTCCTACTGCGTAACTCAAAAGATGTTTTAATTTTTAACCTCACCTGGGAAATACTTTTAATTAATCAGTGAAATTTAATATTGAATAATATGTATGAGGATAATTGATAAATAATCAATGTATATGTTTTTATAATGTAATATTAGAATTGTTAATATATAAACATGTTTCTTTAAAATTTAGAAAATGAGAGTTATTACCTATTGGCGTAGCAACATGACAATTTTAGTCGCCATGACCAGTCCTTTGAGCTAACAGTAGTACACATTTTTTTTATCCTTATAATTAATATGTTGGTAACTATTTTGGTCCCTTATGACCAGTCCTTAAAAATATTAAAATACTTTATATTATATATATATATAATAATATATAATTATATAATACATATATATATATAATTATATATATATTATATATAATATATATATAATTATATATAATATATATATATATATATATATATATATATATATATATATATATATATATATATATATATATATATATATATATATATATATATATATATATATAATTATATATATATTAAAAAAATAATGTGATAACTTAATGAAATTTAATAAAATGAAAATAAATCTCAAAAAATATTGAATTAATAGTATCAGAACATTTTGGTGATTTGAAAATGTATATAACTTCTTTGTTATACTTTCTCATGGATTATTGCTATTTTTTTTTTAATTTAAAATATTTTTATCAAGTATATGGTTGTTATATATTTTAATATGCAAGTTAGTGGTAATACCAATCAGAAAGAGAACATGCAGATTTAACGAAATTAGCAACTGTACAGAATTTAATACCGCAATTCGATAATCAGAGCGCGGCTACCCCACAATACTTTCTTGACCAAGTAGAGGCTGTAACGAGTTTGGCTACCAGTACTCCTGAACAAAAGCTTTTAATCTTAACATCAAAACTTCGAGGTGGCGCTCTCACCCAAATAATAAACTATCCAGAGTTAGCAAACGAAACAGACTATGAAAAATTCAAAACTTTATTTAGGAATTATTTTCCAAGTGAAGCAAGTCTTGCAACGCGCCAACAAGAATTCACTCGATGTAGACAAAACATTTCGGAAAGCGTTAAAGTATTTGCAAGCAGAGTATCAACAGCTACACTAAAATTTTTTGGAAATACGGATATCAATGAACCTTCACTTAAAAAGCTACATGATCCAATAAAACTTGCAAAATTTGCTGAAGGCTTACTTTCTCAATACCAACAAAGCATATTATTAAAAGATCCACAAAACTTTGAAGACTTTGAAGAAGAACTAACGCAGATCTGCTGGAAAAAAACAAATCTTTAACAGGATCGTACATTGGAATAAAATCGTGCATTAAACAGGCATCGGATAGATGACTCTTCAGATGTATCAAAAGCTTTACAGGAATTCACACAAATAGTAATAATAATAATATAATAATAATAATAATTTTATAATAATTTTCTCACTATAGAGAACAGCTGGAATTTTTACGGTGTACCCCACCAGCACTCACATAGTCTGAAACAACAAGGAAAACTTGAGCAAAGTATAAGCACAAATAATACAGTAATACAGCATACAGTTATTTCTAGGATAAGCTGGGTCCCACCTTCGTCAGTGCAAAAGTACCAACCAACCCGAGGTCCAAATGGGGAATGGGCGAATTTTTACTTTCCCTGCAATACATGGTAATGTATAGGGAAAGTATTGGAATCATGTCGAAAATCGCAACTCGAGTTTTCGACGGATCTACACGTTTCGAGACCTCTAGAATACGAAGAAACTATTTTTAGCGTGACGTCTGTGTGTGTGCCTATGTGTCTGTCTGTGTGTCTGTCTGTGCAATGTATGTATCCACTCTAACTAAAAAACTAATGGACCGAATTTCACAAAATCTGGTATAAGTCACTTGCATGAGACCCTGGTGCTGATTAGTTTTTGGTAGGATTTGTAAAAACAGAACCTGCCTTTTTTTGCAAAATGGCCCGTAAAAATTTCATGTATCCACTCTAGCTAAAATACTAATTGACCAAATTTGACAAAATTTGGTAGATAAGTTACTTGTAGTATGATCTGGTGCTGATTAGATTTTGGTACGATTTGGAAAGGAAAAACCTTCCCTTTTTTACGAAATGGCCCATAAAAATCGCCAAAATCTAAAATAAAAAACTACGTATGCTAAAATATACCCATTAAATACTTGTTTTATACGTAATTTTTAACGAAGAAAAGAATAAGACCAACTCCATTACACTAGGACTAGCCGTTCTCGAAATATTTTAGTTTTTTCGTATTTTCTCTGCGCCACCTTTGAAAATAGGTTCAATTACCAAATGAGAAAGAAAATTGAATTAAAAGTGAATTAAATTTAAATAAAATAAAGAAAACGTGGATATAAGTCTGCAGGGAAAGTCATGTGCTGCCCACATCAGATTTTTACTTTCCCTGCAATACATGATAATGTATAGGGAAAGTATTGGAATCATGTCGAAAATCGCAACTCGAATTTTCGACGGATCTACACGTTTCGAGACCTCTAGAATACGAAGAAACTATTTTTAGCGTGACGTCTGTGTGTATGTCTTTGTGTCTGTCTGTGTGTCTGTGCAGATATTGTATCCACTCTAACTTAAAAACTAATGGACCGAATTTCCATTTTTTAGTAGGTAGGTAAATCACTTGTGAGCGAATCTAGTGCTGATTAGTGTTGGGTACGATTCGGGATAAAAGAACTGGCCTTTTTCTACGAAATGGCCAGTAAAAGCTTGTATGCACTCTAGCTGAAAACTAATGAACCGAATTTCACAAAATTCGCTAGATAAGTCACTTGTGGATCACTCTGGTGCTGATTAGATTTTGGTACGATTCGGAAAAAAATAACCTGCCTTTTTTTGCAAAATGACCCGCAAAACTCTCCAAAATCTAAAATAAAAAACTACATATGCTCAAATATATCCATTAAATGCTTGTTTAATACGTAATTTTTAACGAAGAAAAGAATAAGATCAATCCCATTAGACTAGGACTAGCCGTTCTCGAGATATTTTAGTTTTTTTGTATTTCCTCTACACCACCTTTGAAAATAAGTCCTGTTATCAAATGAGAACGACAATTGAATTAAAAGTGAATTAAATTTAATTAAAATAAAGAGAACGTGAAAATAAGTCTACAGGGAAAGTCATATGCTGCCCACATCAGATTTTTAAAAATTAATGTGTAGCACCTTTAGAAAATATTCCCCCTTTTATAACAGAATTCTAACCTTCCTGGAGACAAAGCAACCAAACTAACAAATTGGACAGTCATACACATACCATTAGCCCCTTGTACATCTTTGCTGTGATAATACCATTAGCCCCTTGTACAGCTTTGCTGTGACAATACCATAGCCCCTTGTACAGCATTGCTGTAACAATACCATTAGCCCCTTGCTGTACACATCCATGCTGTACACATCCATGCTGTACACATACCATTAGCCCCTTGTACATCTTTGCTATGACTAATGGTGTACATACCATTAGTTCCCCTTGTACAACTTTTGCTGTGACAGACGTTAAGTCATTTCAGTATGTAGAGAATGTCATGTGCTGCCCACATCAGATTTTTTTATTACTATGGAATATAAATGTATAAGAACGTCGAGTAACTCACAATATAAACATTTATATTAATAATTCAAAGTATTTAACAATCGAACTTAATGAATTTGCATGAATGCTAAAATACTCTTAATATTTTCTGGATTCTAAAGTTTTTTTAAGAAATGGCGCTGTTATCACAACTTTACGCTCCATTTATCCTGAGCCCAGTTACGGTTTTATGAGCTTTGCGGAGAATGACATATAGGCAGAATTTCCCACCGTTTAGTCCAATGGACACCGGAAGATAACATACAGATAGCACCTTACGGAAAATATCCACGTCATTTACAATTGAAGTTCGCGTTTTTCTAAAGATTCTGCTCAAGGTTAATCTTAGCCACGAGGAGAATACAGGGGGGTACACTCATAGCGAGCTCGGGTGTATCAAAGTATTGGTTGTTGTGGATTTTTATTTTCTCATACTATAGAACAGGGATCGGCAACCATTTTTACATTACTTCTGGCCCGCAAACATCAACACAACAATGAAAATTCGATTTTAAAATATATATTTTCTAGAATTTAAAATATGTTTTAATAATTTCCCTATCAAACCATGGGAGTATTGCAGGATTTTTTCCCCAGAAGGGTGCTAAAATGTATTGCATTCAAAATTTAGCAATTACTATCCACCTTACAATATGTGGTATTACCAAGTAAATTTGAGCAGATGGTATGAGCATCACAATAGCACTTTTAAAAACTCACATGCACCCTTTTAAAAAAATTAATGTGTACTATCTTTAAAAAATATTCCCCCTTTCATAACAGAATTCTAACCTTCCTGAACACAGAGCAAACAAACTAACAAATTGGACATTCATACACATACCATTTGCAGTAATCTGAAGTTTTCCATTCAGGTATAAGTTTAAATGGCTTTCATTAATATACACGTAGGAGAATACACAGTTGTGGTTGAATGTTCTAATTTGAAAAAGCATTTTTTTTCTCTTATATTGGCTTTTAATTAAATTAATAATTTTCCAAGGAGGTGCGGTGCTTTGGCACCCCCCTGAATACGCCCATGTATCAAACTGTATTTATAGAAATAAAAGCAATATCGTTATATCTCTGTCGTTAGCGCATCTATACCAGATGATTTTGTGTACACACCGTATTCGATTGCTACAGAATGACTATCTCCTTTCGAAGTTTATTAGTATTAGACAAACAAACTGCAAATTGATGTGTTTTTTACTTTCCCTGCAATACATGGTAATGTATAGGGAAAGTATTGGAATCATGCTGAAAGTTGCAACTCGAGTTTTCGACGGATCTACATATTTTCGGACCTCTAGAAAAACTATCTTTAGCGTGACGTTTGTGTGCATGTCTGTGTGTCTGTTCAATGTATCTATCCACTCTAACTCAAAAACTAATGGACCAAATTTCATAAAATTTGGTAGGTAAGTCACTTGTGCAGATTAGTGTTTGGCACGATTCGGAATAAAAGAACCCTTTTTTTTTTTTTTTTTTTTTTTTTTGCGAAATGGCCAGCAAAAATTACATGTATCCTCTCTATAGCTAAAAAACTAATAAATCAAATTTCACAAAATTCGGTATATTAGTCACTTGTGAGTTATCCTAGTGCTTATTGGATTTTGGTACGATGCGGTAAAAAGGAACCTGCCTTTTGTTGCGAAATGGCCCGCAAAAATTATATGTATCCACTCTAGTTGACAAAACTAATAGTCCAAATTACACAAAATTTGTTAGATAAGTCGCTTGTAGGATACTGTGATGCTGGTTAGAATTTAATACGATTAAAAAAAATCTGTTTTTTATTTTATTTTTATTTACTTATTTTTATTTATTTATTTATTTATTTTTTATTATTATTTGTTTTGCGAAATGGCCTGCAAATTTAAAATGTTCGATCCAAAATAAAATGTTATATATGCTCAAATGTATTTATTAAATTCTTGTTTTATACGTAATTTTTAACGAGAGAGACAAAATGAATAAAATCCATCTCATTACTCTAAGGTGGACCATTCTCGAAATATTTAAATTTTTAATTTTGAGGAAATGAAGACGATTTTCACAGTAGTTAAAAAATTATTTAATAAAATTTCTTCAACTTAGTAGTTAAGTCCCCTGGTGGTTATCCTGATGCTGATTTGATTTTGATATGATTAGGAAATGTATAATCGATTTTTGGCGAAATGGCCTGCAAAGCGAGTCAAATTCTGAAATAAATGACTAAAATTGTTGAAATATATTAATTAAGTACTTGTTCTACAGGTAAAATTTGACAACTAAGCGAATAAGTCTGACCTCATGACTGTAGGCTAAACCTTTCTCGAGATACTGTAGTTTTTTGGAATTTTAAGAACCTGAAGAATTTAAAGTGAATTAAGTTGCCAAGATGCAATAATGTATATAATATCAGAACAAATTGAATATAATATCAGAATGACAAATTTTATATAATATCAGAAAATTGTCCTTATTATTTTCTGCAATTAAACTCAATTTAATGCATAATGAAATAATAAATTACAAAATGAATTTGAATCTGTAGGGAAAGCCATGTGCTATTTACATCAGATTTTCACTTTCCCTGTAATACATGCTAATGTATAGGGAAAATATTGGAATCATGCCGAAAATCGCAACTTAAGTTTTCGACGGATCTACACGTTTTGGGACCTCTAGAATACGAAGACTATTTTTAGCGTCACGTCTGTGTCTGTCTGCGTGTATCTGTCTGTCTGTGTGTCTGTGCGTCTGTCTTGCAATGTATGTATCCACTCTAACTCAAAATATAATGGACCGAATTTCATAAAATTTTGTAAGTAAATCCCTTGGGTGTGACTCTGGTGCAGATTAGTTTTGGCACGTTTCGGGGAAAAAAACCCGCCTCTTTTTGCGAAATGGCCGGTAAAAATCTCATGCATCCACTCTAACTGAAATACTAATTGATAAAATTTCACAAAATTTGGTAGATAAGTTACTTGTGGGGCACTCTGGTGCTGATTAGATTTTGATACGATTCGGAAGAGAAAAAACAGTCTGCTTTTACGAAATGGCCCACAAAAAGAGCCAAATTATAAAAAAAAAAATTACGTATGCTCAATTGTATCAATTAAATGCTTGTTTTATACGTCATTTTTGACGAGAAAAAGGATAAAACCAACTCCATTACTCTAGGACTAACCGTTCTCGAGATATTTGAGATTTCTTTCATTTTTGTTACGCAGTCTTTGGGAAAATGTCCAATTACCAAATAAAAACAAAAATTGAATTAAAAATGCAAGTTTAGTTTCATTTTGTGTAATTAAATTCAAATTAATGAATTCTTAAAGAAACAAAGAAAAAATGAATTTGAGTCTACAGGGAAAGTCATGTGCTGCCCACATCAGATTTTTTGTTATCGGATGAAAAGTGGATCATGTCTCTTGCATTTATGGTAGTAGGTAGGACTAAATGAACCTAATGTTAAACTACAAAGAAAAGATAAACTTATGGCTGATATGTTTTCAGCCATAAAAACGTTTTAGCCATACTATGTTATTTATAAACACACGAAAGAAGGAATTTTGTAACATTAGAAATTTCAGCAGACTAATCAATGTCGCAAAAGGACATATTTGTTGACATTATCGAAGCCCTTCAAAATGAATTTTCGAAGATGTTTGTAGATTTTAGCGAAAAATATTGCGACCTGCGATTATTTTTTAACCTTTCTGATGCGGACGTTGATAATGTCTCGGCTTTTACTCTAAATGGAAGTTTTGGAAATTCAGATTGACCCTGAGAAGTTCTTTTCAGGTGGAAAATGTCATCCAGTTGCATAGCAACTAATTTTCCTTGATACTGAAAAGTTTTTTTCAGGTGGGAAAATCTCATCCAGTTGCATAGCAACTCATTTTCCTTGACACTGAAAAGTTTTTTCAGGTGGGAAAATCTCATCCAATTGCATAGCAACTAATTTTCCTACAATCAAAAGTTTTGCAAAAAGATACATAATTGCATTTGGCAGCACTTACATCTTCGAATAAATCTTTCTGATGATGAATCGCAGGAAAAATGAATTTTCCATTCGACTAACTGCGATGAGCATCTTCACAGTACCATACAAATTTGCATTTCACAAATGAAATCCGACATAGAAAAATTAGCTCATAAAAGTTTTTGCTTTCTTTTACTATTATCTGAAGTAAGTATTGTTTTCCTGAAAATCTTTTAATTCGTGATTTTAATGGGTAACATGGGTAACCACGTTTCAAGACCCTCTAAATCGAACTTTTTTCGAGCATTTTGGAAATATATCGGCGTGCGTGTGGTATAATTAAAAAAAGAATGCACGCCGTCGCACCGCTATGAAATTTTATGTGATAGACGCATTATAATAGAAACTAAAAATAAATAGAATATTAATTTGCACGATTAGTACTTGAATTATTTGAATTTGAATATTTTCAAAATATAATTTCTTCCTTCTTTCTTGTGACTTGTTTGCACTTACGAAGCGAATTCCGAGGTTAACTGAAAATCATAAATTACGTCGTATGGAATGGGCTCGGGAACACATGAACTGAGACAACCAATGGATAACTGCTATATTCAGTGATGAAAAGAAATGGAATATTGATGGCCCAGATGGATGGGTATCATACTGGCATGACCTGCGGAAAGAACCGAGGTTTTTTTTTAGCAGAAAACAAAGTCGTTTCTTGATGGTGTTGGGAGCGTTTTGCTTTAGGGGTACGTTATCCTTAGCCTTTCTTAGCGGTAAGCAAAATGCGCTAAATTACCAACAAAGATTAAATGATTACATATTACCAGAATCTGCGAATCTAGCAGGACCAAACTTCTGTCTTCAGCATGATCATGCTCCCATTCATGCGGCAAAGTCAACGAAACTTTGGTTGCAGTGTAATAACATTATGGTTATGAATTGGTCGGCCAAAAGTCCCGACTTGAATCCCATAAAAAAAACCTCGGAGGCCCTATACAGAAGAGTTTATGCGAATAGGCGACAGTTTTCATCTTTGGCTGAATTAAAGTGTGAAATTGAAAACTGCTGGTATAATTTAGACCCAGAAATTCTTCATTCTCTTATTCTGTTAATGCCAGATCGTGTTTCTCAAGTTATGAAACGAAATGGACATCACATTCGTTAAATAAGTTTATTTTTTGTTATTTGTGAATAAACTTTTGAAACAAGTTTTTTGATGCTCTTTTTTGTTTACTTCGTGTATAGAAACCTGCAAATCAAACAGGTATATTTATGGTTTTATATTGCTTATTAGTCGTTATTAAATATAGCGATGAAATTGCATTTCTTGTTTTCTTCTTCTGATATCTATTGCTTATACTAAAGTGCATACACTTTTGATACGTACCTTATAGATAAATATATACGACAAAATTGCAAAGAAAGAAGAGGCAATTGCCTTCATATTGCCAAAAAAGTTGGCGGAAGAGCGATTGTGAAATCTTCTCAGTCCCGATTAATGCCTAGCTACTAGGCCATGGCACACTCTCGGACGCCAGCATATGAATTAGCAAATTCCCCGAATTGTCGTCATAAAGTTGGACATAAGACAAGTATGAAGCCACAAGAAATCTATAGAAATTTGGACAAATCAGGAAATTAACCTATAAAAACCCTATATACAACACACCACCTACACATACAACCATCATCACCAACTTCATTTCCTCTTAATCTTCCACTATATGTCCACTTTCCGTAATTCAAACTTATGTGTTAAATTTTTTCCTCTTCTTTTACCCTCGTTGTCATTTACAAAATTGCAATTCCTATATATCCCTATTTATAGGAATTGCAATTTGGAAATGTTATGGATTTCATGGATCGATCATATGGATCGTATGGATCGATTATGATTCACCAGAAAACAACAAACGATGTGTCGGTTAAGGCTCAAAACATTCTGTTATCCTGGAGTTAACTTAGCTTTCAGGTTTATTATTGCATATTTTTTAGAACAGTAGAAGGCATTCTTCTGAAGTTCTTGAAATTTTATAATACACTTTTTAGAATGTTCTTACTCTTTTGCCTACTTTATCACCTAAAGGCGTGACAAAATAAGGACCAACTTGAAAAGACAGATAGCCAAAAATGTTGTAAGAAAATGCTTTGCATTATGTTTACTGATGAACAGCAATAACGACAAAGGCTGTCGAAGTTCTGGCAATATAATTGGATGTGGTTTCAGTTATTTGCATAAGCAAACGCGCCTTTTAGGCCAGAATTGTTCTTTTATTACCTTTTAGTTCTAAAAGTTTTCTTGTGGTTTGAAATATGTATACCTTTCCAGTTAAAGCCAAAGTTATAGGATTCTGGACAATATTGAGTTTTTTCACCCCACTTGTTCTAATCCTTGTTTTTTTAGAATGAACAATAATTGATAACCTGGATGCTGGTGATAAGTCTTCTGATTGTTGAAATGCTCACAATCTTGCAACATTTATGTTGGACCAAAATTGCTCTTTTTTAATCTTTATCGCTTGAAATTTTGTATTTTGGTAACGGTATAATCAGATACTTGTCAACCCATTTAGCCATACTGAAATTTTTTTCAGAATTCCAAGATATATATACAAATTTGTCGCATCTTATATGTTTCATCTACTTCACTTCTTAATATAAAACCAAAAGGATTGTAATGCGATGTTTTAGGAATGTCAACCAATATTTCAGATTTGAAATAATGTATTATCTCGTAAATTAGATGGTGATTTTTTTCTCATATTGTTATTCCCGACTCAAATATTTCGTACTTACTATATCAGTAACTGTTTTTGAGAGGCTAAGGGAAATTACTGCAAGAATATGTAATATAATAATCAATAGTCGCTCTCAGATTTCCACAGTTTTTTTTTTTCGATAAAAATATTGAATTAAACACATCGCAAAAAAAAAAAAAAAAAAAAAAAAAAAAAATTCTACTAAATATTTAAAAGGATTTGCTAATAATTGCTAGACGTTAAACTGTTATAAATGTATAAATTTTAATGATTTCGTTAAAACAAATAAAGTTTAGTTTCAATATATGAACCACGCACATGAAATCGTTGTATGATTTGCATTTTCATAAAAAATAAAAATAAAAATATTGATTTTTTAAACTTTAGTCAGAAAAATGAAAAGGATTAAGTCATTCTTTCAGTAGGAGTTCGCTATCTATTCTTTCAAAAATAAAATAATATGTGGTTTGAAAATATCAACCACGTCCACGAAATTAGAGTAATATTTACATTTTTAGAAGAAAAAAAAATAAATCTATTAATATTTTAGAAATTTGCCTAACAAATGAAAAACAAACGGTAGCAGGAATGGAGTAGTTCTCTTTCTATTCTTTTAAAATATAAAAAGTGTGGTTTCAGGATATTAAACAAGGTCACTAAGTTTTAGTAAGATTTGCATTTTCAAAAAATAAATAAATAAATAAATAAATAAATAAATAAAAATCATTTTCTTTTTTTTAATCTTAAAAATAAAAAAAATAGCTTCATAGGTGAGATGCGAGATTTTTAGTCTATAGACAAAGTGTGGTTTCAGGATATAAACCACTCCCCCGATATTTCTGCAAAATTTGCACTTAGAAACATTTAAATATATATATATATATATATATATACATGTGTGTGTGTGTATATATATATTAATTTGTCAAGAAAAATGAAAAACGAACTTCTACAGGTGTGATTTAGATTTGCATCACCGGAAAAATATTTTAATAAAAGTACAATTTTTGTTCTTTATTTGTATTGAAAATGAAAAGGTAGTTAGACTGTGAACTTTCGCATGGGTGATTGAAAATTGAGATTTCGGAAAGTTATTTTTTACAATGTGTTTCAAAAATAATATTTTAATGAATGAGAAGACCTCAGTTAGTGTGCCTCTCCCCCCCCCCCCCCCCCCCACTAAAAACAAATCACTCCTTTGGCACCGGAAGAATTATTAAAGAGGACATTTTTCTTTTGACACTTTAGATTTGGAGCTAATAACTGAAGATAACCAGAATAACCCTTTTAATTTCTTGTAAGCCGTCAATACTCGAATCAGCTCACTAGCTTGAACAACTTTATTAAACTACACACACCGTCCAGTGAATTAGAAACATGGGAACATGTATGCAAATGTAGATCACAGGCTGATGTATGCAAATTACGTTGGTCATGGGAGGTACACGTGATCGCAACACCGCTATAAGAATGCTGTCGATATGTTACGAGAGAAGTGGAGCTAAATAGGGAAGAAGACAGATTTGCCTGTTTGAAAAAGGTCTTATTGTGAGGGCCCTTTTGGCAGGCGCCACGATTGCCAGAACAGAACAACTTACTGGCTTCTCGAAAGGTGAGATATCCAAAGTGTTGTTGTTGAGACCCAGACCGTCCGACGGTGCAAGGTAACGATATCCAAAATGTATATTAGTTGGAAACAGAACCCCTCAGACATTGCTTAAAAGGCGGAACCTTCGGGGAGTAATCAAGCTCTTTGGGCGGAACTGTGGATCGAAAATCAAGCCCGTGATCGGCATCGACGCCTTGTATGGCAGAAAAAGGGATCTACTGTGCAGCAACCATTCAACAAAGGCTCAGCCCAACCGATTTCGACCCGAACAATGCGTGGAAATTGCAGCGAATCGGTGCAGGCAGTCGCATGCTTGTGCAGAGATATCTCCTTTCAGCGAAGAACCTGAATTACTATATGTAATGTTACTTTCATTTCTTAAATGGTGTTTAATTCCTTAAATGACAAATTATGATATCATAGGAGGCAACAGGTTTCAATGTATTGCAAAAAAATTCGGGCTGAAACTGGCTTTGAGTGTTTTCGTGACGGGTCAAGCACGGGTGGATTATTTTTAAATAAATCTCGGGCTTTGGCCGAGTCAAATCTTTATTTTCCGGCCGGATAGAATTTTAAAATAGACCCATTCAGACCTCTAGTCTCTAAATAACTGGCTTTTGATTTAGCTTCTTTCCTTTCCTCTACAGACTTCAGGAGGAACCATAATTACTTTCCTTATATACATAATGTATAAGGAAAGTATTGTGACGGGGTCGAAAATTCGAATTCGAGTTTTCGACGGGAGAGTACGTTTCAAGCATCCCTGATCACGAATCAAACATTTTTGAAGTGATGTCTGTGTGTGTGTGTGTGTGTCAGCGAGTCTGTGGAGACGATAACTGACGAACGAATGGACCGAATTAAACCAAATTTGGTACAAAAATCACAATCGGTAAACACTGGAAGCCTATTGTTTTTATACGCAATCGAATGTTCGGAACCCCCCTAAATTTTCGAATGAAATTTTGAAAAAATCGTCAAAAAATCAAAACCACGAATAAAGTTACGCAAATAGACATTTCTTATGTAATTTTTCATTAGAAAACGATTGACGTAAATTTTAGAACGCTAACATGAACCGTTCTCGAGATATTGCACATTTTTCATAAAAATTATCAAAAAGTCATATAAAATTAAAAAGAAAATATTTCCTATTGAGAAACATGTTCACTTTTCATATGTAATACCATGCGATAAATTAGATGACATCATTCTCGTGGATCTAGCTCGTTCCATTCATGAAAAAGATACTTTGAGTAATACTTTTGTATTTGAACGCCAATAGTCATTTATCTGCTGTAAGACTAACTTATTTCTTTGTCCATAACGCTTGGCGAGATTTTGGCGACGAATTTGGCGGAATGTCGCCAACTTGGCGACTTTTTGAAATGTTGCCGAATTAACGAAAATCTCGCCAAATGGATAAAAATGACGCTAAATCAATAAAAATGACGACTAATTGTCGAAAATTCAATATCTTGGTAAAAATATTAGTATCGACTATAAGAAAAACCTATTTTTTTTACTGTAAAAATAGTAAATTCATTACATTATATAAGGAAAGTCATGTGGTGCCCACATCAGATATTTTTAGTATGTTGTTCAGACGATCTGTAGGATCTATGGGAATGTATAAATGAATAATATCACCCAATTAGTGAACCCAAATGAAATATATTCAACCCTATGGGACCTAATTTTTCAAACATTTTTTAAGCGGATTTAAAATTCACAAATTGCTTCGAAAATTTTAGGTAATATTCAAATTATTCCATTAAATATATAAAAAAAATTTCAGCAAAATATATTCAGTAGCTTTTTAAATAAAAATTAAAATAATAATTGCACCTCTTATATAAAGAGATCACGTGACCATATGAAAAGATCACATGACCAACTTCAAAATAAAATATGGCATCCATCTTGTTTCAAAATTGTGATTTTTAAAGTTCTTTTTAATTAATATTGAGTATTCTATTTGTCCTAAAACCGCTTTTTGCTTAACTTCTGTGCATCTACATACTGAAACAACGCAATGACAATATATTTGAGTTTAAATGATCATCCAAATTTGATTATTTTTACAACGAAGCTTATTTTTTACTTATGTAAAATGTAAACAGCAAAATATGTAGGATGAGTTGTATAAGAATTGCTGCATTTTCTTAACGCAAAAGTATTTAGCTCATGGAGTCTGCATAGCTGATATGAATGAAATATCCATTGATTTTACATAGAGAAGGACGATTTTTTTCGATGAAGTTTTAAGCATAGAGTTTAATTACTTGTAGCTCCATGGGCTTAAGTTTTTAAATAAAATAAATTATTTTAGTACTGTGATGAATGAAATGAATGGGAAAATGTTATGAATGAAATGCTGCTTTTATAGAAAGAGCCAGGCGTGTTATTTTTTCTATGACGTCATTTGAATGAATGTCAGTTGTTTTCAATGAAGTTTTCAAATATAATAAACTATTGCAGTATTATGATGATTTAAAAAATATTACCGATGAATGTATCGCATTTTAGAGATGTTTAAACCAGGCAATTTATATTTCAATGCCGTCATTTGAATGAAGTTCATTTTTTTCGATGAAAGTTTAAGTTTTCAAATATAATAAATTAATGTAGTATTGCGATAAGTTTCAAAATATTACTTAGGAATGTATTGCATTTTAGAGATGTTTAAATAAAATTGCATTGGAGTTGGAAAGTGTTTCATAATCAATGCTTTAAGCATGATTGATCTTTCTTGTTTATTTATTTATTGCTGGTAAAAACAGATTGTTTTTCTAGTTTAAAGATTTTTAAACGATAAATTGAATGGGGATTCAGTAGATTTTTTTTTATCATGTGTTTAGGAAGCATTTTGAAACTTTTTCATTTCTGGGGGGGGGGGGGAGGATTGAACCCCCTAAATCCCTCTTTAAATACGCCCCTGTCAAGAAGGTACATATAAACGCTCTGTTACAAAAAGAATATTATGAAGACGCATGTTCCAGCAGGACAAGTTTCCAGAACTCGCCATGTTGGCTATAATTCACCAAATTTGTCGTGAAAATCACTGAATTTGTCGCGATTCGAACCTTAAAACTATATATAATGTTCCTGTTTAAATATCTGAAAGAATCACTTCCGTTACGCACTTCAGTTTCATCACAATTTACTCCATACCCCCCATCCTAAGATGTTTTACATCAAATAATCGTAATTTGGATGAAAAAAAACTTAAATAAAATAAAACAAACTACATAATTATTCTTGAAGCACATTTATTGTCCAATTCATATACAAGTGTAGAAAACAAATGAAAAGTGCCTCTAAAATGTGTAGAAAACTCTAATAAATAAATCCAGTATAAAAGTCGATAAATGTTATAAAGTAAAGGCATTATAAACAGTGAGCAATAATGCAAAAAGGCGATCCAAACAGTGAACACTATAAACACACACATTCACAGTTGAATTCACATTTTAATACTGGGCGGTTACAATATTAAGACACTCTCAAAAATCCCCTGGAATAGATTTGTCCTAAAAACATTACTAAAAGTAGAGCACTCAGAATAAAGAAAATGTTTTTTTCCCGCCATTCATGATAATGCACTCAAATAAAGGATAAAAGGTAAATGCAATACATTTTTACTTAGATAATGTAGTCATATACAAATATTTTATAAATAACCTATAGCGACTAGAACTAAACCAAAAGCTAACGTCTATTTCAATAGACTGTAACACTACTAACATGCCTGCTCGTTAGATATATGTAAAACAAGAAAAACACAACCTGGATTTTTCCCCCCTATAATTTATTAAAATGTCTTGAGTTCGCCAAAATGTGTAATTACACATCCAGTATACACCAAAATACCTACATACTCCTCAAATTTTTACCAGTATGTAAAAATACGCACATTTTTAATAATTAAATGTAAATTTTTTTACGAGTTTTTCTGCATTTTTATATTTTAGTTACAGTATCTATTTTTAACCCTATCGTATGTTATTCCGCTGTTAAAAATTTGCTACAACAAAATTTGCATCGATACATTAATAAACTTCTTCAATATACTGCTAGGCAGTTGTTTTCTCTTAACACACTTACATGATAAATTTTTGTTACTATATAATATTTATACAAACTTGTTGTCTATCAATAAATTAACTTTTACTGTTTTTTGAACAGTATAAAATAGGGTTGGCTGGTTTAAGAATAGTTTTAAGGGGATAAAAAAAGGGGTTTTTTTCCAACCTTGGTATAAATATAATTTATTAATAAATACAATAACAAAAATTGATTATCCATAAATAAAATTTATCTGTATTTGTGAATAAAAAACCTCTGTTAGGAAACTACCATAAAACAAAATTATAAAGATACCAACTAATTTCAAAAACAAAATGAGCATGCTTCAAAATTAGAGAAACAAAGCAGTCACTCCATAAAAGCAGGGAAAAATCTATAGACACATGTTTTATTAATATTATTTTTTGGAAAATAAGTACTGCCGATTTTAGAGAAATAAAAGAAAATTATTTATGATACCACCCATTATTATTAGTTTGAAATACTCCCCATTTTGGAAAGTTACTCTTCAAATTTTAGAAAAGGAGTAAATGTATCCATCTTAAAAGTTAATTGTGGTGATCTCTGTCTCAGGTGTGATCTCATTAACTGCAGGACAGAGTAATGATGGCAATTGAGCCATCTCAGGCATTCACATAAGGTAGAATCTTAGAGGGACACAAATTTTTACAAATTGCAAATGATGAAAAGTTTGAGCTTCGCCTTACATACCCAAAATTCTTTGCTGCAACCCAACTCTATGGACAAATTCACAATTTTTTTTTTGTGGGGAGGGGGGGGGGGGGGGGGAGAGAGGGAGGTTCAAAAAATAAAAATTAACACCACAAATGAAACATATATTAGTGTTTCTTAAATTTTCAGTCAATTATTATTCATCATCTATACAACATTTTTAAATAAATTTCCATAAGCAGATTCATAAAAATGCAACTGAAAAATATATCCCTAAGCAATGAAAAAGGCAGGATAATCATACACTCATATTAGGTGCATTTATGGCGTAAAACATATTTTCATTAATTTATACAGCTCACATACATTTAAAGGCAAGAACTCATACAAAGTAACACTATATAAAGTTCTGAACAATGTATTATGATAGGCATAAATGACATTTCAAAAATATGTTGTCATATCTTTAGTCATAAAATGGATGGAAGTTGCAGTGATTTATTGAAATTTATAATGGAATTCAACTATAAATAGCAATTACAAAATAGTTGTACTGTTGTCTGCCACATTTAAAAAGTAGGTAACATACATATTATAGATATAAACATCTATAAAGCATGCTTCTTTCAAATTTAAAATATAAAGTATTTAAAATAATAAGTTTTAAAATATAGTTTAACACATAATCAAAATTAAGGCCTCAATAGTAATTTCACCATTAAAACTAATTCCATGTAAAAATGTTAAACAGCTAAAGCCTCAATTAAACAATTCATGGCAATGTATAGAGCTGACTGAGAGTTGTGGATCTGCACTTGGCTCTGTACTTTGGAAGGCCCCACCCTTAAAGATTCGTCCTCAGTTTTGATGAACTGTCCCTATCCTGGCTTTATGTTTATCCCCACACTGTATTTCTTCTTTAAAGTTATAAAATAATGAATATAAGACTGGAGCCACAATCTTGCTATTAAAAAATCAGTTAATCTGGCAACAATGTAGCAGTACTGGGAATTCTCCGAGGCCTTTAGTGAAAAAATATCAGCGAACACTGCTATATTGAACAAAATCCATTCTTCCGACAAATATACAGCAATAAATTAGTGAAATGCAAACAATTATGTAAAGCCAGTTTTCAAATCTTCAAATAAAATAATTATTATTTAAATTAAATTATTATTATTATTATTATTACTATATAATGAGTATTATTTAAGGTCCTATGTCAGATGGTGCAATGGCTGCTCATATTGGAATGCACCTTTCTGATTGCTGGAATTAAAATTTCATGTGGGCAGCACTTTACATGATTTTAACTGAAAATGTTAAATTTTTACTTTCTCATACGTAGTATAGGGAAAATATTGTTTCCCTAAAAGTCTTCGATTTCGAGATCTTCTGAACACGTTTTGACTATGTTTGGAGTGATGTCTGTCTAAAGTCTGTGGTCGATTTCTTACGTACACGTTAGCAGTCCTAAATATTAATGGATTTTCACGAAACTTCATATCCGGCTTTGTTATCAAAAAATCTAGAACCAGATAAAATTATTTAAAATTCGAGCAAAAACTTCGAAATTTTATATTTTTTTTTAACATGGCAGCATAGGACAAAATTTGACATAATCATGCATAGAAGGGTTTTATTTATGGCTCAAAGATCACGAGACTTAATAGTTTCAATCATTGTTGTGAAAAATAGCCGTGATACAAATTGTATTTTGTTTGTGACGTCATTAGCCCCTTCAGGAGGGCAAGTTAACCCCCCCTATGGAGGGGGGCATTGTTAAGTATGGTATCAATCGAAAGATTTTTTTTAGCCTTTTAAAGTGAAGGGTAACAACACTCTATAGTTGTAATCATTTGGACCCACGATACCGATTTTTTAAATTTTTTCTTGTAAAATTAAAAAAAAAAAAAATTCTGGTATGAGAAAGTCAAGTTGAGCCACACTTCAGTTAATTTTTATCAGTTCTATAAAGTTCAGAACAATGTATTATGATATATATAAATGACATTTCAAAAATATGTTGTCACATCTTTAATCTTAAAATAGAGGTGGAAACATTATACTGAAATTTAAAAATGGTATTCAACTACAAATAGTAGTTACAGGAGTGTTGTATAGTTGGTATTTATTCTGAGACAAATTTTTGCTTAAATGATCATTTATTTATCCGACAATTACGGTTCTATAAGGGCCAGAGAACTGTTAAGTCTCTGTAAAAGCAAAAACAATCATTAAACATACAACTTCATGAAGCACAGTAAAATGGATTAAACATAAATCTTTTTCTCAAATACAAATATTCCATAAGTACATTGAAGTGCATCGAGTAGTGATTTTTCTGCTAAAATGGAAAATAAATTAATTTTGTGTGCATTCTTTTACTTGACATATGTAGGAAATGCCATGCAGCCTGCATCAGAAATTATGAAAAGCATTTAACTAAGGCTTTACTGTAAATTACTTCAGAGTCAAACTCATGTTTTATATATTAATACATAATCTAAAGATTCAGATATGTGTAACATAATAACTTAATGAAATAGCACATTTGCTTGAAAATAAGCATTCTTTACTAATATTCTATATAGATATAAGACACTGAAAGAATATATTTTTAGGATAAATAAGAACAAACAACAAAAGTATAAATAACAAACATTTAACATAAATATATTTTTTTTTCTAGACTAATTATATGATTCAATTAACTAAATCATAATTGAAGTTCAAACATACACAAGCAATAGGAACAACTAAAAATTGATCGCACATACATTTTTGTAAATTTAAGCACTGTGAGATAGATGCCTTAACTATAGCCACCTGAACAAATGGTTTACTCACGAATTTGTGACAAAATTAGCCATTTTGCAAAAATGGAGAAAACTGATTAGTCACTTCGTTTTGTGTCACACAAGCAGATAGATTGATTGCTGATCGGTCATCTACACATTACAGAAGTGGAAGCAACGTGCTCATACTTGAACAGTTTAAAACTTGCCAGATGTGAACACATTGTACAGATGTAAACACATTGCTCACACTCCCACAATATATGGATAACTGATCAACACTAGACATATGCATATGCAATTTATCTGCTCGTCTAATGTAAAATGAAGTAAGTAATCAGCTTTCTCCATTTTCACAAAATGGCTGAATTTACCAAACAATCAACATAGACTAATGTTAAACTAGATAATTTTAATTAGGGCATCCCATGGGATATAAATAAGTATGCACGCTGAAAAGAAGCAAATAGCAATTAGATGTGAATTTACAGCAAAAACATTAGAAAAATAAACAAATCTGTTAAGGCTGTTAGAACAACAAATAAGTACCAAGCAAAATTAGAAAAACAATATGCTTCAAGGTGCCCAATAACATGATTGCCTATTAATCAATTGTGCACCTATAATTTGTCCGGCCTTCTAATGTCAAAATTTGAAATTTCTGCATTTATATTTACAGAAAAAATAAAATAGCTTGTAGAAAAATAATATTTTACAATAAAAGATATGTCTTCATTTTAGCAAATCCCAATATTAATCAAAAATATAAATAGATAATGAAAATAATGGATTGTTAATTTTAAGATCCCGTAGAACCCTATCAACAAGCTGTTTGTGTTTAACCATACCCCTCTAAAATCGACAACTGACAATTTTAAATCTTACACGTAGATACAAATTAGTGGCCTTATAACAAAATTATAAAAATTCAAAAGTTTAAAATTCCACTGGATTGAATGAAGAATAAGCAATCATTAAAAAAATAAGAAAACTTCAAACATATGGCATGGGATGTCAAATAAATGGGCACATTAAGACTAAGCTAAAAATACAAAATATTTTATTTTTGAATTTATTAAGAAGGGGGGGGGGGGGGGTATAAAGCATAATCTTTATTTTTTTTAGTTTTGAAAAGCATAATAAACAATAAGATATAGAAAAAGTTTAGAGATTGAACCCAAATAGAGGGAAAATAACTTCAATTCTCCAAATGGATTAGTAAATGAAGGGGGAGAAATAAAATGCGAGAGGAATTAAAAAATGAGAAATTTTTCAATGGGATATTAAAAAGTCAGGTCAGAACAAATAAAAAATACAAGTTTTATTTCATTTCTATATTAGTACAAAATTAACTTTTTATTGTCAAATTAATCAATTACAAAATTATATTTTATCTAAAACCACTGTAAATATTTTATTAAAAATCCTTTATAGAGTTAACTTTCCATTGCAATCCCCACATTAAGCCTAAATTTTGAATATCTAAAAAGATTTCATATACTTGAAAATATAATTTTCCCAATTGGCTTGGTGCAATGCACTTAAGCACATTATTACATACAACCTTAACAATTTTTGATCACAATTCAGTATCATTCAACTTAAGGTTCAAAATTAAACCTTATGAAATACATGCTAATAAACACTTTCTCAGAAAAGCATATAATTCCAATTACTTAACACCAATTCTAATATAATGAACCCAGGGGATTCTGACTAATTTTCCTAATTTAGTGACCACCAATTGTATCACTTGTGCAAATCTAAGTACACACAGTTTTCCTACATATTTACTATCACTGGTTTACTATTCTACATATTATCACATGCATGCAAATATTTAAATTTCCAAACAATTCACTGGTCATTATCCTATATATGGGAACTAGAAATTGCAGAAACACAGATATACTTTTTTGATATGCAAGTAAACTACGCAATTCATTTCATTCAGTTTTAACTGAAGATTATTTCAGTTACAAAGTCAAAGTTCAATACAACAGGCAATACAAACTATGTACATAATTCAAAACTGTCAAAGTTCATGTTGAAATTCATAAAAAAAATGTTAAAAATTCAGTTTGAAAAGAGTAATATTATAAAAGCTTTGTGTAGTATAAAAAGCACCAGGTTTTGTAATATTAAAATAAGTATTTGTATAAATATAAGTGCATTAGATAGTGTAAAAACGCTTGTAAAATGTAGGTAAAAAAAAAGAGTTAGCGAAAAGCTGTTATTCAAAAGAGCTGCCAAATTCAGAATCTGAATATATTGTGGATATATTTTACACAATTTTTTAAAATAATAAAAAAGTTAAATTCCCAGATGCTTAGCATCAATTAAATAAATTTTAACAAAAAATTTATATTTACTTTGTCAATATTTATTAACGTACTAATCAATGAACAAGTTTCAGTTTGTTATAACCATAAGTAACTATATACCATGCAAATACACTGATTTCTTTATAGTTAACTTTAAATTGATATATGGAAGTATCTGCTAGTAGTAAGTTAATGACCACCCAGGGCCTATGCTCTAAATATACTTTTCCTAAAAAGGTTTTATATAAGCTTTGCTTATAAAAGCTCTATATAAGCTTTGCTTACAAAGGCTTTATATAAATTTTGCTTATACAGGCTCTATATATGCTTTGCTTATAAAGGCTTTATATAAGCTTTGCTTATAAAGGCTTTATATAAGTACTGCCTATAAAGGCTCTATATAAGTTTTACCTAAAAAAGTTTTATCAAATAAAGGTTTTAAATAAGCTTTGCCAATGACAAATGACTCACTGAATATAATGGTGCTTTATATATTATGATGCATAAAATCATGCCTTTGCAATGACGGAAAACTTTCTATCCAAATAAATTAATAAAAGAAATGTTACTTCATAAAAATACAGTAAAATACCCAAGTTGTACATTGTTATCGTTTATAAGGCAATGTTCTGAAGCTTGAATTTCCAACTTGCATCAGTTATATATCTCATCCATTGTCAGCTAAATGAATATTAACTCACGAAGAAAAACAATGTATAGCTTAGCTTTTTCTTCACATGGAAAAAAAAATTAAAATCAAAAATATAAATGCATTCATTCTGATTGGTGGCAGAAAAATAAATAAAAGACAATTGATTCAGCTTTGTTTTGGTGGGTCGAGTGCATATCATTTGCAATAAAATAATCCCAATTAATGACTGTACAACGAGCGTATAAATGTTTTACTGAAAAAAATTTCTTCATTTTCCCACTGACAGTCTTCAGATGCATGCACCCAGCATTGTTCTTTAGTTATTAGGATAACTAAATAAATTATAAAGTCTTTCAGCAAGTATAAGTAACCACTGAGGTTGGAATATTTTTTTTTTCCAAACTCAGGCAGACAATCTAACTGCTAAATTTATAATGATCCAGATCTATTTGTCCAGAATACTTAGCGAAAAAATTGGCGACCTAGGCGACGAATTTGGCGACTATTAAAATGTCACCAAACTGAGGAAAATTGTGTTAAGTTAATGAAAATAATGCCAAATTTATAAAATGTAAAATCAATACGCAAGTAGAATATTTGCAAATTTTAGGGATATATTGAAATTCAAACAAATTAATAAATGGATGGTATATTAATTAATTATGTTATAGGGTCTATCTGTCTGTCGCACTTGGTAACGAATTTAATAACTTTAGAGACAAACATGGCAACTTATGGAAAATGTCTCAAAATTAATGAAAATATTACTTAATTGTCAAATATTCAATAACTCAAATCTACACTATTACTTAAATTTAATTTTTCAATAATCCTTATTGCTTTGAGGAAATTATTAATTTAATATTATTTATTCTAAATATAGTGAGTTTCAATGTTCATGGGGCAGCTACATTTTGTTAGGGGAACATAAATAAGTTGTGTTATGTTAAGGGATGACCTATGCATGTTTCAAATGAGAATCGTATAAGAAATAGCAATATTTAATAAGAGAGATGTATGATTTACATATGTCTGTGGACATTAGGCATGCAAGTGCTGGAGGTGGGTAGATGGGAGGAAATCTTTTGCAACTTTATAGCAGATGGGAAGTAATTTTTTGCAACTTACCCTGTCTTTTAATAGGCTTACCTATCTAGTTATTTTATAGGATAACAGTCATTCTCCCATTTATTGTACTATACAAAGTTTTAAAATGCAGATAATTGATTAGGCAAAAGCTTGATATTAAAATTTGACAGCTCTTTAAATATCTAATAGTACTAAAAAACACTAACCTGTATAATATACAAATAAAAACTACAAAAGCTTTAAAATATCATACATATGGAACGAAAAAAGTTCAGAAAAATTGTGGAAAATATTGTGACTTATATCCATTTTATGGAAAAGAGCAGTTTCAAAACACGAGGTGATTGTAAATTTGTGTATCAAAAAATGTACACAAAAATATCTGTATAAACAGTGCACATTATCCATAAGTTTTGTACTTTAAAATATAAATATTTGAAAAATTCATGTACAGTAGAACCTTGATTATCTATGCTTTTTATCCAAAACTCTGTATTAACTGGCTCCCTCTTGATTAAACAGTAATCATAATGTCCCAGGTTTCAAATCTTACCTGGTGAAATTATCTCTGAAATGCAGATGGAAAAAAAATAAAATCGATGCTGAAATTGATGAATTGACTGGGCTTTTAATTTTTTTACAACAGAACTGATAATACTAAAATGTTGCTATTATTCCTTTCACTACTGATACCACCCAAAAATAAAAATGACTTTTTAATACGCATTTTATACCTATATAAGCAAAAATAATTAAGAAAATATTTTGGTGTTAAATTTTACTACTACATATTCATGGTCATGGATATTTTACTTTTAAAATATTAAATATATTTAAAAATTTACAAAATAAAATTTTTGACTAAAATATGCATATGATAATAAAACATAATTTAAAGTAACAATTTAAAGTAACACGTAAGTATTTTGAAGGCAAAAACAACTTATTTGTCAGGACAAGCAAGGTCAACCTTTGCTTGTGAAAGCAAGATAGGCAACTGTTGTTATGACAGAAAATATGACTGGAGCAGGTAAAGGGGACTGCCAATGGAAAAATGCAAACAGACGTGAAAACCATGGAGGAAGAAAGGAGTAGAACTGGTTAGTTATCTTTCTCAATTTAGTAGGGCACTTATGCTCATAGTTTTACTCACTGAACAAGTGCTTTGAATCTTTTTATTAGATATTGATTCTCCTGTTTGGTGTTCATTCACAGCATCCTACTATTTGTCCCCTCCTCCATGGTTTTACTTATATTTTTCTCCATCGATAGCTGATTCACCTTTGTTTGCTGTTCTAACAGCAGTTAATGTTCTTGCTATAATGAATGAGGGTTGTGCCTCCTGCCTGTTCTGATGGAGGCGTCTGTTTTTTTGCCTTCAGATCTGCTTGACACTATTAATTACTTTCCCTGCAATACATGGTAATGTATAGGGAAAGTATTGGAATCATGCCGAAAATCGCAACTCGATTTTTCGCGGGATCTACACGTTTCGAGACCTCTAGAATACGAAAAAACCATTTTTAGCGTGATGTCTGTGTGTGTGTCTGTGTGTGCAGATTTTGTATCCGCTCTAACTAAAAAAACTAATGGACCGAATTTCACAAAATTTTGTAGGTAAGTCACTTGTGGGCGGGGCTGGTGCTGATTAGTTTTGGGTACGATTCGGAATAAAAGAACCCGCCTTTTTTGTGAAATGGCCCGCAAAAGCTTGTATCCACTGTAGCTGAAAAACTAATGGACCGAATTTCACAAAATTCGGTAGATGAGTCACGTATAGGTCACCCTGGTGCTGATTAGATTTTGGTACGATTCAGAAAAAAATAACCTGCCTTTTTTTGCAGAATGGCCCGCAAAAATCGTTCAAATCTAAACTAAAGAGCTACGTATGCTCAAATATATCCATTAAATGCTTGTTTAATACGTAATTTTTAGCGAAGAAAAGAATAAGACAAACCCCATTACATTAGGACTAGCCGTTCTCGAGATATTTTAGTTTTTCGTATTTTCTCTACGCCACCTTTGAAAATAAGTCCGGTTACCGAATGAGAAGGAAATTTGCATTAAAAGTGAAATAAATTTAATTAAAATAAAGAGAACATGGATATAAGTCTGCAGGGAAAGTCATGTGCTGCCCACATCAGATTTTTTTGTGCTTCATGTTGCTTGAAAGTTTCATTGATTTTATTGCATTAACAGCAGTTTAAGCTGTACATATGCATAACATGTCTTGATATATATATATATATATATATATATATATATATATATATATATATATATATATATATATATATATATATATATATATATATATATATATATTAGAATTATGTAATAATAAAAAATTCAAGTAATATTAACATCACCATAGAATCAAATTCACGGCCATAATGCCGATAAAAGAAGAGAACAGCACCAGCCCAAATTCGATGATTAGTCAGAATCAAATTCCTCCTCAGGTCTGAGTATTTAACTCTAACTAACCCAAACACATGCCTGTTTCAGATAGAGCAATAGTACATTACTATAAATATTCTAACTCAGACTACAGGCATCAAAAATAAAAAAATGAAGATAGGATACATTAAGAAAATTTGTATTACGATGCAGCATGAATCCTTCTTCTTTCACCACGTGTATGCACGATCAACTTCAACAGCTTAAATTATCTAGAAACACCGGAATGAACAAGTCGAAATTCTACCAGGGAGACAGTACGAACGTTCACAGTAATACTTCCAGACCCGTCCAGTGAGTCTAAGCTGGAGACCGGACAAGCAAGAATATTTTTAATTGGCATTTAGAGTGGTAGATAATATCAATTTTGAATTTTATTTTTTTTCAAATTTTGGTGTTTTGACATTAGACTAAATTGTAGATTAAATTATACATAAAAGAAACAACATACAACATAACAAGTTTTTGTAGATCACAGATACGTGCAGACAGACAAACATCAATAATGTTTGTAAATTTAAATGCAAATTTAAATTAAATATTTAAACATTTGCCAACACTGATCTAGTAATGAAAGAGTAAAAAAAAGGTATGTGACAGTATAATAAAGCAGCATCTTTCAGAATTACAACACCAAAATCTGTCAGTTTAAAAGCTACAAACAATTTAAAATCAAGCCCTGTATTTATCTTTCATAGTTGATAAACAAAATTATTTAATAATTTAATCTTTCATTGAAGCAGATTTTAATGAGTTATTGATTATCTACATTTTTTAATGTTCTGATTTACCAGTGGCTCCCATTAGATCTAATAATCAAGGTTCTACTGTAATAAAAGTTTTTGATAGACACTGACACAAAAGAAATTGAATAAAATTATCAACTTTTTTTTAACAACTATTAATTTACAATAGTTAAAATTTTTTAATTGACATTGAATAAATAGCTTTAATGAATAACAAATTCATTTCTAAAACTTTCAAACATTTTTCAAAAAAATAAAATACAACTATTGATTACAAATGTAATTACTATCAGTTTAATACATAAATTTGTACAAATTAGATTAAGTAAAATTATATTTATAAAATTCAATTAAAATATTCATAAAAATAATGCATCTGATTAAAGCTTTTGGCTACAAAGAAAAGAGTTTAATATTTGGCGTCTACTAAACAATAATTCAATACAAAGGAAAAAGGGTGGGATAAGATAAGCAATGCATTCCTTATCTTTATTTATATCCTTGAAGAAATGTGCTGTACAATACCCATTTTCAAAGGGAAATAGTATGCAAGCTTGTCCTAGCAAGCTAAATTGACAAATTTATCAAACGTTTCAATAAATTTAATTGCATTTAATTGCAGACATTTTCCAACAAAAGTTCAAAATACAGCCAATTTGGGCATTGTCACATAATGATTTGAGAAATGACTCAAAGTAAACAGCTAAATTGGTATGAATTTGTCAAAAATTTAATGTTATGAAAAATATTTTTAAATGTGAATGTGTACTCTGTATATATATTTCAAACATTAAAGGGTAGAGAAACGAAACCTCTGATAAGCTCAACAATTTGGAAGCTTTCTTGTTTGGCTTGTCAACAATACATATAACAGCTGTACTTAATCTCCAATTCTCACCAAACTCTATAAGCATGTTCTGTTGATAAAGTCAATAACCGAAAATTTTAGTTGTTTTTATTCACTGCCTGCAGAAATATGAAATAAAAAACAGATACAGTAATTACTGGATCCATGACAAATAAAGGCTTAAATATACCAAATAACACCACTTTAGGCACTGTTTTATAAAAATAACTCAGACTACTAACATAAACCATGCTCCAGATATTGACTATGGTATGACTATGATATTGTCAATTTGAAATTTTTGATGAAATGCCACAATTTTGCATATTGATAACACACAAGGAAAGCAAATACAAAATGCTGCATAAAAGAAATAATTTCATGTGTAATTTTAACCATAATCGTTCCTGCACTCAGATAAATGAAGTTAAAAATAATTCTACAATCCTGTACAGATAATTTTTTTTTTTGTTAATTATAAGTAGTCAAAATTTGTTTTAATTCTAGAGTATTTTGCTAATTTACTTTTAGCCATTTCATCATTTAACTGTACTTTGAACTTAAGTTGTAACATTTATATTATTAAATTTAAAGAGAATTTAAAACTGAAAATCACACAATAATCAATAAAAAAAATCATTTCACCAATTCCATATTCTTAAATAAATAAAATATTCTTAGAATTTTTATTTTTCTTAAGATTCATAATTTTCATTTTTATTAAAGATGCATTCATCTTTGCATTTCTGTTTTTAATACAAAATAATAAATATTCTTATTAAAAAGTATCTATGATTTTTTTTAATAACAGTATTTTTCATATGTAATTAGAATTAATAACATTTATGATTACAATTTGCTATAGAGCAAAAAAGAGGTGAAAACATTATATTACAGAAGGTAGTGCAAAAGAAATTAGTAGATATCCAGGATAAATATTCTAAATGAATACACAAGAAATGCATACAGTTACTGAAGATGAAAGGTTTGAATTAATACAACTGTACAAGAAAATCAGCAGTGGTTTTCAATGACACACACAGTCAACAGCAGGAAATTGAACTTAGAACTGTTTAGGTAACTCATTTAAAAGAGGGGAAATTTTTGCAAATAATTTAAAGAACCACAAGTCTTTGTCAAATATTGAGTCATGAAAAATTTAATGTTGAAAAGTAATGATTATTAATTATTAAAGTATTCATCAGAACAAATTCACAAAACAAGAATATACTATTGCATTATAGCATGGATGCCAAACAAAATAATGAAAATCCAGAAGATTTCACTGTAATATTAATTTATGATTGACACAAACAAACAAACAAAAAATGCTGTAGAATCTCAATTTCAGATGAAAGATAATTTCATGTTATAATATAATATTTTTAAAAATGCTTATATGTTGGAAGCTGCAAAGCAACTTGCAGTATACTTTTATTTAAAAGTTAAATTAAAGAAACACTGAAAATTAACATTGTTAAAATTGATAAACATAAACATTTCATTTTGTACAGAAGATGTACAAAATGAAATTTTGGAGCAAATTATAGTGATTGTATTATATATATATAAAAAAAAAAAAAAAAAAAGAGAGAGAGAGAATATTGGCTAGAAATTTTTAAGACAAGAAATATACATGTTTTCAAAAGACTAGACAAAATTGTTCCAAGAAAATCTGGAGAGTTGGTATCTATAAATATGGGTTCTTGTCAATCCTACAAAGAACATTTCTTAACTATTTTGTTACACAGCTAATGAAAACAAAAAAATTTCTATTACATCACAAAGGTTAAATTACTAAGTAAAAACATCTAAATCCAAATAAAATAATACAATTTGAATACAAAATAATTCTTTAGGTCTTTAAAAGACAAAATAGACACAGTATTTGACAAAGAATTCGCAACAAATGTACACAGTAGAAATGTATTAAACATATATATATATATATATTTCTCTTTAATCTTTAATTTTGAGTGCTAATGGGTCGGAATGGTTCAAAATAATATATACTTTATGTTATTCACTATTTTAGCGCATTTTATGCCAAAAGACAAACACTTCCACATGCAATTAAAACACTAAAACAAGTTCAGTTCACCAGCACCAGCTACCATTCATGTTCCGGACTTTAAGCACTATGAAAATACTCCATTCCTAATATTACTAATACAAAATCTTTGAAAAGAAAACCAATCTGTAACTAATTCACTGAAATACAAAACATAAGCATTTTCTTCAATGTAAATAATATTTGCTGTTATAACTGCCATTTTATGCACCAAGAATTTATTTATTAAATATCTGAATTAAATTCATTATTGTTAAGTGGTATTTAATTAAATAGTTGAAATTTACATAAAAAATAATTTTATACACCAGCTTTTAAACTGTTTGAAAGCAGAAAAATGATAAATATTCATTTTCCTTTTCAGCTCAACCTCTTGTTAAACTGAGCATTAAAAAAGATGTACATTTAGATACATCTGACTTTTTGTCTCCTAAATGAAACCAACTATTGTAAAAGAGTTTGAAGTTATTTCAATTTTCATTATTATTTTATAACACTGTATAAAACATAAATGAAGTTTTCTTATACCTACTCCTATTTTTCTGCTTGGAAAAAATGAGTAATGCATCACAGTTTTGCAGATATATATTTTGTAGTCTACAGATGGTCGGATTTGACTTATAAAGAAGCTATTTTAATGTAAGAGGGCAGACCCAAATAGAATCGGTCTGCAGCTGGCCAGATTCAACTTATAAAGAAACTTTTTAATACAAGACGGTATAACAAAACAGAATTGGTACACAGATGGCCAGATTCAATTTATAAAGAAACATTTTTAATACAAGAGGGTAGAAGCAAACAGAATTCGTACACAAATGGCAAGACTTAACTCATAAAGAAACTTTTTTAATACAAGAGGGAAGAACCAAACCGAATTGGTCCACAGATAGCTTAACTAACTTATAAAGAGACTCTTAACAAAACTTTGAAATGGCATCATCTATGATCAAAAATAGTAATTTTATTTCACTAATTATTTGAATTTCTCATTAATGCATAGAAAAACTATTCCCAAAAAGTAGAAAAATAGGGAGTTTCTCAAAAACGTTCACCTACTTTAGTAGAAGTATGAGAAAAGTAGGAAAAAAAAATGATGTAGTTCCTGGATTAGTTCATGAAACATTTGTAATAGTCAAACTCTTATTTTCATTACATCTACATTCATTTCATCTCATTCTCCTACATTTTAATCTATTTCACAGACTATAAACTAACTTTTTACTTATTAAAATTTGTTTACAGAATTTTCGTTAAAATTTTCAAGAATTTAACTTTTTCAGATATAATCCAACTTGGATTGGCACTGAGCTGGCTTGATATATATAACAAAGGGTTATAGCATACCAGGAATCAAGCCTGCGACTTACATGGAAAATGTTCAGTGTCAAAACTATCCTGGCAACTATATTAGCAGCAAATCCAATGCTTGTGAAACAGAAACATAAAAGTAATTTTAAGTTTGACTAAAAAAAATTATGTATTCCAGTTTTGATCCTTGTATATTGCTATAAATATAAACTGTTGTGTTAAAACCTGATTTGCGTAAAAAAATATTTTGGATCATTTAAAAGAAAAAAAAATACAAATTAACATAGTCCATACTATGCACAAAATTTAAATACAGCAAAGTATTATATACTTTAAAATATACTGTTAAGAAATTAGAGTTAAATAACAGCAAATGTTACTTACTTTAAAATATATTGTTAAAACAAACATATAATAAAAATGAAATGTTCAAAAAAATTTTGTACTGAGAAGGAAAGACATTTCCCACAAATAAAATTATCTACAAACCTACATGAAGAAGAAAAAATAAATATTTTACAAACATATAAACAAGAACTATAATCACATGCATCTATGTCACATTACCAACATTGGTACACTTGGAGCTAACAAGCCACAGACTACATGTGGCAAATGAAAACCACGTACAACCGTCACGCTAATCGAGGTGAAGAGCGATCATTAGACGTCACTCTTCTAAGTCTAGTCCCTCGCTTGATTTGGTCCATTAGTGATTCTCGACATAGTTGCGGCTGCATACGATATAATCCTGAATTCCAAGTATGGTAGTTCTTATCATTTTTTAACTGCCAGGTCTGTCGCTCTTGCCCTATTTCTCCTTGACTTTGCCGCTGATGTTCCGCTAACCGTGCATTGAGAGCCACAACAAATGATCTCTTCAAAAGTCTTTCATTATCAGGAAGTTCATTTCCATTGCTGTTCTTGTGTTCATAAGACTTATCCCAGTCTTTTGCACAATGCAGCAAATCACTTTGAGAAAGACACTCCTTTAATCGAGGTTTCTGGTGAAACTGCCTTTGCAAGTCATGGGGAACGACAGGTTTAGCACTAAACGTGTGGCTGGATCTTTCACTTTTAAGGCAATGACCATACAGTACATTTTCAGTGGAACATCTATCTTCACTTTTTGCTCTGCTAAAAAAGTTTGGCTCTTTCGCGTTGTGTCTCGCAGGACCATATAACACATTTTCAACAGAGCATTTTTCATCTATTTTAGGACTATTCTGGGCATTACGCTCCTTCGATGCATTTCTAGGTGGAACGGCTGGAGCTTCACTATGATTCTGTTTCTTGGTAGTAGGTTTGCGTTGTTGTTGTAAAGCAGAATTTAAATCTTGGATTAATCGTGCTCTGCTGTCAGACACATCTGTTACTATGCTGTTTTCTGAACTTGACGAAGAATCTTTAGGTGACGAACTGTTGCTAGCATTCTCAGATAAATTATTCATCTCAACATGTCTCAGAGAGAGATTGAACATCTCTTGTGGTGAAGACAAGGCAGAACTACTTTTAAGTTCTCTTAAATTAGGAGAATATCTAACTTCTCCAGCACCAGAACTAAGGGATTGGGAGTTGTCAGTTTTATTTGTTGCATTACTGTCGGCCAGTTTCAATGGTACTGATGAAGAAGTAATGGATGAGGATCTGCGTACAGGTGTTGGTGGTTTAGGTCCATTGGATGATCCTACGCGTTGCAATGTGTTAGCTTTTCTAGGTAGCAAAAATCCACTGCTTACACCTGTTGATTTTATTATAAAATTATGAATTAAGAATACAGTATTAAAATGGATTTTTAAATTAAGTTCTAAGATTAGAAGAAAAAATAACTATGTACAATTGTAAATACAGTCAAACTTGCTTAATAAAACCAAGAATATTATGAAAATCAGAGATATAAACAAAAAAAATTAAATGTTTTTAGTCTAGTGGTAAGTCTAATTCAAATTTAATTGCTACTAAGAGAAACAGAGTATTTCATGGCTAAGCCAGATATTTAAAATTCTGTCACTCTAGATTCACATTTTTGAAGCAGCTTATAAGTCAAGCAAACAGTTAAATTTAATTTTTTTTTTTTAAATAAATTGTAAAAGGGGGAAATACTATAGTATGTATTGCATATGATTTCAAAATATGATGCATAGAAAAAATATAAGTTACTACAAAACTAGTATTATTTCTAATTCATTAATCCTCATTTTGCATTCAAAAATAATTTGTTATAGCTATATGTATGTTTTAACACTCAACATATAAAACATACATATAGATGAAGTAATAGATGCAACAAGCATTTCTACATGGTCCCAAACAATTATAACCGAGTTTGACTGTATGTTCTTTAAGTTTCTTAATAAGTCTGCAGATTTTAACAGATTTCAGTAAAATACCCCATCAGAGTAACAAAATTTTCAATTTATTTTACCACACAAAACACAAAAGCATAGCATGACAAAAGCTATTTAGCTACAAGTTAAAAAAAAAACATTACGAATGAATGCTTAAGTTCAAGATATATGTATAAAAAAGAATTACAAATTTTATTATCTCTAAAAATTATAGTTAAAAATAAAAGTATAAATCAGGTTGAAACAGAGCTGTCAACATAAATGAGAGCATAGGGACTCCAGAAATAAGATAAATAAAAATGTAAAAATAGTAATTATCCACATTTTTCTCTTATTTTGCATGTATATAAAACAAAAATATGTATGACAAAAATAAAATAATAAACAGAAAATATTATGCACTAGCAAATTTACTCTGCAAAAAAAGTGATATTTATTTAGTACTTTAAACCCAACGTGGACCACTGATACCACCTGGTACATCTCAGCTTTATTGATAATTTTTAATAATTTTTTTTATTCAGTGAATGATCAATCAGAACAAATTTTTGGCACTCAAAATGTTTAAATTTGAAGAAAAAAAAATTTCACTTTTACGACATCCTTTTAAAACTTGCAGTTGGAGCAACAACGTGGCTGTAGAATAATCTCGGAAGAGATATCTTTCTTGCTCGCTAAACATATATTGCGATCCCAAAATTAGAGGAAAATTATTCAAAATTAAAAAATATAATAATAATAAAAGATGTTAAACATTGATTAGAAACGGTTTCCCCCAACACTGCCCCCAAGCTATAAGGGGGCTCCAACAGAAAACATTACATTTTATTTATTCAAAAGTGCAATATTTTTGAGGAAGTTAAAATATTTTGAAAACAAATTTACTGCAATTCAAGGGGGAATTGTGCCTCCTATAAAAATTAATAAACAACTTTAGAGAGGGTCTGGTAAGATGACACTAGGTTGAAATATATTACTTGACTAGAAACTGTACACAGTGTTGCCCGGAATTTAACACAGGGATTAATAGAATTCATTAAGTTTTACGAAAGGCTTAGTCACCCACTATGCAAGCATATGCTTGACTTACAAAACACACACGAGCATATACTCGACCTAAATAGGAAGCTAATCACACCTCCCTTAGACTGCTGCTCGAATATGTAATACACCTCGATCCTGATGCTGAATACATCAAATGCTACACCCCTAACATGACTGTGTATCATACCCTAAATATGCATTTGCCTTCAGCATCAGTGTATAAGCTCTTTTGATATGCCTTAAATAAACTATTTTAACATGCCCTGAATAAACTATTTTGACTTACCCTGCATAAGCTCTTTTGATACACCCAAAATAAATTACTTTCATACACTCTAAATAAGATCTTTTGATACGCCCTAAATAAGCTCTTTCGATATGCCCTAAATAAGCTCTTTCGATATGCCCTAAATAAGCTCTTTCGATATGCCCTAAATAAGCTCTTTTGATTTGCCCCAAACATGCTTTTGACGCTCTATGTGAGCGTAATGTGCTTTAAACATACTCTTTTGTTACGCCTTATATAAGCTCCTTTGATTCACTACATAAGCTGCATAAGCCTCTTCGATTAAAATCCACAGCACATTTTCAAAATGAAAATTCTTGCAAACTCTGATAATAATTTCAAATCTAATACTAATTCGCAATTTAAATGGCTAAGCAGATGATGACAGTTTTACTGCTGATGTCGTATCGAAATACCAACTCTTGAGATGCATCCAAGTATGGGGGAAAACCTGCTTTATCGTCAGCCTGTGCCCTGTTAGAATTCTTTGAAAAATTATGAGGTTTTACATAAAAATTCATAATTAATGAATGAAATACAGCAGAAATAATTTTTTGAATGGAGTAGTGTGTGATATTAAAAAAACATCTAGTAAATTATTTCATGTCTATGCAATGTTTAGATTTTCCATTACAGATGACAGAGACAGACAGACAAACACACAGATATCTTCCCTTATTATTAAAGATAGAATATAGATTCCATCTTTAACACACGAAAAGTATATATATTTAAAAATTTGACTATTATATGGAAAATTAGACTCTTAATTGTATAGATTAAAGATATTCGTTAGTTATTAATTCCCCAGTGGTGAAGGAGCGCCTATGCACCACGTCCACAAGACCCCCCAGGGTATCCCATGGTGAAAGGGAGAAGATTTGCAGCTTCACTTTTATAGAGGCTCCCTGAAGGGCAGAAGTCTGACTTGGCCTCGACATGATGACATCCATGCCCGCTGGCGGGATTCGAACCCGTAACCCGGCAATCCAGCGATCAGACGGAAACGCATGCCCCTGACCGCTCGACCACCGGATCGGCAATTAAAGATATAATAGATATAATTGCAAAATGGAAACTCTGAGATAATATTTTTGGTTGCTACGGAACTCATTTGTGTGAAAATCATAAAATAAATAAAAAAACTAATCCAAATCTTAAAATAAATCTTGCCAAAGTGTATCACCCCGGGTCCTGAAGTACCTGTGTACAAAATTTCAGGTTCATACAACATTTAAATTTTCCACTACAGATGACACAGACAGACAAATATACAGACATCTTCCTTTATTATTATAGATATACAATACATGTATAGGTATAGGTGGATTAGTGATGTATAGTAGACTTGGAAAATATAATGGTGTTGCATTTTATGTGGCCTCAAATACTTTACTAACTGGCCTCGTGTCGAAAATTGTATTGTAAAAAATTTATTCAGTCTCCTGGGAAATTGCCCAGTTGTCAATAGACCTAATCCACTACTGTGTATCTAAGGAAGTATTGTGACTTTCGTTACAATTTCAAAATCAAATTTTCGATGGACTTACACCTTTTTACCATCATTGAATACAAATTAAATACTTTTATCATTCAAAATATGCTCAAAAACAGCTGTAAAAAAATCAAATAATATAAAAACTTCATAAATACTGCATACACAAATATATAGGGGTCAACCTGGTTTTGAAGGCAGAAAACAGCCTTCTTCAGGATTTCAGGTTTGTCCTAAAAATGAAGGCTGATTTCTGCCTTCAAGTTGATACCTATATATTTGTGTGTATGCTGTATTTATGAAGTTTCTGTGTTATTTACAATTAGCATGTTTGTATGTGAAATTTATGTACCTACTTCAGCTCAAAACTATCATGTAATTTTCATAAAATTTGACAATTAAGTGATTTGCTTATTACCCTGATGATGATTATAATTTTATGTAAATTGTAGCAATAGAAGTGGTATTATTTTACAAAAGATCACAAAATTTTGAAAAGTAAAATAGAAAAATACATATTATTAACCTTATTAAGTAAATGTTTGCTTGTATTAAAATAAAAAATCTGATGTGGGCAGCACATGACTTTCCCTGCAGACTCAAATTCATTTTTTTTTTTATTTCTTTAAGAACTCATTAAATTGAGTTTAATTACACAAAATGACACTAAATTTGTATTTTTTATTCAATTTCTGCTTTTATTTGGTAATTGAACATTTTTCCAAAGACGGCATAAAAAAATGCTAAAAATCTCAAATATCTCGAGAACGGTTAGTCCTAGAGTAATAGAATTGTTCTTATTCTTTTCCTCGTCAAAAATTGCGTATAAAACAAGCATTTAATTGATACATTTGAACATACGTAGCCTTGTTTTAGATATTGGTGATTTTTGCGGGCCATTTCGTAAAAAAAGGCAGGTTTTTCTTTTCCAAATCATACCAATATCTAATTAGCAGAGTATCCCACATGCGATTTTTTTACCAAATTTTGTGAAATTTGGTCAATTTGTATTTCAGCTAGAGTGAATACATGAGAATTTTGAGGGCTATTTTGCAAAAAAAGGCAGGTTATTTTTTTCTGAAATGCACCAAAAACTAATCAGCACCAAGGTCACACCCAAAGGTCTTACCTACCAAATTTTATGAAATTCTATCCATTAATTTTTGAGTTAGAGTGGATACATACATTGCACAGACACACATACAGACACACACACAGACACACACACAGACGCCATGCTAAAAATAGTTTTTCGTATTCTAGAGGTCTCGAAACGTGTAGATCCGCCGAAAACTTGAGTTGCGATTTTTGGCATGATTCCAATACTTTCCCTATACATTACCATGTATTGCAGGGAAAGAAAAAATAGAACAACTTCCACTCTGCTAAAAATATGATATAAATGTCAAGTGCCTGGCTTTTGGAAAAAATAAACTGCACTAAATTAATAAAAAATCCATAAAAATTACAAAATAAAGTCAAACAAATTTGAGTCTGTACAAAAAATCATGTACTGGGCATATTTCCCCCCCCCCCCCCCCACACCCGATTATGGCCCCTCGTGTATAATAAAATTCACTTTAGAGGAAAATTTCTCATCCAACAAAATTATTGAAACTATTCTGTACATGTGAAGGTCTTACAGCTGGAACACTGTAACTGGTGATCACTGTCTAGATTATATAAAGTTGTATATTTTTAGTACACTCAGTTAATTTACTCTCAGTTTTACCATATATAGACTCAATTTCCTGATAAAGTGTTAAAGTTAATTTTTTTATTATTATTATTATTATTCCTCCCCCCCCCCCCCCCCCCATGAAGTATTGGCTGAGATTTTGGATGTACAGTAAAAAGCTTTTAGAAATAGTACATTTGCAAAAAAATTTCACAAAAACAGTAAATAAAGTTACAATTTTATTTACTTTTAGGTAATGGAACTAACCTGCTATGGACATCGGCCTTCTTTGGTTTCCATTGTGAGTTAAAATATATTGATTATTACACAACGACATGTTATACATCTGCCACTCTAATATTTGGTCTTCAGTAAAACTTCCTTTAGTAAAAGATATAATAAATAAAAGGTACATGCAGTCAAACATGCAAAAACCAAATAAACATGAACAAAAGAAATAAAACACATCTGTTATGAACTAAAATATAAGAAAATTATTTCAAATAAAATAAATAACGAAAAGTGAAAACAAAATAATAATAGAAAAACAAACGCAAAAAGGTTCACCTAAAATTTTAAGATTTAAGTTGCTAGGATGCTATGTAATCATTTTATACATAACGAGGTCTAATTTGGCTATAACCTACAGTTTAATGTAAATTCTGCATCACCACAACAACTATGCATGCATACTTAATGCTCCGCTCTTGTACCTGATAATTGAGCACAGGACATGAAGTTTTAGTTTTAAAAATTACAACAGTAGAATTTTATTGGAAAATAACATTTTCTCAAATTTGCTCCATTGTATAAATACCTCATTAAATTAATATATCTAAAAAAAATTACTAATGCAACTTATAGGAAAAAAATAAGATTTATATCAGAAAAAAAATTTAATTTCTTTAATTTTGTTTAAAGAAATAAATATCTTGATGACCTGTAAAAACAAGAATGCAAGTTGACAAATTAAACAAAACAGTGCATGCTACAAAATATTCCTTAGCTTTCTCGAGTATTTTTCTTAAACTTTAATAAGGATAAAAACAGTAATAACACATTAGTTTTTGATAACTAAGTTTATTACACTAACTTCTACAATACTTATATTCAGAAACTAAACACACAGATTGTAGTCAATGTTTAAATATAATTTTCAGGCTCACAAGCTATGATAAGAATGGATGTACTAGATCTTTATAGTATGTAGCATAAAAACATTGTCTGATTTCTTTAGAAAGTTTTCCCAAAAGGTATAATTCTAGAACGCACGGCATCCTTTCCTATTGGCTATTAATTTTTACTCTTCTCTATATTTAAAATTTTGACACTTAATGGCCCTTAACACGAATTGTGATGATAATACTACATGATAATAACTACATGATGAAGTGGGCAGATTGATGCATGTCTAATTTTCTTCCTCAAAGTCCAACAGTTAAATTGAGATAAAAAATCAAAACTAGACAATAAGATGAGTTCCAAACACGAATTGCACTCCCTGCACAGCAATAAGCAACTATAAACCGACTTTCCTCTTTTTAGTGCTCGCTCTTCTGCATGAAATTGCCAATAACCACAATGTTAACAAGACAACTTGTTATGTGATAGAATTTTATGAACCTCCATGGCAAATCACAAAGTCAGTCATAATCCTGCAATTAGCTTCAAATTAAAAAAAGATTAAAAAAAGATTCACCAGCAAGTTTTCTTGCTGAAAGTTAGTTATTCCATGTTGAATCAGATAACAAGGAACCTCAAATAACCGGAACTCGGATAATCAGGACTTTGCTATATACGCTTAACTACTAATTTTAAAATTAATGCAAAAATTACTTGTATTTAAAACATCATTTATCTCCTATCTTATTACAAGTCTTGTACACAGAGAAAAGAAAGAAAATAGCAGGACATATTTATCTTACCCCTTGATCTGGGTAAAGTTTCACTGGTTCCAACAGCAGGACGGCAATGTTTTGGAATTGCAGGAGCAACTTCTGTTTCAGAAAGGGATCTGTCAGCTCGGATCCATTTTGATTGTAAAAGTAAGCCTTCATTCAAAACAGCAGCAAATTCCTTTCGATTCTGAACCTTTAAAAAGGAAAATCATCAGAAACAATACAATACTACTAACAAATGTACAATGTTTTAAATAGAGTATCTTTGTTCAGAACATCCTCCAGAGGTATTTAGCAGACAAAACTACACCAAAAACTAGAATAACTAATTGGTATAACTTGGGGTTTAAGATGCAAACTTCTGATTAAAATTCCATCTGAACTCAAAACAAATTTTGGGGAAATGAAGACTTGAAGAAAAAAAAAAAAAAAAAAAAATTGTGATACCGCAACTTCAGATAATGTATTCCCCCTTCTTCATGAAACCTGTTCATGTGCCCGGTTTTTATGCCAAGAAGCAGGAGCTGGTTGATCCCACACACTTTCCCAAATAGCAATTGAAATTAAAAGTCATAATTTTTATGGACCCACTTAAAAAATTTATAGAAAATTCAGAAATGGTGAAATTAATTTTTTTTATTAGAATGTGAGGGTATTACTTCATATTCATACCAAAAATTAGAATTGTGTGAATCGTCAATTATACGATGTGCTAAAGTGCAAGAATGATTTTTCATTCTAAATGCAGTTTTGGAAACTGAGTGGTTTTATTTATATTAACAGGTGCTTATTTAGGACCCAGGTAACACAGGGTAATTTGCTTTAATCTCAAATAAATAACAAAAAAATATATTAATCACACTTCATGGTCAAAATTTTAGTTAATTTACCTGAAAATGTTATTATTAGCGAACATGTTTTTCTGCCTTCAGCCTAGTGCTGATATTTTTACTACAAAATATTTTTAAATATTTTATAAATCCACTAATATAATAACACAAATCAGTCAGTCAACAAAAATATATCCAAATATTATATAACTAGTATTCAAGCCTGGCAAAGGCGGGGAAACTAACACTCTCAAAAAATTAAGCTGAAACTTTTCTAATAAGTTTCATTTTGTTTAACAATTTGTGAGTTGAAAATATAATGGCTGTTGCAATTGAAAATTGGCCCAGTTAGGCTCAACCCCATGGTCGAGTTTCAGCTTTTTATATCCCTGCTGGGAGCTTTGTGAGAGTTCTGAGAGATTTTATCCCTTCTCTCATTTTGTCCACTCTAGGAGAAAAATCAAAAATCCAGCTCCATTAAGTTTGACCCTGTTGTTTGATACTATGAATGTGCAAAGATTCAGCATTTTAAACTACAAGATAGCTACTTGAGGGTCTGAAAAGACATTAAAAAAATAAACTAAAAATTAAATTTAAAGCTAATTAATTTTTTTCCATAGACATCAAAATGTAAAGAAAATCAGAAGAACAGCAATATGTTGCATACCCAATTGTTTACGTAACTGTCAGAATAGATTGAAAAATTTACATAACATTTCTTAAACAATTGATAGCAATTAAAAAAATCAGAAAATAATAGTGAACAGAAGACTTGTACATCAATTTCAATTTTAGAGACCTCATCGAAAATCCACAAAAGGTAAAAACACTTACTTCACTTGCATTTTCTGTTTTGCCATATGCAACATCACAGGAAGATGAATTTCTTGAATTCAATTCTGACGCATTGGCATAAATGGGATGAGGTACAACTAAATAAAAGCATAAAAATATAATTAAAAAATCTTTATAAATATGCATTTCTTACAAAGTTAAATAAAAACTGACAAATATGATCAATAATCTTATCACGTCAATAGTATAGGCAGGAGCCCATACTCCCTTCCCCCCATCCTGTCCCATACCCAAATGTTCATAATTGATTATTCATTATAAAAAATCTCAACTGCATATGGTCTGTATTAGATTAAGAGGGAAATATTGGAAATTTAAAAATGAACATTTATATAATACAAGGTAGGATCATAAAGTTCGGAGACTGTGCTGATATCTCCAACCGTGATTGGAGGAGAGGGGAACTATTTTACCGTGGAGTAGAGGCACATGTGACGTGAGATGTGAAAAGAAAGAAGCAGGCCCACAGTGCAGGGTTTTCCCAGACAATTCTTGTCAGTGAAGTGTAGCCATTCGTATTCATCAAAAACAAAAATGGCATTTGAAGAACAACGTGCGAATATCAAATTCTGCCAGCATTTGGGGAAATCGCCAACAGAAACATTGCACATGTAGCAGCAGGTGTATGGTGAGAGAGCAATGTGTCATGCAAAGGTGTTTTCATGGCACTCCCGATTCACGGCTGGCCGTGAATCTGTACAAGACAATCCGCAGACTGGGCAGCCATCAACATCAATTACGGAGGACAACATTCAAAAGTTGGCGAAAATTGTGAGTGCTGACCAACGTCAAACCATCAACATCATTGCTGAAAAAGCAAGAATTTCGTACGGGAGCTGCCAATCTATCCTGATGGACAAACTGAACATTCATTGTGTGTCAAGACATTATACCAAAAATGCTAACAGAAGATCAGTGTGATGAGCGCATGCAGATCTGTGGAGAACTGATTGATGCTGCTGACAAAGATCCAACATTCCTTTAAAAAATTATCACCGGTGATGAGACATGGTGTTTCTTGTACAACCCACAAACGAAACGGCAGTCTTCACAGTGGAAGTCACCATCATCACCGAAGTAAAAAAAAAGTTCCATTTGGACCGTTCAAAGGGAAAGGTAATGCTGGAGGTGTTTTTTTTTACCAGAAGGGCTTGGTGCATTACGAGTTCATACTGAAAGAGGCAACAGTGAACAAGGAGAGGTACACACAGATCCTGGCTCATCTCCGTGATGCTATCCACTGGAAACGCCCAGAACTTTGGAAAAGCAAGGATTGGGTGCTGCAACATGACAATGCCTCCGCTCATTGGTCTTTCATGGTGCAGTCCACACTGGCCAAACATGGAACATCAACCCTTCCACACCCTCCTACTCCTTCCCGGCCGTCCAAACAGTTACCTTACACCTTTCTGGTAGGTCGGACGGTCTGGGTCTCAACAACAACAACACCCTCCCTACTCACCTGATCTCGGTCCATGCAATTTTTACCTGTTCCCCCGTCTCAAAGGACGCCATTTCAAGAGTGCAGCTGAGGTTGAGGAAGCTGCGATGGCTGCACTGAAGACCATCTTGTCCAAAGGCTTCCAGGAATGTTTTCAGCAACTGTACTCGCGCTAGCAGAAGTGCATAGCTGCAGAGGGGGAGTACTTTGAAGGTGGTTGTGTGTAACACATGATATCAATAAATCATATCCGTCAAGTAAGTCAGTCTGCAAATTTTTTTATCCTACCTTGTATAAGTTGATATAAATATAATTAGATGTCAATCATCTTGAAATCTTGAATAATAAGATGTATATGTGTGCTTCTGCGTGTGTGTGTAATGTACATGTTTGTCTGTGTGTACTGCAGCGGTAAATTTAAGTGTTATACAGCCATGAAATTTGATATATATGCACTTCAGGACCCAGAAAGATGTATTGCAGTCAAAATTTTTTCACAGTTTTCACACAAATTGGCTCCTTAGCAACTGGAAATATTATCAAAGTTTCCATCTTGACACCATTAGAAAGATAGAAGAATGTTTTTTTCCAATGATGTTTGAACTGAATCCGAAGGTCAATTCCTTCATATTAATTTTTTTTTTTTTTTATGTATTTAACATCAAAATTTGCATGTTTTAGGTTATCTGATTTATTTTGTAGCATCCAAAAAAGTAACATTAGCACAATTCTATAGTCAAACAAGAAGTTGCATATCTTCGCAAAAAAAAAATTATTAAATTAATGCAGTATTTCAATTTTGGTGACTTTTTAAGCAAACAGAAGACTGTGGTTTCTACCTGCCTTCCACATTTCTCCCAGTAGATTTTTCTGCACATACCTGCTTTGAAAATTTTAAGTCATGCTTTCTCTCCTGATCATTTCTTTTATTTATTTGTTTTTTCTTTCTATGTTTACAGAAATTGTGCAAGTTGGCGGCAAGACCTCGATGGTAGATAGTGGTTTGGGAATCTATAGTTTGAAAACAGGATTTGGAAATTGAGTAGTGTTGCCTATAAATGTATAATTTAAGCAGCAGGCATTTATTTATGACCCGGGTAATGTGGGGTAATCTGTTCTAATTGTAAAATAAATGTCATGATTGAATAATAAAAAAAAGACAGTACCTTGATCTGGTGGTGTCATATTAAAATCTGGCAGGCTTCTATTGGGTCCATTATAGAGTCTGTCATGTTTGGCTCTGATCATTGCAGATTTCTCAGGAACAGATGGTCTAGATCTATTACATTCATAAGCTCTGTAAAATATATTTATATTAAATCTGCAGAATATATTTTTACAATGCATGTGCAAAACAACAATTATACAATGATTTATCATGCAATTAATACAAAGGAAAGATAATAATTATTTGTTTTTATATGAGATACATGTTTAATGAAAATTTTCTCCAGCCACATAGAGTAATGCATAAGAACAGTCTTTCCCAAACTTTTTTGTTTTTTCTGTGAAAAAAAATTGATGGAAGCTGGCTGATATCTACAATCATATTTTGTTGTACAAAGCTTTATTCTTCAGTTCACAATAGAACATGTTCAAATATTAATTTGATAGAAAAACTCTGTATAACTACAGCATAGAGTAAAAAATTTGGGTGTCAACAGGTTTCAAAGAAAAAAAAACAGTCTTCATCTTTAGGGCAAGTAAGAAATGCAACCTCACTTATTCAAGCAAGTTTAGCATCTGCAGTTGAATGGCTGAAGGTAGAAGAAAAATTATCATCATTGCAAATAGAAATCAAACAAGGTAAAACCAAGGAAGCATGAAAACAAGTGGTAATGACGGCAATGATAAGTGGCTGTGAATGAATGGTAAAAACTATGGAGGACAGAAAGAATAGCAAAAAATAAAGAATGAATGGAAAGAAATCAAGGTGGTAAGGCTTCTCTCCATTAATTCTGCATTTTATGCTATTTTTTTTCATTCCTCTGTGTTTTTACTATTCATTTGCAGTATCCTGCCACTCATTTTCCTGTCACCTCCTTGGTAATACCTCTCCTCATTTCTCCTTGTAGAGTTGGAAATATTTTCCTTACCCTCTGTCACATGTGCTGTTATACAGCCGATACCACACCTACATGAATAAGTGATGTTGTACTTACTTGTTTTTTTGCCTTCCAAACTGGTTGATACCCACATTTTTTATTATATAATATGCTGTAGTTATACAAAGTTTTTTTTATTACATTAATTTTTTATAGCAATTTTTGAGCATATTTTCAATGCTTAGATATATTTATTGCATCAAGAATGTTCAGAATGTGTAATGATATTACATTTTTTATGGAGAGGAAGGAAGGGGGTAAAATTGATTATTGCAGGAATGTAAAACTTAAATATAAGAGAAGAATAGCCAGAAACTAGAATCTGAACTCAAGATTGATAGTTTAACATTTGGTTAGAAAAATATGTTCATTCTTAAATATATTTTATATACTTTAAGGTTTGTTATACTGAATGTATAAATGTTACATTTAAAGTAAAACCCTTTACATTTGATATAAATTTATTAAATAAAACTATCTAAAAAAAGAATTAATCATTACATACAGAATATGATAAACTTTGTTAATTTATTGCAATTGATTTTAAACAAAATGAAACTTATTAGGAAAAAGTAAAAAAAAAAACTTCATGAAACAATGATAAATGCAATTTAATACTGAGGTGATTTGGTTGTTAGCGCTTTTAAAAAGAAATATGAATTTCGGTTGCCATCTGTAGCATGAAAGACAAAATGCTTTTAAAACAATCCCCCTTTCATTCTAAATGTAAACATAAACATTTAAAATTTGAAATGTTTAAATATTTATTTTACAAATTTTTAAATATTTTGAAATTTTTGAAAGTAAGTATAAACTTTTTTGCAACTTAAACCATTAAAATTTAAATAAATAGAAAAATTTTAAAATAATAATAATTTTTTTTAAAAGTACTTATATTTATAATTAAAATTTTATACATGCATACAAAGTGTTTCAAAATTTAAATATTTGAATGTAAAGTCTTGTTTTAAATATCTCTTTTTTGTAATATAAACATACACTAGGCTGTCCCTTGCAACCCAAAACTAAAGCAAAGCATGGTATCTAGCTACATGTTTAATGACTAAGACATTTATTTCATGAAAGCAGTAAAAACTAAATATATTAATATTCAATAATTAATGTACAAGACAACTTAATTGTACAAGTTATACCAAACAAATAGAAAATACTGTTTGGTGCACAAATTTTTTTAAATTAATTTCTTACCACAGACCAGACATTATTTGACTTTTGACCTCAGATTTCTCAGTACATGTATAAATTGAAATATTTGAAATATAAAATCTGTGCTTCGCCAGGACCCAAAACAAACTTAGATCAAGCTATGTACAAAAAATTTTTTAATCAGTTGAATTTTACTATGCCAATGAAACTTTCACACACAATCAGATTTGAATCTGTGTTAACCTATTTGAATCATTTGACGACCAGTGGTCATCACAATTTTTTTTTCGAAGGTCAGTTGTGTATCTGCAAGCAATTCATTTCATTAACGCAATCTACAATCGCTTCCTTCAGTAGTTTACCTCTCAGGCAAAGAAGGTCTACTGTAAATAGGTGTTCCAGGTTGACTGCTGCAGTTTCTGTCTTTAAACTTGCTTCCAAAAGATTTGAAAGTTCCTACAGTGGAATAATTATCCCTAAAATCTGTGCCTTGGTCAAGGGGTAAAAATGTATGGACAGTTAATGCTGGTCGGCTGTGATTGGACTTTTCATAAGCTGTTGAGAAAAAGAAACATCTCTGTTACACAATGTAAGGAAATCATGAAGTTTCACTATCTAATGCATAGATTTCTATAATATGAATACAATTAATGAGATGACTCTGGTGCAATTTGAAAAAAAAAAAAAACATATATATATTCTTAAATGTTTCAGTTACAAAATAAACACTTACTTTCCGTTTTTTGGCAGCAGCCAGTTGATAAATGTGTTTAGCTCTTGGGAATATATTTTAATCAGGTACAGTCAACTTAAAATTTGCTTTAACCAGGGTTGTGAATTTTGAGTCAATAATAACTTTGGGTGAATTAAGAGTTGGAATCAGTAGAGAGAGAAATGTACCAACTCCAAAATAAATAATTTAAAAATCTCCATTTTAAATTTTTTTTTTTTAAATAATCAACATGCAGTAAATTAAAATAAACAATTAATATGAAATATTAATATGTTAATAAAATAGGGATTACCACAGAAACATATTTTGATGAAACAAAAATTATGCTTAACTAAAACTAAATAATTTGTAATTAAATGTGGATGGAAATGGATGCTTCTAAATTTATAAAAGCATTATAATTATAAACTTTAGAAACTATGAGATGCAGTCATCCAATCACTGCTATATCTGTTTAATATAAACACTAACATTTCAGTGTCAATGATGCAATTTTAGCAGAATTTTGATAAGATTTTACAGTAATGCTTGTGCTAAATACAGTATTTCCTTAGTATACTAGAAGCTTTTCACAAATAAATTGTAAAATTAAAAGATCTTATAAAATATACTAAATAATATTCATTGGCCTTTTTAAGAAGAAGCCCGACTTCACATTATCATTCACTTTCATATACACAAAAGCTGACAAAACATGTTTTATTGCTAAAATTTCTTACAGAGTTCGAGCTTATTGCCGACTCAGACATAGACAAAGGGTTCATAGACTGCAAGTTTAGAACTTCTGAGGTGAATAATAGATGGAGCTAACACAAAATTAAAATTTCAACATTAGACAAAAATTATCTTGTAAAGATTGTGTTCTTTTAACTTATAGATGGAAAAGGCTTGTCAAATTACTTTATTAACAACAATTACAGTTGAACATTATTAACCTGAACATGCTTAACTGATTTTAATTCCCCAACAAGTTCCAAATAACAATCAATAACGGATAATGCGAACTACTTTTAACATGGACAAATTTTCGTTCCCCTTGAGGTTTGTGTTAATCAGGTTAGACTGTATATATAAAGAAGATAAAAAATTACACATAAAGTGAATATGTTAGTATATATTTTTATAACATTTTTAAATATTTTATAACCTTTCTTAGACTTTTGAAAAAAAATGTTTGAGTAATTCAAGGCCTGGTTTAATCTACCCAAATTGCTGAATTTGTTCCACAGACATCATTGAAAAAATTATATTCATATTCAATAATACTCAAAACATGCAACCTCATCAAAATTTGACAGCTAGATTTTTAACATCCCATTACAATACTGAATCTTTACATATACTATATACTGCAAAGAAAGTAAAATTGTTGGATTATAGAACAGTGTTTGAAGGTCCATCAAAGGTATAAAAATACTTTAGGAGCATGACAACATTCTACCCCACCAAGTCATCATATTGAAATCCATAGCTAACAAGTGTATATTATGCTTAAAGTGCCAAACCCAGATTTTCAGACACCTGCAGCCTAGCCCTCAAGATAGCTAAAGACTTCACTCCTTTCCTCTGTAATACACTCACAAAGATGAGAAACACAAAACAAAACAAACTGCAATTGATGTGGTAGCATCCAAAAAAACTGAACTTTAAAATCGTTGTTCAGGCCTTCTTCTTCAGTGTTGATGGATCTACAAACTTAACTACTACAAACTTAACCGATTTTAATATATGATGGCTCATTTTGAACATTCTGGTGAGAGTAACATACTTTTCATTTACAATTTAAAGTTAAATTTGATTTAGAATTGAAAAAATTGAAAAAACACTAATAAATAGTGCTTGGTGGTAAGTACAACTTTAGTGACTGCTATATTTGCATTGTGATGTATGCCTGATATATTTTTAAGTATGTTGATATATATTTCTACAAAAAGTATTGAAATCTCATAAAAACACCACTTCACAGTAAAAATTTCCAGCCAAGAAGGAAAAGAAAAAACCCTTCTTCCAAAATGGTTATGAAATCTCAAAATGGCTTGCGCCAAGCTCCCTCACAGGGTGAGTGCATTTTTCTTAAAAAAAATTTCAAGCACTTTTCAAGGACATCATTTCTTCTATATTATGAAGTTATATGCATTTCTGGGAGAAAAATATCATAGCAAACTAACGTTATTGTTTAATGTTGGAGCTGTTGAGGAAATTTTTGGGAAAAAACAATGTTGTTTAAGAAAGATTCAGCGGCAGCGTAACTGCTAGGGAAATTTCCAGAGAAATCAGAACTTCTCAGAAAAACATAATGGTGTGAATCTGCAGAACACTTTTAACCATGCCTTTTTCAAGTACTTTCAAAGACTTAACCAAGAAAATGGAAATTTTCAAGTACTTTCAAGGCCTTGAAAATGTTAATTGAAAATTTAAGTACTTTCCCAATTTTCAAGCATCCATATGCACCCTATCCTCAGGACCGAAACTATACTTTCAAGTCTAGGGTACTCTGCTGAAGGAACCTAGCTTTCCTTTAAATCACACTAGTCCTTTTAAATCATTGTCAATTTTTATTTCAATTGACCATGACAAAAAAGGATTACGTGTGATTATGAAGGTGAGTTAGGATCTTTCAGCAGGGTACCCCAAACCTGAAAGTACAGCTCAGGTTCTGTGGAAACTTCGTACAAACCATTTTGAGATTTCATAACTTTTTTGGAAGGAAAAGATTTCCTTTTCTTTTGTTATTTACTTGGCAGGGAGTTTTTACCATGAAGTGGTGTTATTGTGAGATTGGGTTAACTGGGCCTGTCAAACTATCAAACACCAAATTATTGAGCTTGTGCCGTAATTTAAATTTATACTTTTATAAGTTTAAAACATATAACAAAAAACTAGAAAAATGTAGAATCATTTGGTGATTACTTTAGTAGTACTTACAGTACTTGTTTAACAATTTATAAATAATACATTACCGGAAGATATGGTGTGAGGTCTTTGGTATCTGTTCAACAAACTATTTGATTCCTTCTCAGGTGTTCCAGATTCTTGTAAATTTGGCCATGTCGATGTGACAGGGGGTACTGGGGAAGATGGGGTACTAAGTGCTGTTGAACTAGATTCTTGAAATGTAGACAGCTAAAAAATAAATATGAAAGCATACAGTAAAAAAGATGGTAACTACTTATTGCAATCTTCTTCCAGACAGAACAGTTATAACAGGGTTCCCACTAAGTCAGGAAAAGAGGGGGAGAATTTCTCTCCTTCCAAAAAATTTTGGGAGAGATTTTCTGTTATAAGGAGAGACACTTAAAATTTCATTTTTTTTATGATGCTAATTTAGAAAGTAATAAAAAAGAAAGCATTAACTATAACTCATATTCTTCGACATTTAAATTTTTTAATTCTTAAAACTAACATTCTTTTAACATTCTTACTAACATTCTTTTTAAAAATTAATTAGGAGTCGTTTAAGTATTAAGTAACCACATTTTTGGTAATTTTATAGCTCCCCCACCCATTTGTTAGCAAAAATACTCAAATTCCTGACTTCCCCCATGCTTACGTTATGATTTTATTTGCTGACATAAAAACGTCTACATGGGTTATTTTATGTAAAATGACTCACATGCGAATTTACGATTTTTTTGTCTGTAAACTGCAAAAGTCGAGGGCCGACTGTATTTACTTTATATTTTGATTTTTAAAATCATTTTATGATCAATTTTCATGCAGCAATAGCAATTAAAAACTTTAACGATTTTTGATCGCCGAAGGCGAATATCGACGAAAACTATTTCACTAGGCAAATAGAATTAGGTAATAAATTTGACTTTATGTTTGAAAATGGAATTTTTTTTGTATTTTTTACAAAACTTGCAGAACATAAGGATTGCATCGTCCTTTTGTTGAATCTCAAGCCAGTCATGTGATTTTAGCCATTTTGTTTGACTCGACTTTTTTCTTTTTGTTTTCAAAATAGCCCTTTATTTCATAAATAATAGGTTTGTAAAATAATTTTTCTGTATAAAACGCGAAACAATTACAAACACTGTAGTCGATGCAAACAGATTGGAAAAGTGGGAAATATGTTTCAAATTAAACGAGGTATGCCGAGGATAGCGTACAAATGCAGATTTTCGTGATGCTGCTGCAAAATAACCTTTCATTTTATTAATAATACGGTAGAAAAATGGTTTGGTTTTTATTATTTGTATATTAAACGACATAATTATAAAAAAATTCAGTCGATGCAAATATATTGTGAAAATGGCAAAAAGATATTCATTGGTCATCTCTCCTCAGAAAATGTGGGAATCGCCGTATGCGAACGCCGTTTTCGCAATCGCAGAGAAACAGATTTTCAGATCATGTAAGAAAGGAATGTCTCTGATAAAAAAATTCGTTGCTTTGTTCAAATTTTGTAACATTTTTTGGGCATATATGGCCAATTTCACGACATTTTCGGGATTTTTGTAACCTGTAGACATACTGTGTACGGGGGAAAGGATTTTCGTCCGCGGAAAGAAGAAAATTTCTCGAGCAAAACACAAAAAATGCGGGAAGTACGCGGAAAGAGCATAATTCAAATCCGTGAAAGAATCCTATAAAAAAAAAGGAAAATTTTATTTGATCGAATTTGCCACCCGCGCAAGCTGAGGGGACACTTATAGTTTTCTATAAAATATCTCTCTAATTAGAAACACGTAGTACTTTAGTGTACCCAAATCGCGATTGACTGCGATTCAGACGTAGCTACGAAATCGCGGTCCGCGACCGCTCGGCAATCGGCCCACGATTCGCAACAACGAGGCAACTGATCGCGATTTGCGGTCGCGAAACAATCGGATTTCTCGGTATCCAATTTGAAGGAAAAAATAATTTTAGGCCGGAACTGGAGAGAGAGAAATTCTCGCGCAGTCTGAATTTTTACGCGAGATTTTTCATGGATTGCGCGAGAATCTCGCGGGTTCGCGCTGAAATGGGAACCCTGAGTTATAATTATATTTTTACTTCAATAATTAATATTTTTACTTGCAAAATATAATTATTGTTGTTTAATATAATTATTTACAAATAGTAATAATTATATTAGTTAAATAAAATTATTTTTACATTAAATTAATAAAGCACATTCATAATGACAATGAGTAAAAGGTATAAAAATTTAATTTTAAAAAACGAGTAGTTTAACAAATTTTATATTTTATACTACTCAAGAATTATCCTCACATTAGGAGCAAGTCACACAAGGAACCGGGAAAACTGGTTAAAATTTTCAAACTACTGACAAAGCACTGACAATTAAATGATAATTATTAACGTCACCAATTAGTGACAGGGACAGCATTCAGAGAAAAAAAAACTATGCACATATATCATTGATGTGGCTGGTCTCTCATCAGAGACACTGGGTCTGATGGCACAGGAGCGAAGAAAATATTTCCACAACCTGGGGAGTTTGTTGATAAGACAGCACTTGCTCTTCACAAAAGCACAAAATGATTTATCACTGTAAACAAAATGATAATCGGCCTTATGGCCACTTTCAATAACTATAATTTGAGTAGCAGATCGTTGAAATGTGACAGTGCCCTGTGCGGACAATGGAAAATTCCTAGGCATAATATGCCCTAAATTCTCACTTAAAAACTGCAAAAAAAATAGAAATTTTTATCCAATTGTAATCAAACTAGGAGGCAACACACTGTGAAGTATTCTAAATCATCATGCAAAATTGTAAATCATTTGATGCCATAGATCTGATGCTAGCCTTGACAGAAAGTCTCTATTTTAAAAGGATTTTGTCAGCAGCTGTGCCTAGTTCCGTTTAATATAGAGAGATAGACTTCATATTAAGCCTGGATACAGCTTAAAACCACAAACCTATAGCCAGACTGTATTTGAACACAGAACCATCTCTATCAAAATGTTTGTGGGGTACAAACCAGGTTGGAGATGCCTTAAACTAACATTTTAAAAAATTGTGCTAATGATAGTTAAAGAATATGATGCTGGCCTGAAAACATTTTTGCCATTAAAACAGCATAAACCAAAAATGTAAAGGTATGAATGTTGTTAGAATTCTATAACAAACTATTTTTCTGCCTTAACAGGTATTGGTTATTACATGCTGAAGAGCTCTAAAAGGTAAAAAACCAGTTCGTAGATGATGTTATTTGCAATTAAAAGCACAATCCTAACTTTTGGAACACAGTTAGTAAGCAGGTTCTGTGAGTATGAACTTGATGTTGCAATCTCAAGCAGTTTAGTTCATGGATGCTGTTATCTGCAATAGAAGCATGATTCTACATTTTCTCTACAATGGTATGAAAAAGTAAAAAAGAATAATGTTTGTATTGAAGTATTCTTGATTTAGTTTTCAATGTTCATATGATCTGTATCTGCTAACAAAAACCTATCAAACTTTTAAAACATACATATGATGAATAAATGCACACTACTAACCTGCGAGGAATATTCACTGGGATATGCTATATTACTATACAAAGTGTCTTGTGAGGTAAAACCAGAATCCTGTGAAGTTACACTATTTAAGTGTCTCCTACCTAAAGTCTATTTAAGACCAAACACAAAAATATAACATGCATAAAAAATTAACAAAACATAAAGCAAAATAAATAAATAAATTTAACAAAATAATAAGAAAAACTTGAGTTCATAAAAAAAAATCCTCAAATATTTGGATGATAATTTTATACCTCATAAGAACAGTAATGAATCTTTAAATGGGAAATATGGTGTGATATGTAATAATAATTCAAAATGTAAGAAGAAAAATAGCAAAACCAATAAAATAGAAAAACAAAAAGTTTTTTTTTTAGAACAATGTTTTAGTTGCTTCTTACCCTAACACTTATATTTATTAGTAATAAAGTACTAAACTTTGAGTAGTTATAATCACATAAATAAAATAGGTATGGCTACATGCTCATAAAAAAAACAATAACAATGATAAAACATTAAAAATTTTATTTCTACATTTCAGATGTAACATCAGGTGTCAAACGCCATCACCAGAAGACATCAAGAAGAACATCCTAACATACGGAATTTATACATACCCAAAAACAGACACAAAAGTTTGTATATTGCAGTGAGTCACAGCAGAAGTAAAGCAACCACTTATTTTTTTATAATGACCCCATTTAGATTTTAATTTTTTTTTTTCATTTCAAATAAAAAAACAAGCAATATCTTGACAATGACACATAGTAGTAGCATCTTACAAATGATGTGATTCACTTTTAAATAAAAAGTTTATTAAATAAGAACCATTTCATTAACATGTTTCGATAAAATTATCTTTCATAACTTTTTTGAAATTTCTAAAAAAAATTTTTTTTTATTGAAGCTCTTTTTCTGATCTAGTTTTCATAAAAATTAATAGGCCTCCTGTGTTTACCAATTATCATACTAAATTTCATTTGTAATGCTCAGTTTGTCCAAGAAATATTGTGCCTACAAACATGTAAAAATGGTTCATTCACATTCACAGGGATTCGTAAAACAAATCTATCCAAATCGAAGAGTTGAATTTTGACCCCACACAATACTTTCCATTAACATACAAGAGTATTGTAAATATTATAATGAAAATAAAAATTATGTTATTTTCTGGCCCAATCTCTAATAATTTCTGGTCACAAGAATTTTAAAGAACTTAGGGCAAAAATTAAATACTTTTAAGGTTTTTAAAATTAATTTATAAAACTAAGGAGTTTTTAAGGACCATGAGAATTCTTTTAAAAAAGCAGCTTCTGTAATACAATTGCAGGGGTCTAGAATAAAGAAAATACCTGTGAATGAGATAAGTGCTTGGATGAATGAGACTTCAGGCTTCCACTTGAAGAACTGTTGATGCTACTGATGCTGCAAACACTTGACTTTCGAGAGCCAAGGGAGCCAGGAGAACCAGGGGGAGTCTGAAAAATAAATGCCACTCATGTACTAAATGTAAAAAGAAGAATTCTGAGCATGATAGAACACTGATTATCTGAAGCAATCAAGGCTAATTGCAATTTAGATAAACGAAATTTTGAATAATTGAACCAATAAATAAAAAAAAACTTATAGACATTTTAAAAGTATAAAACATTTTTTCCTTTTTTATATATACAAGGCTTCTAAGAAAGTCCTTAAGCACCCCAATAATTTTGTAATGAAAGGTTGATGAATATGCACGCAAAGTCTATCTAGAGTAAAATTATCATACATAATCAAACAAAAGCGATTATAGTGCCTCTAGTGAAGAATTTAAAAGGTTAAGATAATAAATTCGGCAACACAGAGATAGATAAGACAGAAGAAAAAAGTCAATTACAAAGTTGTAGAAGATTATGTAACTAGTAAGAATCAATCTTTTCTCTTTATTTCTTGAAAATAATTTTATTCTATTCCAAATTATACGACCCAAGGGACCTAGAGTTAGGACTTGCCCTAATTCAAACCCAAAAGCACTGCTCCGAATCTCTGAACTGTACTTATGCTAAAATCTTTAACTATGATTTCCCAACCTCTCACTAGATGGAACTTAAAGGCAGTATTCTGCCGACCTCCCTAATTGATTTTCTTGAGATCCTTGAGTAGTAGGAATTGACATTAAGAATGAATGAAACACAATAACCTGTCAAAAAGCAGTATCATCAGGGACTTGCAACATGGTGACATCTGCAGTGTTTGTTAAAGTACATGGTAACTTTCTTTGTCGAAATCAAATGTCTATTGTTGCTGAAGAAGGTAATTTTGAACAGGCATTAGATTCCTATGAGATTAAATTCCTATGCAACATTAGATTCCTATGAGATTAGATTCCTGTGCAAGTAAGTTATGTTTATTTTAACATTCCCGAATAGGGCAGCCATTTGCAAATAACTATATTGTGTGAAATAAATGTCTTTTGCAACAGTTTTAGTGTTGATTCCTACTCTTTAGACAATACCCTAAAAACTTGTAATTGGCTTTTTTTTTTTTTTTTCTATCTTATTTTGCTGTCAAGTTTGTTATCCTAATTTTTTTAACTCTCTGGTAGGGGAGTGGCAATCAATTTTATTCAACAGAACATAACTTCCACATACACTAATGAACTTCTCCTTACAGAGTTATTGGGGTGCTCAAGAACTTTCCTAGGCATTCTATTTCTTTTTTTCAATTTTATGAATCATGAAGAGTGTGTATTAAAGAGTGTGTGTATACCCTACAATTTTGTGATTAGCTTTTTTTGTTTATCTTACCTTGTTGTTGAGTTCGCTAAACTTTTTTAATTCCCTGCTAGGGGAGCTGTAATAAATTTCATTCAGAGTATAGTAACTTTACTAGACTTAATATGTACACTCATGGACCTTTTCTTACAGAGTTATTGGTGTGCTTAAAAACGTAAAACCTTTTTTTTTTTCAGTTTTGTAAATCATGAAGAGTATGTACTAAAACAGTTAGATATAGAGAGTATACATGCAACTTTCATGTTTTATCCAGCCTTGCACAAATTAACTAATTTACTTCTTTGCCATTTTTCAACCTCTTCATAAACCTGTTTTCTTAAAGAAAAAGCAACTCTTGCTTTCCAGCATCATTTGAATTACATTACATGAAGTATAAATACCGTACTCCAATGTAGTCTGAATTCTAAATGTCCTGCACTTGGCAACTCAATGCATGAATCAAACTATATCCTCATTGTATCATAAAGGCAATTCAAGTTTCCTTGTCCCCTACTGCCATCTGCCTTTCAGTAATCATGTTCTAACATCAGAAGGAAGGGGTACTTAAAAGGATGCTAACTAAAAAGGCACCATCCTACTTGCCAATGAAATAATTTATTATTCACCATACAATATACGTATTTTATTTTGTATTTGAAATCAGGTCACAAAACACAAGGCAAAAGTTTTGTAATAAAAATGTGATTAGATGAATGGCAATAAGTAGAAACTCTCCTTTGAAGAGACACTCTTAATCTAGTAAAGCGAATGGACGAATGTTGATGGATAGAGCTTACATAGTGATCTCAGTTTGTGTAGAAAACAACATGTGTCCATTGACTTAATTTCTAGACATCATTTTTGGTTACATCACATTGCCTATAGGCACCTTAAGAAAATATATCAGTACTCCATAGAAAAAGTAGAATATAGGTGCCTTATAGGAAAAATAGGGGGTGCCTCCAGCCCTATCTACAAGACTATCCCGTACATAGGCAAATTAAGGAAACAATCTTAATATCCTTCAATTCTGGGAAGTCTTTTATTGGATGATTCATTTTGCCAGAACATTTTTCCTCTGTGCAAACACTTTCAAGGAAAAAAAAAGAAGAATTGTACGTATTTCGTAAGTTCAGACAATTAAGATTCATATAATCCATACCCTAATGTGTGTATTTGTTAAATGATGACGTTCACATTTTTCTTTTAAATTTTTCCTTTCAATTCTTTCTAAAACAGATGAAATGTTCACATTACAATACATATTAAAGTTTCATAAGAATATTTAAATGAGGCAAGGGATTTATTACACTAGAGTCCAATATAGCAGCATATCAAGGAGGAATGCTTTTCAAGGAAGACTTTCTAAATGAAACTACACCATAAAATCATTGCATGTTAGGAAAACAATAAACCAGAAAATAAAACAGTAGTATTGTAGGAAGTATAAGACCATCACATTCAAAATAAAAAAAAACTGATGTGGGCAGCACATAACTTTCCCTATATAATGCAATGAATTTACTTCTTTTAAAGTGAAAAAATTATATATAAGATCCACAGCATAATCTTTTTAACATGGAATTGTACACTTGGCATTTTTCCAGATGATAGCATGTAAAACTATTATACTTCGAAGTACACAATTAACTTACATTTCACCCAACTCTAAATTAACAATTATCAATATTAATAACATCCACTGTAAGCAATATAGTCCATATATAAAAACATTTTAATAATTAATTCATTGATTTGTTGTCATTTCTATTAATTTAGCATTATTTTTGTAATTTTGGTTACATTTTCAGAAATCTGAGGCAACATATTTATAAGTTGGCGATATTTCACTAAATTAGCCACTGAGTTCACCACATTTATTGCTAAGCATTACACCCAGAAGAAGAGAAGAGCTTTATTATATATATAAATGGCCATTGGTGAATTGTTGGTCATAAAAATACAAAACTATTATACAAGTATATTCTTTCATGAATGGAACAAACTAGATCCACAAGAATAATGTTAACAAATTTGCCAGATAATATTGCATGACCATATTTCATGATATTTATTTATTTTTTAATTTTATATAATATTTTTGATACATTTATTAACAAAGCATGCAATAACTTGAGAACGATTCATGCTAGGCCTTCTAAAGCATGTGTCATTCGTTTTCTAATGAAGAATTACATAGGAATTGATAACTTACATAACATTATTAGAGGCTCTGATTTCTAATAATTTTTTTCAAAATTTCATTCAAAAATTTGGGGGAGGGGTCTTGATTTTAAATACAAGCATTCAATTATATTTAAAATTACCAGCATTCACCGACTGTAATATTTGTACCAAATTTCATTCGAAATGCTCCATTTGTTATGAGATATCTCTTCCAGACTCACGAACGTACTTGAAACAGGCTCTTCAATCCAAAAATTGAATTAGAATTTTCGACCCCATCATAATACTTTCCCATACATTATACTATATATAGGGAAAGTAAAAATTAGAGATGGGTAAAATATTATCCACAAATATTCGAATACTAGAAAGTATTTGAGATTTCAAACATAACATTACTAGAAGAACTCCAAATACCTGATTAACAACAGATTCTGGAACGAAAAGCCAGAATACATTACAGAACTAGAAATAATAAATTACCTAAAAGAAAGTCTGCTTCTACCAAGAGAAAATGTGTTTGGCTACTGAAAAAAAGAACAGTTTGTATACTTGCTTGAAAGAACTAACTTTGGAGTATTTAATCAAACCGCCATCAACAGTATTTTAAGATTGACAAAAAAAAAAAAATAATCCTGAACATGCTCGAATGCTTGTTTTCTTAAATAAAAATCTGCAGTAGATGAGAAACATTTAGTGCTATTCAATTATCATAATTAAGAGTACCTAGAATAAAAACTATCGTCAAAGAACTAAAATTTAATATAAAAAATTTCATTTCTAAATTAACATGTTTTTATACCACTTTTAATTTATGTACTAATAATTAATGATATTTAATAAAAGTAAATATTATTTATTAACAATTTGAAATAACTATTCAAGGAATTTGAATATTTGAGGTATTCAAATATTCAAGATCTGGTTGATATTCAAATTCTAGAAAAAAGTTGCCCATCTTTAAAAATTTGATTTTACGAAACCCTCTGAATGCACTAATTGAAGTAACCATTGCACAATAATTCTACAATTTGTAAAGCTAGTAAAAGCAGTGAAATAACAGGGGCTCCAATTAAGATGCAATGTAAAACACCTAAATAGTTGATCTGCCACGAGTGTTGGGATACAGCTAGCTGTATAGCTTTAGGACAACAGATAAAGCTAAAAGCAATACATGGAATTTCAGAAAAAATCAATGTTCAGAAAGTGTCAAACAAAGAAATTATTCTAAAAGTTATTCATACCACATGAAAGGACCATGTGTTTTCAGAACTCTTCACATCTGTGATAACTTGTTCACTGGTAGAAGGCAAAATATGTGGATCACCAGTTATTTTAGATAAAGTGTCAATAATTTCTTGTATATGATTAATCTCAGCCAGCATAGCCAACTCAGATTCCTAAAAATAGATTAAAAAAACATTACTTTAGATCAACATTTTATTAATATTTTTATTTATTAAGTACAAATACAGTAGAATTCCAGTTATCTGAAAAGCAAGAGACACTTTGGGTTGATTGAGATTCCATATAAATTCTGCAGATAACCAGGAGGATATAAATTATGTCTTGAAGTTCAATTACTAGATTTTGAAACAAAATTTGAGCATGTGGAAGCGGATTTTGTTGGAACTGTGGACAGAAATATATTTCTTAATAGTGAAGTGTTCTTGGAAATGTTCCAGAATATCCGATGCTGAGGTCTAGCTTGTTCCAAACACTGATGAGCAGGACTTAATGGATGTGGAAATAGTTGCTGCAGTAAATAAAAGAGATGCTGCTGTTGAAGAGAGTTCGATGAGACAAAAAATATCTGCATTGCACACACTGTGGCTACAAAGATCTATGATGCAGCACTTTGGTATATTGAAATACAAGATGATGCAACAGTTTCTGATATGATATTGTTTAAAAGGTGGCACCGCAAGGCCAAATTGAGCAGCAGAAGACAAATACTGCATAACTTGTAAAGAAATAAAGTTATACACAATGATATATGAGAAATAAAAATATACACAAATGATATATGAGAAATAAAGATATACACAATGGTTAAACTAAGCAGCTTCTACCAGTTTTTTTACTGCATATTATGTATCTTAGATATTTTACTAAAATTCCCCCCTCCTACTGTATCACATATCAATATATCTCACATTTAAGTCAATCAGTTATTATCATCAATGCATGTCCAACAATATTTTCAATACTAAAAATATTTAAAAATACGTGTTGGAAAAATAATTAAGAATAAATTAAATTAATATACAAAATAAAAAAGTAAAATATAAATAAGGATTCTTTCAATTAAGCTGATTTACAGATAACCGGAATTCTATTATACTAATATTTTTGCCAATATATGAGTAAAACACAATATTTCTAAAAGGACATTATTCTTCCCTTCTCTTTTAAACTTTGAATTTTAAACATTCAAATTTAGAACATCTCAAAAATTTAAAATAATTTCTTTCTTAATGTTCATATAACTCTAAAATTTAAACAAACTTAGGTATGAAATTTGCAGATCCCAAGCTGCTCACTATTACCAGATCCTACTGTGTATGTATGTATGTATGTATGTATATATATATATATATATATATATATATATATATTTATATATATATAACGATATAAATATATATTACATGACTTTTGTCAAATATACTGAAATAAATTAAAAAGAAAAATACTCACCAAAACAGGTTGAAGATATCCTACAAAGAGGCAGAAATGACTCCTTTCCTCAATCAAAGCTTTCCTCACAGACTGCTTTTCTATTTCTTCAAGCAATAAGTATTTATCAGTAACATCTTGCAATGCATAGTCCAGCGTCCTTCTAATGTCAATTACACCAACTATAAACACAAAAAAAAAAACTTACTCAGTTTATAAATCATTGATTTAAAAAGAAAATAAAGAATAAATAATAATAAGTAATAAATAGAAATAGTAAAAATAGATAATCTACTCGAATTTAGCTCCTACATACTGTAGTGTAAAACTTAACTTTTACTGCATACAACTTGAAATATATACGTAATTTTAATGATATACCTAAAAATGGTTACAGTAGAGCGCCGATTATCCGAACTCCAATTAACCAAACTGTCCAATTATCCGAACACCCTATCTATCTCAATTTTTTTTTTCTTTTTTAGATTTAGCACGTGAAATCAAAAACATTCCCCCAATCAGTGTATCGTTGGGAACAGTAACAAGAGAATAAGGGCTTGAGAAAAGGGGGTGAAATCAAGGTCAAGACAACAGAATTCCTGTTTATCTTACCCCACCCCCCTTCGCCGTGGATGCTTCCTTTGTCCCCTTTGCAGTGGAACTTTTCATTGAGTGACAGGTTTCTTGGAAAAGTTGGTTATTGCACTCACGATCTGTTACAGTCTGGTTCATTTCATTTAGAACTAAGGTGAAAATAAGATGTCTGGGAAGTGAAAAAGGATTGTTCTTTCATTAGGAGAAAAAGCAAAGATATTGAAGACTTAAAAATGGTGAAGCAGGAACAAAATTAGCATTGTAGTATGGTGTAGAAAAGTCTACGATATCAGAAATTAAAACATTAAAGAAGTCTTGGAATAAAATTTTAAATAGTAAAAAAAAAACTGATAATGGATCCGAAAAATCTGGTAATGAAAATGAGGAATGTAAAACAATGAAGGAGATGGGAAGAATCCTAAGCTACGAAGAAAATGAAATTAACGAGTGGTTAAATAGTGATGCAGATGATCCTGGATATCAGATTTCAAACGATAATGAGATTGTGGATGAGATTCAAAATGAAAAAGAAATTGAGGAAAATGAAAACGAATGTTTTGAAAATGACCCAGGTCCATCACATAATGAAGCCTTTGAATGTTTGGAAACAGCTATGAAATGGCTCGAACGACAGGAGAATGCTGATCCTATTCAACTAACGTATTTAAGAAGAATACGTGATATGGCAGCATTGAAAAGAATGTCATCTTTGAAGCAAAAAACAATTGAAAGCTTTTTTTCTTAAATTTTAATCCCTGCAGTTCAGAAAATGATAAAAAGAGAAAAAAAAATTAAAAATCATAAAAAAGTCAAAAAAAAAAATAAATAAATAAAAGATGAAAAAGACAAAAAAAAGTTAAAAAGATAAAAAAATAATTTTAAACACGCCAGCACTAACAGCTGCTAGTCCTAAGCCTGGATAAAGTGTGAAGGAAAATTGTGCACACACAATATTTTTTTTAATCTACCTATCCACTACTAAATTTGATAAAAACATACATTTGCTCTATTAAAAAAACCGTTACGCATAAAAAATATATATTTCAACCGTTTTAGCATAGTCAGGAGCATCCCTTAAGTTACCTGTCCAATTATCCAAACTTTTGCTTATTCGAACTAGGGCCGGTCCTGACAGGTTTGGATAATCGGAGCTCTACTGTATTTTGTAAAACATGAGTTTATTATGCATTTATTACATGCAAGCTAGAGTAATATGGAGCGTCAAGAGAACAATTAAGACCTAGAAAACCATCATACTTATATATCTAGCTCTCACATTCGCTGCTATTTAATAAATATTTTATCATTAATAACAATTTCTGCAAACACTTTGCTTTAAATACTGCTTCAAAAAGTTTTTCAAAAAATAATCAAATTAACACTCAATTTCATTATATGAAATATTTAGTGACAGTAAACAAATCTATGGAAATGTATATTAAAAAGTGGAAGCATCAAAACTGTATATTCATTCAACAAGGATATTCAGCTTGCATTTAAACAATACTACAGTACAAATCTAAAAAACTTTATTAATCCTAGCATTTCATAATTACAAATTTTTGAGAGCCACTAAGAGACTGGATAGCTTAGTTGGCAAATCACTCGTAATGACAGCTGAGAACTAACTGTAAACTCCTACTTCACGTAAAATTTGCATTGGCACTGAAACATGGTCTGCAGTTATTGGTCTTGCAGTTGTTAACAAAGAGAAAATATATTAATAGTAATAAGTAAAAAAAAAATAAGTGAATTAAAGTTGTGAAGTCCTAGCCTCTAAAATTAGAAAGAGAAAAATGTGAGATTTCTTTCACAACTCAAATTGATCAGTTGATAAAATGTTTGCTGCAAGAAGTCTCTGGTTGAAATTCTAGCCCAGGTAGACTGCAATTTACAAACTTATTTTAGACTGCAATTTACAAACTTATTTAACACTAGGGGGCTCAGCTCCCTCCTGTTAGCTCATTGCCATGAGTATATTCTTATTGATGCTACAAGAGATTAAAATATATCACAAAATATATATTGCTACTCTGATTTTATAGCTACTCTGGTTCTTGAGTTATCCCCTAAAAACTAGTATATTCCTCTGGGACCAAGGATGGGCTAGCCTGATAAGGTTCAAAATCAAAACAATTAAAATATACCTCTAAAGACAATGGCAAATTTCATCTTACTATGATTAATGAACTGTTTAATTAGGGACTTAAAGATTTGAATCACACTAACAGAATATTTTTCTATTCCTTAAATATCAAATCAACTTGATAGTAGTCAGTTGATTAGCTGCAATTTCAGCCGTTTAGCATCAGCTGCTCTCATGGTAACCTGATGTCGCAGCAACATTACACTTATGGTAGAAAAAGTCAAGTCAATTTTTCTTCGGTTCTTCTTTTGTAATGGTTTACAAATGAAAATAGTTTTCAGAAATGAATTAAACTTTAATATTTAATTTCAAAGCCCCTATTAAACATACAACCATGATATAGTGTATTAGAACCTGCAAAAATATTAAATAACTTTCCTTTAAGATAGAATTCTTTATTTCTTTTATATGAACCCAAGTGTATACTTGAAATTAATTTAAAGGTATATAAAAATTAATTTACAGATACCAAATTAACTGTATTAAAAAGAGAATTAAGTAAGTTTTTTGATAACATAAAAATTGAACATTTATTATAATAAAGATGATTCACTATAACAGAAAAAGAATGAAATTTTCACTTCAACATTGAAAAGAAAAAACAGAGAAAACTTAATCCAGTTGTAACCAAAATAGAAGGTGATGCATGACACAGTATTTTAAACTATGGGGCAAAATTACAAATCCATAGGACCGGTTCTAGTTTTGAAAGAAATTTTAAACAGCTTATTTCAATGGTGGTGGCAGCTGCAGCAGTTAGAGCTTTTTCTTTTTTTAAATCTAGAGATAAAAACTCTTAAATTGCATATAAACATTTCTAGATCAATAACTTTTTTATTTACAGCTGTAAAAACAATTAATTCAGTAAAAATAATTCAAATGACAATTTCTAAATGTTTAACTTAAATTCTCATTGAATGCATTAGAATGCTTCAAAATTTAACATAAACTAGGTATTAAGCCTCTTACATGCAGGGTGTTATATAGAAAGATATAGTAGTCAGTTTTGCATAGTGGTTTAGGTTAACCTCATGAAACCACCAATAGAAATTACACAACCCCTAACAAAGTTTTATTCCAAGCCCTTTCTTTATACAGTTAACTTATAACACTTTCTTTACTGGTCTAAGTTATAGCAATGAATGTTCTACATTTCAACTTCATTACTTGTGAAAAGTTATTAGACTTATCCGTTTAAGATTGAAAACTATCAACAGCATTTTCAGATTATTGTTTAGAATTGTATTATTTTATAAAAAGTAATGAAAATCATCAATTTAAAAAACTAAGTTTTTGCATGTTAAAATATAATAAAAGTAGACTTTTACAATATCTATGACAAAGTTTTAGTCATAAACCTGTACCCAATTAAGCTGATTAAGATTTAGAAACCAATAAAAAAGGTTAAATTTGTTGATTTTGAGTTACAAGCTGTCATGACAAATGTTGCAACATTACTCTGTAAAAAGCATACCTTTTCTAACTTTCTTTTGAAGTCTTAAAGTATCAGAAGATTTTTTCTTTAATTCTTGTTTAGCACGTTTATATTCTGAAAAAGAAAAAAAAGTAAATTTTGATCACAATGCAAAATATGATGTAATCAATTTTGATCACAATGCAAAACAAAATGTGATGCAATAAATTTTGATCATAATGCAATTTAAAAAAGGAATCAATCTGAATGCTTACCTTTTGAATGCTCTTTATCAAGATTGTTAGCTGTCTTCTTCCATTCTTCCAGCTTTTCTTGCAAAGGACTAATCAGTGCTTCCAGTAAAGCACTGTTCAAAAGATAAATAAAAAGTCAAAATTTTAAAAATTACTTAAAAGTCATTGCAAAAAACTATTACAAAAATATACTTGACTTTCTCATGCATTCATACTCAATATTATTTAGGTTAGCATATGATTATATAATATCTACAATAGTAAAAAAAAATCCTGATCATGTGTGTGTACCAGGCCAGAAATTTAAAATGCAATTTCTGAGTGTAGAAAGTAGAAACTTGTCTTAAATGGGTACATCCATTACTTGAGGTTTGTTTTAAAGCACATCCATTACTTCCTATTTAGGCACCTTTACTTTACTTTGTACTTCCATTTTAGTATAGATCTTAAAATGAAAATTAAATCTAAACTAAAATCTAAAATATTTGACAATTTTTAATAATTTGCAAAAAACACCCCAAAACCCGAAATTGCAGAACTTTACTCTGTCTAAAGATTAAAAATGCAAACTCTTGCAGTAGAAAAGCATGGTTTGTTTTAAATAAGATCCTGAGATAAAAGTTATGTGCATGAAAATTTAACATAGATTATAAATTATTTACACAGCAAGACTTCTCCAGACTTAGGCCATTTCGTTTCAAAAGAATCCAATGTTATGATATTACTTATAAACAAGAAATCCCAGACAGAATGGTGGGGGTGAAAACTGTTAAGAAAGGATGAACTGGAATTAAAAATTAAAAATTCTAACTTTCACAATCTCATAGTTATATGTTTCAAAATGGATAAGTTAGCATATTTCATTACTAATGGAAGGGTGTCTAAAAATCATGCAATTTAGAGTTAAAATGAGGAAGTAATAAATTTAATCTGTAGGGAATATTTTTCATTTCATTTTGTTGAATTATTGTGAAATACATTTTGGTGATATACTTTTGCTCTGGTCTTACTCACGTAACATAGCGCAAAAAAGTATTCATTCATCATCCATTATTCCAAGTGTTCAAAATGTGTTCAGAAGATCTCAAAACATGTATTTCCTTCAAAATCTCAAATTCAAAAATTTTTCTGGAAAACATCTGAATGCTTCGTTTCCTACACTAACAGTATGAGAAAATAAAAATGACAGACCTTTCCATTTTTAATAATTTCTAAAATAAAAATTATACAAAAATTTCAGAATTTAAAACAAATAAATGTTAAACTTTCCAAAAATAATATTGTAAAATTCCGTCGATCCGCCATTTCTGGGAAAGTGTGTTTTTTATCTCAATTAGAAATTGTGAAAATTTCCGTGAAATAGCTCCCCCCCCCCCCCACACACACACACACACACACACACTTAAACATCGGGAAAACAATTTTTGTCGTCGAAACAAATAAATGTATTTATAAAAAATATCATTTTATTTTATAATCATGCACATAAGGGAAACATAAATTTATTCAAGATTGATTTGAATCCTTCTACATACTGCGTGATTTTCAGTCGCATTTAAGAGGGGGGATCCACCGGATTCTGCTTGTTTTTTTATTTGTTTTCTTCTTTTAGCATAAAATTCCCAGTAAGCGCCCTCTACATTTTCCGCGATTTTAAATCGCATTTGAAAAGGTGGATCAACGGGATTCTACCCCTACGGTAGTATTAATAATCTATCACACGAGTGGCTTTCAACCTGTTTGATTCCACGGTTCCCTTGACCAACACATTCTATCTGCAGCTCCCTTACGGCTGGAATGGCCATCGTAAAACTACCGGTAGTCGAAAACATTGCGAGGAGCACCGGTGAAAAACCACTGAAATTACACTATCAATCTAAATAATATATTACACATGTTTAAGTAGTACATAATATATAAAATTATTCACCACTTGCATTTTTATTAGATAAAACAAATAAAAAACTGGGTACTAGAATTTTACAACCCGAGACAGAAGAACACTGCCTTCTTAGTAACTGACTTACATGACCCAGCTTAGCCTCGTTTGACTCAACAGAACCGCAGCCCGAATCTAGCTCAAACTCGAAGGCCTTTCAAATATCGAACACGAGCTGGGGTCAAAAATAAGCTTTTACTCAAAACTAATGAAATGAAAAAAAAAACATTCAACACAGAGTAAAATAGAAAAAAGAAACATTTCTTATTATATTCATGCTGTTATAAGCAGTACGTTTAAATAATTTAAAATGTCAAAAAATCGGCAGTGGCTCCAGTCCGATGGAGTCGAAATGGTTTTCAGGAAATACCATCTTTCTTTGTCAGTAGTTTGTCTTTTTTAGACATTTTCAAAACAGTTCAAAATATAAAAATTTGAACCACCATTTTAAAATAGCAAATTCAAAATATTAAAATATCGAAATATCTATATTTCGAAAACTAAGAACCTGATCCAATATACAATTATATATCCTTCTAGAGCTTTCTAAAGGCTACAAATTACTTCTTATAGCAGTTCTTAACACTTTCAGGTTTCGAAATATAAGCATTACAAATTTGAAAAACGGAAATTTTTCAATTTTCTTGAATTTGACAAGGCGATTCCTCAAAAACTATAATAGCTTTTAAAAGCAAATTATTAATCTTAAAACTGGATTTCCCACTGAACATTTTTTTCACTTACTATTTATATCTATCTTTTATAGTTTAGAATATATTTATACATGAAAGTAAGCAAAGCGAGGCAAATAATGGCTCGAACAAAAACTTTTCAGTTTTTTCTTGTCCCCCCCCCCCCCCCCAAAAAAAAAAGAATAGTTTCAAAACATAAAAATTTTTATATTCATAAATAGAACAATATTTCCAACAATACAAGTAAGAATTGTTTTCATTTATATCAATTACGTTTTGAGATATAAGCGTTACATGTTTTGCTTTCTTCAAAAAAGTTCTATAAATGTTTAGAACCAATTTCAGCCAGATAGAGATACATCAAACCATAAATGTTATATGCATCAAAAAACAATATCAACAAGAGTCTTACTTTGAAAATATTTTCAATTTGGCCTCTACACTCCTTTGCCTGAGACACAAGCGTGTAAGAGCAGATCCGATTTCTTTCGTGGCACCTAGGATTACATTTAAATACATTATAAACAAAAGCAGATATCATAAGTCACTTTACATGCTTACTTCTACATTTACTTTGAATTCGAAGTCAGGCATATATACTAATTAAAAATATATAACATACCTGCAAACCTTTTGAGATGAAAATTCAGAAGATTTTAGATAAAATTCAGAAAATTACGTAAAGCCACATTTTAAGGACAGAAGCAATAATTTGATTATAAGCATAAATTCAAAATACTACATTTAAAAAAAATGTAAATTTTATTTAAAAGTTTTAACATTCGCTGATTTTTCAAAAAGACTGCCGAAATTTGCAATTTATTGAAATTCCCAATTTTATTTAAAAGTGCTAAAATTCATAATTCATTTAAAAGACTTCTCAATTTCATTTAAGAATGTCAAAATACAATACAAGAATACACGATTTTATTTAAGAATGTTTAAAATACATGCGATTTTATAAAAAAAAAAATGACAAAATTCGCGATTTTTTTTTAAGAGCGCTAAAATTTGCAATTTTAACAGCGATTTTCGCAAATTTGGATTTCTAGACCACGCTGACAGGTCGGTAGTACAAAAAGAAAATACATTTGGCGATATATTACTAATTGGCATAATTTTGTACAAAATGAAACATCTTTCATAAAAATTACGAAAAATTCGTAAAAGTTAGAAAGATTACTATAACTTTAATTGAAAATTTAATTTGTCACAACAAATGCCATCACAACACTAATTTTTTTGAGATATATCGCGATCAAGATATTAGAATTTCCTCACTGTAAGGAAAATAAAATTTCTAACATCTGGAGAACGAGTGATAAGTCAAAAGCAATGATGCCATTAAATTTGTGGTAAGAGAAAAAGTATATCGATTTATTTGAGGAAAAATATTTTTATGACTTTAACCCCTTTAGATCCAATATGCGCAATATCTTATAAACTGCTTATGTTATCACCTTGTACATGACGTCATCCATTTTGAAGTAAAAATACACATAAAACGATAATTAAACATCAGTTGTTATATCGCCCCCCCCCCATTGCACACACACACATTTTCACAAGAAAATATTCGACAAATTGAAAATCTCTTGGTTCCTTTTAAGTCATATCAATCTATGCTATTTATATACATCCCAAACTCTTCACATACAATTCTAAGCTGTATTTTACGTATCAAAAGAATAAGACGAAAAGAATAAGAACAACCCCATAACTCTAGGGTTAACCGTTCTCGATATATATATATATACATATATATATATATATATATATATTGTATTTTTTGGGAAGTTTGAAAATACCAATCAATCGCCAAGTAAAATCGCCATCTTCAATCGCCAAGTGAAAAGGAAAATTAAGTAAAACTGCAAGTTCAGTGTCATTTCAAATAATTATCCATATTATTTTGTGCAAATAAACTTAATTTAATGGTCTGTAGGACAAGGCATGTGCTTCCCACTTCAGATTTTTCAATGTAAAGTAGAGTGGGCGAAGAATACTATCCGCCAAAACTCGAATATAACGCCACAATATTCAAATACCTCGAATATCGCGCCATGATAAACAGCAGGTTCTGGAATAAAATGCCAGGATACTCCAGAAGAAATTCGAAAGTACCTATAAGAAGGTTTGCATCCACCAAGTGAAAACATTTCTGACCACTGAAAAAAAGAAGTCTGTATCCTCGCTTTAAGGAATTATCTGTGGTGTATTTAATCATGACGTCGTCACCAGTTTTTTAAAGAGCGACTCTTCATCAACTCTGGCTAAATTTGCGACATAAAAAAAAAAAGACTAGATCTTGAACGTGTTTGAATGCTTGTTTTCTTAAATAAAAATATCTGTAGTAGGTGAGAAGCATCTACAATTATTCAATTATTGTAGTTAGTTAAGAGTAATAAAAACCTTCTGTAAAATAATTAAAATTTAAAATAAAAATTTTCATTTCTACATTAATGTAGTTTTATTACATTTTTTTTACTTTATTAATTTACTAATAATTAAGAAATAATATTTAATAAATATGCAAATATTATCTATTAACTATTTAAAATAACTATTCGAATATTCGAGATTTGGTTAATATTCGAATTTGAGAAAAATGTTATTCGCTCATCTATAATATAAAGACGTTTAATGTGAGAAGAAAAAGATAACCTACTATTACTAAAGATGGTCGATTTTACAGACAAAAGCGTCACTGTTAAAATGACCCACAATGATTTGAAATGAAATGTTTCTACGTGATCAAAATATGCAACAGGAAAAATAAAATACATTACATAAACTCTTAGAAACGCCATTTTAAAAGAAACTCATTATTTATTCTACATGCCAACTATTTTTAGCAGTCAGGAATAAAAATAAAAATGTACGTCTAGGAAGCGCTTCTAGGTTACGTAGAATTCTGGTTTGGAAAAATTCTAAACTAAAACCGGAAATGAGGGGAAAAAAGGTTCTATTCTCAAAACAAATAAAGGGCAAACTCTTAAAATAATCTTGCTTATGAACGAAAAAATAAAACTATTTATTTGGTTACTTTTTACTTCCGCAACACATCATCAAATAGTCCTAGATATTAAAACAAGAGAAAGTGTGCTTTTTTAAAGGATAAATATTACTTCACAGGAATTAAGCCTTCTTTTCGTATAAGAGAATTCTAATTCTTTTAATTCAAGATGAAATGTAATTTCCAAAAGATATAATTATGCAATAGAAATTTGTGGTCACAAACAATAATTATAAAATAATCAAAATAATATTACCTCTGCAAGCTCTTTTCACTCAACACAAAAATACCACTCACACAAAAATACAAATCACGTTATCTAATCAAAAAGTGGGTCTGTAAATGTGTGTGGTACATTTATTTATTTCTCATACTATATAATATAGTATAGAGAAAATATTATTTTCAAGAAAATTTTCGAATTCGAGATTTTGATGCCAATATAAGTTTTAAGACCTGAACACGTTTTGACTATTTTTGGAGTGATGTCTATCCGTCTGTCGTCTGTGATCGATTTCTTATTTACACGATAGCAGCCACAAATATTAATGGATTTTCACAAAACTTGATATCCGGCTTTGTTATCAAAAAATCTAGAACTAGATAGAATTTTTTAAAATTCGAGCGAAAACTTCGAAATTTATTCGAAATGTTATATTTTTTTAGCATGGCAGCATAAGACAAAATTTTACATAATCATGCATAAAAAGGATTATTTATGACTCAATGATTAAGAGACTTAATAGTTTCAATCATTGTAAAAAAAAAAATCTGCGATACAATTCTTCTTTTTGTTCGTGACGTCATTAGCCCCCCGCTTAGGGGGTCAAGTTACCCTTTCCTGGGGGTACATTATCAAGTACAGTATCAATTGAAATATTTTTTTCATTTTCTATAAAGTGAAGAGTAACACGCCATAGTTGTAATCATTTGGACCCATGATACCGATTTTTCAAATTTTTTCTGGTAAAATTTGAAAAAGAAAAAAAATAATAATAATAATAAATAATAATAATAATAATAATCTGAGTTGAGAAAAGCACAGCCACGAAATTCGGTACAGGGATACTTCGGGTCCTCCGAAGTTGAACCTCGGAGCGATTATTCAAAAATTCGAATTTGGGTGTGAATTTATTTAATGTTGAAGCGGAAGTTTACGCTCATTTGAGCGATCTTCACATAAATTGATTCCTGAGCAATCGAAAATAATATCCCACAGTTTCTACCTTAACATCATGGGAAAGATAGGTGAACGCATTTCCAACGAAATTTGAATAGATCCCGTGGAATAATAACTTAAAATCAACTTTGATAAACTTAAAAACAAAAACTTTTTCCGGCATTTACAACCAAATTTACTTTTAAATTCGTCCACCCACAAATTGAAGATTCGCAAGATTCTAATATTTTACATGAATACGGAGTGATATTTTCCCAATGTGAGAAACATTTAATTAGCTATCTATAAATTTTAAAAATTAATTTCGTGGGTCTTATCCTAGGCCAAAAAAAATGTTTTCTCTCACTCCTTTCCCCATTTCATTTGATACCCAGTGTCGCCAAAACTGGAGGGCGTAGTTCAAGCAATGGTCGGAAGTAGCGAAACTATAGTAGTCACAACTTTTTCTCGTAGTTTGTAGTGTAATGTGCTACTTTTAAAAATAAGTAGCATAGCGAATAGAGCAATACAATAAATCACTAGTTTGTATTGAGTTTTGACTCCACTTTTAACGTTACTTCAGTAAGCAAACAAGGTGCCATTCTACATACCACGTGATCGCCCTTTCTTCATGTGTACGAAATTTAGTGTTCAGCGCAACGATGTACGATTTGCAAAGTGTCAAGCGCTTTGAAACAAATAAAAAATGTCAGTTGTTTTAGCTGACAAGATATCTTCAGAGCTAAGTGCCCGTCTCATGATACTAAATAAGACTGGGACTCAATGCATTCTGCCGTCGAACGCATATGCCGGTTCCTGAAGGAAAACGAGGAGAAACTACACAAGATGTTTGATGCTGCAGGTACAGTGCCTAGAAGTCTCTTCTAGGCACTCTACTGTATGGTTAGGAAAGCTATTAACTTATGAAGTTAATTTTTTATAAGAATATATTCAGATGGGTTATGTCCCAAAAGATCCTGCTTATCTGATTGCAATTTGAGATGAAAATTCTACTAAAAATGAATATGTTTTTAAATAAATAGATTTTACTTTTATTTTATTTTATACTTTTAATAAATAAAATGGATACACGTCAACTGTAATTAAACTTTGACTTTAAAACCTATTTTTGGTTGTCTTTGATTTTAAAGTTTACACTTTTAATTTATTTTACTGCTTTCAAAAGTGGGTAAAAGCGTAAAGATTGGTAAGTTCATCAGTAAATTTTAATTGTTCAGAATAAGTATGTTAAATTACTACAGTATACCCATATCCTTAACTTTTTGTGAAAATTGAAGCTGTGGCAAAAATTGTCTTATAAAAGTAGTTATGTAGTGACTATTTTTTAAAAGTAGTTTGTAGTCACTACTTTTTAAAAAAGTAGTTACAGTTAACTACATTTGTCATAATGTCGTTGTAGATCACTAACAATAATAAAGTAGTTTCTCCAAATCACTGTATTCAAGGTACGGACGCAAGCGTGACATCACAATATATCCTATGCTCATGGAAAAATAACTTCTTTTGTGATTGAATCGTGAAAACGTTGTTTAGTTTCAGTTCATTGCAATCTTGAAAACTAACAAGATTATAAAAAAAAAAAAACTCAGACACTTTTCCCTCCTCCATCCTCTTACACAATAAATCTAAATTGGTCCCATTTTTAGGCATTTCATTAATCTGATCACATCTCAGCTTCTAAATATATTACAGCTTAATTTTGAAGATTTATTGGCTTGAGCTAACGAAAACCGCGTAACACCCGTGCAATAAATGTACCCAGATTGCTTGGCCTTCTTTCCCCCCCCCCGTTCCATGGATACCATAAACATATATAGGATAAGCATACGCCACTATAGGAAACATTGATGCAATAATACCCAACTCATACTGGATATGTTTATGGGAGTTCCTGGCACGTTTTTGCAGACTCAACTCAAGAACCCATTTACTCAGAGCCAGGGCCACCGATAGAGGGCCGAAAGGATGCACTGAATACAGGAGGACTGAGAGGGCAGACAAAAGGGTGCATTGCATATGAGCCCAGATGGCTCGGGGGCCCAGGCCGAATAAATAGTTTATAAAAATATGTCCATAGCTTGAAAAATAAGGGGCCCGCGCATTTGATGCATAGGGCCCGAAAAACTTTGTGGGCGGCACTGGCTACAGCCCCCTTCTATAGCCAGTGCTGACGACAGAATTTTTCGGGACTCTACGCAGTAAAAGTGCGGGCTCCCTACTACCCCCTAAGTAATAAGTAAAGGCAGTTATTGACCTTTTTTAGTAAACTGTTTCTAATTCTCCTGGCCCCCAAACTTTCCGGTTCCCTAATGCAATACATCTTTTTGCCAGCCCCTCGGCGAACGTGCCCATAGCCAGTGGTTGGAAAAACTACTTTATTATTGTAGTGATCTGCAACTACAACTACATTATGACAAATGTAGTTAACTATAACTAAAACTACTTATTTTAAAAAGTAGTGACTACAAACTACTTTTAAAATGTAGTCACTATATAACTACTTTTATAAAATGAATTTTGCCACAGCTTCAATTTTGATTCATCAGTGGCGGCCACTGATGAAGGGCATTGTGATGCCCGAAAGCGATTTGGTCGTGTAATTTTGTACGTCGAGGAAATGAGATTTTATTAAAGGGACTTTAAAGCCTATTTTTGATTGTCTTTGATTTTAAAGTTTAATTAAAGTTGACGTGTATCCATTTTATTTATTAAAAGTATAAAATAAAATAAAAGTAAAAACTATTTATTTAAAAACATGTTTATTAATTTTTAGTAGAATTTGCATCTCAAAATTGCACTCAGATAAGCAGGATCTTTTGGGAAATAACACATCTGAATATATTCATATAAAAAATCAAGTTCATGAGGCAATGGCCTTCCTAACCCTGCAGCCATTCGTCATACATCGTTACGCAGAACACTAAATTTCATACAAATGAAGAAAGGGTGATCACATGATATATAGAATGGCACCTTGTTTGTTTATTGAAGTAATGTTAAAAGTAGCGTCAAAACTCGATACAAACTATTGATTTATTGTATCACGGTACTCGTTACACTACTTATTTTTAAAAGTAACGCGTTACACTAAAAACTACGAGAAAAAGTAGTGACTACTGTAGTTTCGCTACTTCCGTCCACTGCCTATAGCCACACGTAGTAGATTTGCTTAAATAAATAGAGATATATCCCGGTCTCAAACAAATTATCAAAAAATGAAATACGCCGATAAATCACGCTCGGGTTCGAAACTTTTATTCTAGTTCGAAATCCGGAGGAGAAAGAAGAAAAACAAATCGGCGTGAATCGAAGCATGGCGATCAAACACGATCGAAATCTCGACGCGATAAAAAGCCAATAATAAAACTATCCTCAATAAGCCCTGGGGGGGAAACTCATCTCAAAAAGAGACTGCACGGAACACAAAAGAGCAATAAAAATTTTTACAGTACAGGTCATTTACCTAGCCATTGCCGTGGAACAGATAGTGATATAATGGTTCGGCCTGGTTGTTACCCAAATGTGCAAAGGGCGGGAAACTGCAATCGGACGTCGCAAGGTTGAGGTAGCCGCAATGGATGCTATTTTTAACAGAGAACGGAGTTTTACCGTTTCTGTACTGAAAAACACGAAAACCAGTAGGGAGGGCAGGAAAAAATATGCCACGCTCCAGAAAGTGGAACGTAAAAGGAAAGATTCTGGTGGCAAAAGTGAGGAACAACATGAGACTTTCCAGGGGAGTTGAGGTTTTAATGGGAGTCGAACAGTAGCAGCCTTGACGAAACTAAACAAAAAGGGCAGTTTGAAAAAATCGGGGGTACAAAGGTATATTTAGAAGAAAAGAGGAAAATGTTTGAAAAATATCACGAAGGGCAATTGCCAGCGAAATAAAATACTCTTGAGTAAATTGGAAAGCAATTAGCTTTTTAACCCTAGGAGGGTGAGGCTGAGTAAAGTTGGCTCACTTTGCAATTCGATTCTAAACGAAGGAAAATTAGCGTTACCAGTCTAGGGTTTTAAAATCTTTGAATCTCTTTTAACGCTTTGTTGGGGGGATAAGCAGGGTAGACGACAAATGGTTCTTTCTTCTCAGTGTTTAATATCTATATCTAAAAAGCTAATATTAACAGGCGATATTTAAAATATAAAAAAATGCTATGAATTTTCGATCTCTCCGCCCTCCCCTTACAAGTGATTTTAAAACCCTATTTAATTACAGTAGAAACCATTCAGCTAGCAACTCGTATAAAATGTTTGCAAAAGCTGGGTGCTCTTTACATCCGTATTAAGAAAATTCTACACGTAATTATACATAACAAAACGACTCGCGCTTACTAATTTAAGAGCTCGAGCAAGAATCGTCCTCAATATTGTATTACACATTTTTCGAATAAATGGGTAAAAAAAAGTCGTATAAAATGCCATCCATATAATAAAGTTATGCAACATTTTAAACTACATATGTCTGGATCAAAATGAAGCGAGAGATATTTCAATTCGCTTAAAATATTTTTCAAGGAAATTGAAAATAATAATAATAATAATAATTCTGCAATTTAAAACTTTCGTACACAGGTACGCTGGAATTTGTAGATTTCATTAGTAAAGAGGGCGCAACACGCGCAATAATTTATTCGACCACGTTCATTAATGAAATCGGCCTGTTTTTCTCCATCCATGTTTAGAAATGCATTGGACCTGAAAAACATATATATTCACCACATATCCAAACTGTAAAATGATCGATAAAGTGTTAAAGAGTTATCGTTGTACATACAGAAACAAGAGGCGTAACATTAAACTCAATTTAATGAATTGTGAAAGAAAGAAAGATAAAATGAATTTGGTTCTGTAGGGTGAATTTGGTTCTGTGAATTTGGTTTGCCGCCCACATTAGAGTCTTGCTTTCCCTACAATGCATGGCAATGTATAGGAAAAATATTAGAATCATGTCGAAAATCGGAACTCGAGGGTTTTATAAATAGAATCCGAAAAAACTATTTTTAGAGTGACATCTGTGTTTGTATCTGTCAGTCTGTGCAATGTGTGTATTCACTCTAGCTCAAAAACTAATTGACCCAATTTCACAAAATTTGGTAGATAAATCACTTGTGTGTTACCCCGGTGTTGATTAGATTTTGGTACGATTCGAAAGAAAAGAACCTGCCAATTTTTTGCGAAACTTCCGCAAAAATCGTTCAAATCTAAAATAAAAGACTCCATATGCTCAAATGTATGATTCAAATGCTTATTTTATACGCATTTTTTGACGGCAAAAAGAATAAGATTAATTCCATGATTCTAGAACTAACCATTCAAGATATTTAAGATTTTCTTTAGCATTTTTGCAAAGTTGCCGTTGAAAGTCCAAATTCAAATTTTAAAGCTGCAAATTCAGCGTCATTTCAAATAATTATCTGTGTTATTTTGTGCAATTAAACTTACTTTAAGGAATTGTGAAAGAAATAAAGAGAAACTGAATTTAAATCTGTAGAGAAAGTCATGTGCTGGCCACATCAGATTTTTATCTGATGTCGCATCCAAATATTTAACGCTTCGATCTCAGCCGGAGATACTTTGACGACAGGCGTTAGTTACGTTAAAAAACTGCGAGATAAAAACTGTAAATTATGCATTCTGAAAACAGAAATATGCCTAGAAACCATGCAATGCCATTATTAAAATTCCAAGAACTTCTTTAACTTTATAACCGGATCTTTTAACTGCGCTTATTAAAAGTGTAAGCAATCTAGAAAAGCATTTAGACGACAAACCCACTCGTACTTGAATAGCGGCCGGTAAGTTGCACTTTATTAAAATGACAGCAGGCTGTGTTATTCTCGAGAAACATGGATATGCCTGGTGAAATGATAATAAGCACTTATGAAAGTTTCAGGCGGTGCATAATACACTGCGTTGTGTGAAAGCGTAGAAAGTAAAGAGAGTACACAAGTGCACATCTAGAAAATAATGGAAACCTACCAGAAATAGAAGCTTATTGACAAGTGGAAAAGAAACCACTTGCGGTTCAAGCCCTCTTGAAAAATAGAATTAAAGTAGAAGAAATAGAAGCAGAAGAAATATATTTAAAGTAAAATAGCTAGAGTGTCGTGTTTCCCTTCGACTTTCCCATACATTCATACCATATTCCATAGTGTTTAGTTCCAAGTGTATCGCAGACATTAACCGAACAAAAAAAAAACAAAAAAAAAACAAAAAAAAAAACTGGTGTAGGCAGCACATGACTTTCCCTACAGAATAAAATGACTTTACTTCGTTCACAGCGAAATCGTAATGAACAAGATCCACAGCATAATGTTTTTGGCATAGAATTAATACCACATAAATTAAAATTGGACACTTTTGGTAACTTCTTCGTCCAAATAGAACGATTCATCCACAATCAACCACATTTCACGCATCCACATTTGAAAAATCATCTTCAAAATGCAACTGACATTTAATAAAAACCCCGTGTAATAAATAACTTGGTGAATTCTGTGCGGCGGACTATTATAAAGAATCGGCGGTGGCTCCTGTCCGGTAGAGCCGAATTGGTTTTGCAATGAATACACATTTTGTAAAATAAAACTCCAACTTTTGTAATATCGAAAAAAAAGGAAGAACGCGATACAAAATCTGATTATATACTTTAGGGCTTTCAAAGAGCTATACATTCTTGGCTATTGTTTATAGCTAGCATTTTTAGTTTTTATGAACTTAAAATTTTCATACTGCTTTAGCTTGACATGACGATTACTCGAAAACTATAAGTACTTTTTTAAAAATAAATATAAATTTAGAAATAAATATAGACTTAGAATTATTAATATTTAAGATTTCCTAAATAATAATTAAGGAAATCTTTAATATTATTTAGGATTTCCTTACATATATTTTTGTCGCTTACTATTTATATCCGCCTTTCATAGTTTCAAAAACATTTCGAGTGAAAGTAAGTAAAATTTGCATCATTCGTTTTCTTATGAAAAATTGTCTGAAATTATTATTGATAAATAATTATTGAAGGTCCAGATTTTTTATTGAAATTTTCAAAAATTCATTCGAAAATTAACGGGTGTTCTGAACATTCGATTGCGTTTAAAATCAATAGGGTTCCGGATTCACAAACTCTAATAACCGTACCAAATTATTTTCCAAAAATCTCTATTCATTAGTGAGATATCGCATTCACAAACTAAAAGACATACACATCACCTCAAAAACGTTCGATTCGAATTCAGGTGTGCTTAAAACAAGCTTTTCCGTCGAAACCTCGAATTCGAATTTTCAACCCCGTCAAAATATATTTTGACGGGGTTGAAAATTTGTCCTAATGTACGGAGAATAATAAAAATGATAGTCTAGTCAATATGTGGAGGAAATTAAGAAAATATCCCTATAGTCGCCATATTTCAATAACGTCCCATTAACGATGTTCTAAACCTTCGAACATCAAAAAAAGAATACCTAAAAGTTAGCATATATATACAGGATGTCCCCAAAAAATTGAAACGCGCTTTAATTCTTTACCTGTTGGAAATAAGTGGGCAATGTAAATTGCAGAAATGTTAAAAGTAAGGTAGGAAATAAGGCTAAGTTAATGAAATAGTTCTCCCATTCATTTTCAAAAAGTTAGACTTTTTAAATTTTTATACGACCCCCCTTAGGCAAATTTGGTCAATCAAAAAATTTTTATTTTTAATGAAACAAGATCATTAAAAAAAGAACCGCAAATCTGTATCTTTAAAATGAATTGAATTATGATAAAGGAAAAAAATCTGACTTATGCCACTTTTCCGTGCCATGTGAAAGGCTATTTCATCAGTGAAAATAGGGATCATAAACAAATTGATGATGGAAATTGTTTAGATCAAAAAAAAAAAAATTACTTAAAAGTACTTAATTATTGAAGTACTTAGTTATTGAAAAGTACTTAAGAATCCGTGATTGCATCGTGAGCCTATGCGGAATTCGCAAAAATGTCTCCTATGTATTATCAGCCAGTTTTATCTCTTTTGTGATATGTCACAAAGTTACATTTCTAATTTGATATAGGGTCCCCATTCACAATGTTCAATTTTCAATTAAATATAACTCGCTCAATTTTAAAGATTCAGATATGCGGGGTTTTTTAATGATCTTGTTGCATTAAAAATAATTATTTTCTGATTTACCCAATTTGTGTAAGGGGGTCGTATAAAAATTTAAAAAGTGTAACTTTTTGAAAATTAATGGAAGGACTATTCCATTAACGTAGTCTTATTTCCTACCTTACTTTCAACATTTTTGCAATTTACATTGTCCACTTATCTCCAACAGGTAAAGAATTAAAGCGCGTTTCAATCTTTTCGGGACACCCTGTATACTCAACAAACATTGCAATCAGCCAATTCAAGGAAATCATGGTGTACTGAATAGAAAATGAATGCTAATTTAGTCGCGGTTTCTCAATCTACTTATCTTGTAAAAAGAAACCTATTAACTGTGTCCGTGATTCGGCGAAATATATAATTTCCTTTTATATTAACATGCAGACTGTTTTCTGCATATGGAGCGTAAAAACTGAAATGAGGAACCACCATGCTTTAGTTTCCAGCTATACGATCATAATATAGATGACATTGTGTTAGAGAATAGTCGAAGAAAAAAAATATTATCCGAGAAAATTGTCTTATAGAAGGAAAAAAATCTGATATTTTTCCTCTATACTTTGCAACTTTCCTCTACTTCTTTCTTAGCAAAATACTGATGCACCCGATTCGCCACACAATGATTTTGGATGTTGAATTGTACTTTAAAATCTGGAAATTTTCTTGACAGCAACGTGTAAAACTATTTCGAAGTACTCAATTAATTTATATTTCCCGCAAATCTAACTGGACAATTAGAAAAGTTGCCACCATCTGCAAAGCAATATAGTAAATATATTAAATGATTATAATCATTAGAAAGAGAAACTAATATTTTATCATATAAAAATAAAACCGATGGTTTGAGTTTCAATCAATCTCCTATATAAATAAAATTGAAAATATGTCTCTCTATTTGTGGTGTTTCTCTCAACACGGAAGAACGGCTGCACCGAATTTCATGAAATTTTGCGGGTAAAATTTAGTCCATGTTTCGAGTTTCTAGGACTAGAGATTATTGAGATACAAACCTTCCATAGAAATAACATTATGCAAACAACATTTTTGCCGCAAATTTGTTTGGAAAAAAATAATATCATGCTGCTAAGCAACGGAATTAAACTAGGAGGTCCATTCTCCTAGAATTAAACCAAATGAGTTTATACAGAATTAAGAAATTTATACAGGGTGTCCAGTGCTATCGGTGCTTAAAGGCTATTTCCTCAACCGTTAGTCACAGAGATACACTTCCAATTGCAAAAATGTTTTAAATTTTAAAATCTATTATCTTAGAAACAGTTTAAATCAATAAATGCATTTCTGAAAGAAATACGAAATACAAATTTTTATACAGTCCCCAGGTCCTACCAATTATAATTAGGAAAATTATCCTCATACAATTTCATGGAAAAAAAAAAAAAAATCCTTTTACGACGAAAATTGACCGACTTATAGCTGTTTAAAGTTGGAGCACATTTTGTGCTGAGAAATGGTCAATACGGTCCCTGATTGATTGGTTGCCTGAAACGGACCATTTTTATGCGTGGAAAAGTGATTTCAGCCATAAAGTTTAATGCTTCATAACTCGGTGAATTTTGGTCGTAAAAGGAAGATTTTTTTTTATTTTGCATGAAATTGTATGAGGATGATTTTCCTAAATATAATTGGTAGGACCGGGGGACCGTATAAAAATTTATATTTCGTATTTCTTTCAGAAATGTATTTATCGATTTAAACAGTTTCTAAGATAATAGATTTTAAAATTTAAAACATTTTTGCAATTGGAAGTGTATCTCTGTGACTAACGGTTGAGAAAATAGCCATTGGGCACCGATAGCACTGGACACCCTGTAAAATAACTTTTATCGGAATTACCTACATCTTTGAATATGATTCAAGTGGAAGGGTTATGGGAATTATTAATATTTTCAATTTCTAAATCATCTGTTTTATTTTAGCAAATATTTTTTTAACTCATACATTGAGTTCAGCCAATTGTTGAAACAGAATAAAAATGGTACGGGTATATATCTTCTAATACCATATTAGCGCTTTCATTTCGACATATGTTGATCCGATGTCATAGCGCTTTCATTTTGGCATATATTGTTACGAACATGTATGCCTCCACTGGAGGCTCTTTTGAGAACCAGAAGGAAAAAACACCTTTAGGGCAGCCATTTCTATGATATGAATATAGAGTTACTATATCTAGACTATCGAAGCAGAGTTTCCATATTTGGCAATTTATCGCCAATTTGGTGACTTCTCGGATATATTCGAACCTTCTCGAAATAACAAATATTTTTCGCGATACGAGCCCCTTCTGGAAGTTTCTACAGGGAATATAAAAAGAAACATTGCTCAGTTGGAGAGCAGTTGACGTGATACGAGATACATTGAATGGTGGTGTATGATAAAACTAAATGTGTAAATCCGTCAATTTTGCACATAGAATATTAACTTAACGATACTTACGTTACTTTTCTGATAAATTTATCTCCTAGTATAACGTAATGAGAACCGTTCATTATGTCCGCTTCCATGTTTGTAATTACATTGCAAAATAAAATTATAAAATAACAAAAATATAAAAGTATGATCAAACTGTTGCCTAAAATAATCTGAAATCAAAATACTTCGTAACAGCATAAACAGTTGATTAAAAGTATCAATCGAGTTCGGAACAAAATATAGCTTCCTTCTGCAGCATTTAAAGACAGAGCAACCGCGCGAGAAAAGGCAAGAAGACGTCTATAAATAGATAGCTGTATCATATGACCCAGGATAAAAATCGTTGCCCAATGAAAAAAATTGAAAATAAAACCTAGTAAGAAAGAAAAATAAAAACGCTTTTTCATTAAAAGTGTTATATAATAAAACAAACGAGAAACCGACGGGTTTCGAAAAACCGTTATAGCAGATGATACTTTTAATCAGCTATTAAGGAGCTGTTCAAACGGCATAAACAGATGATAACTACTGTTAAACAGCTGTTTAAACAGTTGATACTTTTAATCAACTATATGCTATACTAAATATTTTAACTTCAGAAAAATCTAGGAGTATATTTGCAGACATTGCTTTTTTCCCCTATAACAAACTTCGGTTATAACGAATGTCTTTGACAGTTCCTTGAGTATTATATATAATCGATTTCCACTTCACATTTGAAGAAATCATCTCGGTGAGTAGAGAACAGATTTTTTGTTTTAAACTGAATCAAATTTCACTGCCTCATCCTTGACCTAACATTGATACCGAGGATCGCTAACATCCCAAAATATATAATCCCAATGAAATCAATATCTTTTCGAGCAATTAGCATACTTATTTATGCATACAAAGTAGCAAGATGACACCATCCGGTACACTAAAAACCACTTTATGTCCCTACAGAATGAAAATATCATCCATTCTCTAACCCAACAACTAAATCTGCAATTCAGAAAACAATCGCAGCACAACACAGTAGGAAAAAAACTGCATAACTTAACGTGTTCGGATTATACAGGCTTCTACCATGACGGCCCGAAAATCCGAATTCGAATGCACGTACACGTGTTTGTATTCGGCCTTGAAGCCCCAATAAAATTCGAGATCACAACTTCTCATTCAAATTTTTTTTTCACGCTGGTTTAAACCCCATATATTGTTTGTTCTGTTTGTTCTCTGATCGAGTCTGTTCCATGAACACATACATTTCCTCTCCGTATTCCATTCCTGTAGAGTTGGTTTCACAGGAAGGGAACGGTCAAGGTCATTTGCAGCATGACCCAAAGTGATCACAGGTGAAAATGCAAAGCAGACAGGTGAAGCCGACACAATATACATGATTAAAAAAAATGAATGTTGACAGTTCGTGTTACGCAATGCGGGTATGTTTATGGCGATCCCGAAACAAAAAAACCAAATACACAGTGGCTGACAAGCAAATTATTCTATTCTCAGTATATTTAGATTTCTTTAAATGAATTCAGCATACGGTAGATTTGTAAAAACTCTATTCATGAACCGTACCCTCTAGAAATTTCAAACTGGTTTATAAAGTTGAAGTTTCTTTGCAATCATCCCCATTTTCTAGAATAACCTTTTTTTGAGTTTAACAACACGTCTGTTGGTACATAAATTAATTTTAATGCTCTATTACAAGATATTATATTTTTAGTTGCCTCTGCCCTCATTTAAAGCTCTTTCAATATTCGGGCGCCTCTTTTAGAGTTACTTAAATATTCGCCCCCCTTTTGAGAGTATTAGCCCCCTAGAGCTACTAAAATATTCGCACCCCTTTTAGAGCTCATTCATTCCCCTTCAGAACTACTTAAATATTCCCACCCCCTTTAGAGCAACTTAAATATCAGACAGACATCCTTTAGAGCTACTTAAATATTTACGCACCCTCTTTAGAGCAACTTGAGTATTCGCACTCTTTAGAGCTACTTAAATGATCATACACACCCCTTTTGGAGCTATTTAAATGTTCTAATACCTGGACTCATGAAGAAAAAGTTTCAATGTTAGTAGAAATGTAACAATAATTTCTTCTACAATAAAACTAAAAGAAACTTTTTTTTTCAAATGAGGTGAATGAATTTAAAATAAATGATCAAATAATCGCGTATCAAAACGTGATAGATGCATTATCAATATGAAAAGTTATGTACGTACTACATGTTACAAGAGCTAATAGTGAAACTTCAATAGCAAACCGTACTTATATAAATAACTTTTTACTGAAATTTTGAAAATGTCTGCGGCAACCCGCAACAATACTCAGCAATTCTAGCACAACACTCATGATAATATAGTACCATATTAAAAAAAATTGAAAAACATTTTCAAAATTCGCAAAGTTAGAAAATTGATACATTAAATCCACTTAGTTTGTAAACAGCTGTTCTTTCGTCACCACCAATGTCTAACATTTAATCAAAACACCTGCTCTCGAATAATAGATTTAATTCAGCGAAATGGCGGAAAATGTAGATTTTTCGAATTAAAAGTTCATTGCTTTTAAACTAATTTGAATTTTAAAAAATCTTGTTGAGGTGCAACGCACAGTTAAAGTACCTCTGTAGCAAATTTCACCGCTGTCCGACGCTTCAATTTTCCACTACAGACGACAGTTATTAAACATGTAATTGATACTTCAATTTTGGGTTACGAGAGACAGCCTAGTCTTATTTTTACGAAACTACATTTTTTATCAAAAAAAGAACATGCAATTTCAAACGCATGTGTGTAGCTGAATGGCATAGTTATTCTGCGCATCAAAGAACTACACGCACAATTCTAAGTGACACCAAACATCAATATCTATTTTTCGAATGTAATAAAAAATACTACAGAAACGTGCATAAATAAAATAGCAGAATACACGAAAACAGATTTAATAGAATATTGAAGAAGGGAAAAGTAGAGTGAAGTTTTTCAAAGAGATTAATAGAAGAGAAGAGGATTGGAGAATAATAATAGAGCAGGGCACCTGGACAACAGCCATGGATGTATATATACAGTGTTAGTAGGAATGTCCTTAACCACCTCAATAACTTTGTAAGGAAAGATCCATGTGACCATACCCGAGCAAATAAATAGGATTGCATCGCCCCTAGTGGAGGATTTAAAAAGTATAGATAATGAACTCAGCAACAAAACAAGATAGAAAAAAATGTTAATTTTAAAGTTGTAGAGGATTATCCAATGAGTAGGAATCGACATCAAGAACGCACGAAAGGCGTATAATAGAAGGCAATAAATACCTGTCAAGCAGTCCTATCATCCGGAACTGTAACACGGTGACACCTGCAATGTTTGACAAAGCAATACTTAAATATTCTTTCTCGGATTCAAGTGTGCATTTTTGTTGAAGGAGAGCATTTTAAAACAGGCTGTACATTAGATTATTGTGCATGTAGGTGATGTTACCTTCTCATACATCACGAAAATTTTCGATTTCCAGATTTTGATGACAATATATGTTTTAAGACCTCCTGAACACGTTTTGACAGTTTTTGGAGTGATGTCTGTCTGTATGTCTGCGGTCGATTTTGTGCACACGGTAGCGGCGACAAAAGTAATGGCTTTTCACGAAACCTTATACAGCTTTGTTATCAAATAAAAAATCTGATGTGGGCAACATATGACTTTCCTTATATAATGCAATGAATTTACTACTTCTACAGTTAAAAAAAAATGTTATTCTTATAGTAGATTCTTTCCAAGATATTGAATTTTCTTCAATTAGTCATTTTCATTGATTTAGCTTCATTTTTATCAATTTGGCGAGATTTTTGTTAATTTGGCAACAATTTAAAATGTCGCCAAGTTGGCGACATTCCGCCAAATTCGTCGCCAAAATCTCGCTAAGCGTTATAGACAGAGAAAAAAGTTATTCTTACAGCAGATAAATGACTATTGGCGTTCAAATACAGAAGTATTACTCAAAGTATCTTTTTTCATGAATGGAACGAGCTAGATCCACGAGAATGATGTCACCGAATTTATCGCATGGTATTACATATGAAAAGTGAACATTTTACTCAATAGGATATATTCATTTTTTTATTTTATATAACTTTTTGATAATTTTTTTGAAAAATGTGCAATATCTCGAGAACGGTTCACGTTAGCGTTCTAAAATGTATGTCAATCGTTTTCTAATGAAAAATTACATAAGAAATGTCTATTTGCTTAACTTTCTTAGCGGTTTTGATTTTTTGACGATTTTTTCAAAATTTCACTCGAAAATTTAGGGGGGTTCGGAACATTCGATTGCGTACAAAAACAATAGGCTTCCAGTGTTTACGGATTGTAATTTTTGTACCAAATTTCGTTCGAATCGGTCCATTCGTTCATCAGTTATCGTCTCCACAGACTCACTGACACACACACACACACAGACATCACTTCAAAAATGTTCGATTCGTGATCAGGGATGCTTGAAACGTGCTCTTTCGTCGAAAACTCGAATTCGAATTTTCGACCCCGTCACAATACTTTCCTTATACATTATGTATATGTGGCGGTTGAGCGTCGCCTGGCCCCGAACCAGGGACCCTTTGCATACAAGACCGACATTATAATCACTGAGCAAAAGCTAGCTTCTGCTCCGTTCTTATAATTCGGGTACAGGTTCCAAGCATCTTTGATCAGATGTCTTTGCTGCCGCATATATAAGGAAAGTATTGTGACGGGGTCGAAAATTCGAATTCGAGTTTCCGACGGCACGTTTCAAGCATCCCTGATCACGAATCAAACATTTTTGAAGTGATGTCTGTGTGTGTGTGTGTGTGTCAGTGAGTCTGTGGAGACGATAACTGACGAACGAATGGACCGATTCGAACGAAATTTGGTACAAAAATCACAATCCGTAAACACTGGAAGCCTATTGTTTTTATACGCAATCGAATGTTCAGAACCCCCCCTAAATTTTCAAGTGAAATGCTGAAAAAATCGTCAAAAAATCAAAACCGCTAATAAAGTTACGCAAATAGGCGTTTCTTATGTAATTTTGCATTAGAAAACGATTGACATAAATTTTAGAACGCTAAGATGAACTGTTCTCGAAATATTGCACATTTTTCATAAAAATTATCAAAAAGTCATATAAAATAAAAAAAATATTTCCTATTGAGAAACATATTCACTTTTCATATGTAATACCATACGATAAATTGGGTGACATCATTCTCGTGGATCTAACTCGTTCCATTCATGAAAAAAGATACTTTGAGTAATACTTTTGTATTTGAACGCCAATAGTCATTTATCTGCTGTAAGAATAACTTATTTCTTCGTCCATAACGCTTGGCGAGATTTTGGCGACGAATTTGGCGGAACGTCGCCAACTTGGCGATTTTTTGAAATGTTGCCAAATTAACGAAAATCTCGCCAAATGGATAAAAATGACGCTAAATCAATAAAAACGACTAATTGTCGAAAATTCAATATCTTGGAAAGAATATAAGTATTCACTATAAGAAAAACCTATTTTTTTACTGTAAAAGTAGTAAATTCATTACATTATATAAGGAAAGTCATGTGTTGCCCACATCAGATTTTTTTTTTTTTTAATTCAAAGAGTCCAGACAGAGTAACTTATTCATGCGCGCGTGCAAAATTATCCCCAAAATGCAATTGGTATTTAATTACATCCCGTGAAATAAGCAACGGAGAATTCTTTGTCACAAAATTCGTAAACAGCTCTCGTGCATGAAAAGAACTAATCCAAGAGAATGATTTTAACCAGACTTGCTGCATACTATTCAATATGAAAAATGAATCTGTATTTAATGATACTTACATTTTTTAATTTTATGTATTTTTTTTTATAAATTTATTTGAAAACGTGCAATCTCTCGAGAACGGTTCATGGTCGCATTTTAGAGTTTATATCATTTGTCTTCCAATTAAAAATTACGTCGAATTAATTACCTATGTATCATTATTGAATGTCCTAATATTTTATCGATTTTTTTTTCCAAAAATTAATTCGAAAATTGAGGAGGTCCTCCGAACATGCGATTATGTTTAAAATCAATAGGGCTCCAGTATTCACGGATTGTACTGATGGTACCAAATTACTTTCGAAATGCTTTATTCCTTCGTGAGATAACGCGTCCACAGACTCAAATGTACACACATTAAAATACTATGCACACACTAACATGCATTCACACATACACACACGCGCCTTTTCTGGTGGGTCGGCCGGTCTCGGTCTCAACAATAACGCACATACACGCTAACATATACATACCATACATACACGCGCGCGCTAACATGCATACACACACACACACACACAGACATTACCTTTAAAACGACCGATTCGAGTTCCGAGATACTTAAACCCTGTTCTTCCGTCAAAGATAACAAGATAGGTCAATCATGCATACAGCATTGATTATGAAACACTTTCCAATTTCAATGCAATTTTATTTAAACATCTCTAAAATGCGATATATTCCTCGGTTATTATATATTACTCGGTTGCGATATATTACTCGGTTATACATTAATTTATTATATTTGAAAACTTAAAACTTCATCGAAAAAATTGAATTTTATTCAAATGACGGCATTGAAATATAAATTGTCTGGCCATCTCTAAAACGCGATACGTTCATCGGTAATATTTTTAAAATTATCATAATACTACAATAATTTATTATATTTGAAAACTTCATCGAAAACAAATGAACTTTATTCAAATGACGTCATCGAAATATAAATCGCCTGGCTCTCTCTATAAAAACAGCATTTCATTCATAAACTTTTTTCTATTTCTTTCATCCATCACAATACTACAATAATTTATTTTATTTAAAAACTTTAAAACTTGGTGGTACAAATAATTTAACTCTGCTTAAAACTTCATCGAAAAAATCGTCGTTCTCTATGTAAAATTAATGAATGTTTCATTCATATCAGCTATATTGCAAACTCCATGAACTAAATAATTTTGCGTTCAAGAAATGCAGCAATTCTTATACAACTCATTCTACATTTTTTGGTATTTACATTCTCCATAAGTGAAAATTAGGCTTCGTTGTAGAAATAATGAAGGTTTGATGATCATTTAAACTCAAATATATTGTAATTGTGTTGTTTCAGTATGTAGATGCACAGAATTTAAGCAAAAATAAAGGACGGACTGCGGACGGACAGACAGGCAGAATGAACAAAGTAATAAACACTTTTCAACTATCTTGTAAAGTGTTAATCAAAAACACTTTTCAGCTATGTTGTAAAGTGTTAATAAAAAGGAAGAGAAAATAGGGAGGATAAAAATATGATGTATCTAACCATGGGCACCCATAGAATTTTTCCCAATAGGGAGGAAAACCACTGACGTCAGTAGGACAAATTCAAGGATAAGGTACAACATCGACTAACATAATGCCCACCTTTGTGACCTTGATCGTCCAGGAGAGGGAAAGCACCCCCTCTTGCCCTCCCTTATGGGCGCCCATGCATCTAACACAAGACTTTTCTTGCACATTAATTCCGATATTATAGGAAAACAGTAATACAAATTAGACTTTTCTCATAACTCTATTTAGCTGAAAATCAATAAGTACTTGCAGTCTGCCGCGCGTTGCATAGGAAGTAGTGTACCTCGAAACGGACTATATAAAAGTGTAAATAGCTAAAACAATAATATGCTAACCATACAAACCATCAAATTTTATCATCCAAACTAAACTATAATAAAATATATAACAGTTTCCCAACTTTTAACCTTCAGTTATATCGCACGTGAAAAGAAAAAAAAAAGGCTAGCATAATGGCAATGCAACTTAGAAAAATATAAAGGAACAAAACGGACATGAACTATAAGCCCGACCACAATCATGCTCAGATGATAATGTGCTTCCTGTTTGCAGGAAGCGTGGCATCTTGGAGCATCGTCTTCAAACCGCGCAAAAGTGAGCTTGAAATCGTCCGGAAAAGGCAACGGACACTGAAAAACAGTGGATGAACCGAGATGACGCAGGCGAGAATTCTTAAGAAAATGAGCGATTTCCTCTCGCTATTTCGCCATTGATAAACAGCGGTTCCCAAATTAGACTCGGTGTTCCATGCGAAGGCGCAACTAAGAGATGCATGCAAATGAACATTATCTGGTGCGTCTCCGCTCACCTACACATTCGGTTCCATATCTTTTACGCCTATTTCTATCACAATCAGAATCTGAGTAGGGGGGGGAACACGCATTTTTTTTATGAACTTCCGTTTGCAAGGTGTTCTTTAATAAAATTAAGTCTTTAAAATTATATACATAAGTTATTCAAGTTGGTAACAGATTTATCAAGCCGATGCATTTAACCGATTTGTGTTAATATACGAGGGTAGTTCAAAAAGTAAGGTAACAAGTCCTGTGAGAGAAAAGGTTTATTCACGAAATCAAAGAGATACACAAAGTTAGCAAGGCACTGGTACATATTATTTTTCCACATAGTCACAATGGTTGTCGAAGCATTTGTTTCATCGGTAAACCAATCTATCGAAACCGGCATAGAAGAAATCAGGGTCGAGGTCGCGGAGTCACTCACCGACGGCTTCCTAAACTTCGGCATCGGTTGTGAAATGGTGGCCTGACAGGTGCTTCTTCAACTGTCCGAAGAGATGAAAATCGCTTGGTGCGAGATCCGGGCTGTAGGGTGGGGGTTCCAGTACATTCCATCGGAAACGCTGTACCAAATCACGGGTAACCAAGGCCGTATGAGGTCAGGCGTTGTCGTGCAACAACACAACACCTTATCTAGACATGGAATTTAATTCGCAAGCCGAATTTGTGCACCCGTGGGAGCTCTTGTTACCTTACTTTTTGAACTACCTACGTATATATATACTATCTTCATTCCGGCTCTGCTCGTACTTCACGTGCAGTTTAGGATTCCTGCCTAATGATAATGGTAATTCTTAATTTCCTGTTTTTTTCTTTTTTTCAATTCTTCCTCTTTTAATGCTTGCAGTCTGTTGCATTGGTATTTATAGTAACTTACTATTGCCAATTCTGAAACAAGCATGTATCTGAGTTAATTAGAGCTAGATGCACAGACTTGAAAATGAGTCTAGTCTAATTAATCTTCAAAATTAAGCCAGTGCTGAATATTTCTTTTTTCGGCATTGTGGCCGTGGTTTAACTGTTTTGTTGATTTTAATATTCCGTTCTATATATATATATATATATATATATATATATATATATATATATATATATATATATATATATATATATATATATATATATATATATATATATATATATATATATATATAAAGTATAAAAAGCATTTAAAATTTGAAAAAAGAAGGAAGGCTTAGCGAGAAGCTTACTTAATGGCGGTAAGGGGTTGTGACCTTACACCCCAGTTGTCAACATGCATGTCATAAATGCCGCGGCATTGCACTCCTGGACGCCAGCTCTGGCTCGAGCCAACCTCCGAAGTGACAATAGCAATCATCACAAGACCTTTGAGAAAGAAAAGTCCAATGATAAGATGAAGACCATTACTGGATGGAAAACTAGTCCTTCAATGACATGCATGTATGACTTTATGACATGCATGCCTTTATGACATGCATGTTGACAACTGGGGTGTAAGATCACAACCCCTTACCGCCATTAAGTAAGCTTATCGCTAAGCCTTCCTTCTTTTTTCAAATTTTAAATGCTTTTTATACTTTTTATATTTATATCGTGTATAGTATTTGTAGTTGTTTTGCGCATAAATGCTATAACACTTCAATATCTTTAATAACTTCCAATTTCCATCTTATATATATATATATATATATATATATATATATATATATTGAAATTTTTAATTGAAAACTATGCATAAACTACGGTAAGTACAAAAAAACCCATCTCTACCATATCTGTTACAAATAAGTAACTATAGACCAAGACTAAGGATAAAAATAGAAGGTAACTTATCACTATAATGGAAAAGGTGTGAGGGGAAGATGAGTAGTAAACAAAAATCATAATTAAAAAGGTATATACATATATATATATATATATATATATATATATATATATATATATATATATATATATACAATAAAAAAGCAAACACGGCAAAAATGAGAAAAGACAATAATAATTAGCTCAAGATTAAAGATCAAGACATGGAGAACAATCAACTGAAACTACACAAAAAACGTCGGTTAGTTCGAAATTGCATTCTCGTCAGGACAGCCATACAATTCGAATTAAAACCGATAGAATAGCCAGTTTCTATTTTACGCATATTTTAAGTTATGGTTATATGAGTTACAACTTCTCTTTAATCCACCATTGGAATTTCATGTTATAACTTTATTTTATATATCAGGGTTCATGCCCATTTTTCAAAATGAAATTCCCTGAGTTTTCCAGGTTTTCCCTGTTATCTTCATCGAAATTCCAGGTATTGAGTACTACTATTTTAACGCCAATTTAAAAAATATATTTTAGATGTAACTGATATTTATCATGAATACATGACAGTGAGGGAAAAAAACCATTCAAAATAACTCAAAATCTTCTATATTTGTATACAATCTTATCTGCATACACAGTACAACCTCAAAAATCTGAACTTTGGCAATTTCGGATTTTAGAATTTTTCGGATTATAGAGTTTGGATAAAATTCAAACTTAATATCAACTAAAAACACTATAAAACATTATATTTAGTAGAAATAATGACAGAAAGTCTAACCCATTAAAACATATTATTCAATACAAAAAAAATGGAACAAATGAAATTTTAAGAAAATATATATACAAGAAATAGAGAGAAAAAGAATGTTTACATTTTATCATTTTGTTTAAACATTTGAACAAATATTTCTTCCATTTCGCAAAAAAGGCAGGTTCTTTTTCTTCCGAATAGTATCAAAATGCAATCAGCACCAGGGTAACTCACAATTGATTTATCTACCAAATTTTGTGAAATTTGGTCAATGAGTTTCTTAGCTAGGATGGACACATGCGATTTTTGTGAGCCATTTCGCAAAAAAAGGCAGGTTCATTTATTGCGATTTTCGACATGATTCCAATACTTTTCCCTATACAAATTACCATGTATTATAGGGAAAGTAAAATTTTATATTTTACAAATTAATAAAAAAACCATGCTTTAATTTCTGTATAAAATAGAAAGCTCTATTACAAGACGTCAAAGGTAGAGTTCATCAAATGAAGTTTTACCCTCACTATTCCCACTGGCTTACATTCTAATTATGAGAGTCCGAAGAAAAACCACTTCTAAAGGTTCCACAAACTGTAACCTAGAGAGCTGGCACCCATATTTGGGCATAGTCCGCTTTCTAAGTAGTTCACACACAACGTGTCACGACCTACTTCTTTGCGATTTCAGATCCCGATAACTTTTAAAACTAAAGTGTTGGGATTCAAAACACAATGACTAACCGTCGAACTACATTACACCATTACCATCACAAAAGAAAAGTTTGGGGTGATGCAATGCATGACTTTCCCTACACACACAGTATGGAGAAAAATCTATCTTTTCAACAATAATTGTTTCCTTTATTTAAAAAACCAATTCGAAACCAGCTTTATTTTACACTAAAAGTATTTAAATCGGTTGCGTTTATACGTAAGAAATTAAACAATATAGTACAGCTGCCTAAAATTTTACAGAAAACATTTTCGATGTCGCCATAAATGTTTCATTTCACTCTATGGAACTTGACAAACACTAATTCAAACACATGACACTTTCGACATTATAATTGCCTAACACATGATCCCCCTTCCCTTCCCACACACACACAGAATTCCTCCGGTGGCACGGAAGGTTAAATATTTTCACACTCATAGTATCGACCACAGAACAGAAAACAACGTAGATGAATTTTTGATTTCCCCCTAAGAGCCATAAGGCTGAATCTTTGCACACTTATACTATAGACCACAGGACAGAACCCAACGAAGCCAAATGTTCGATCCCCCCCCCCCCCCCCGAAGGGCGGATAAAAAGGGGAGGTTTTCAAAAAAACTTTCTACACCCCCACTAGAAGCCCCACCAAACAGAGCCGGATTTTCGGTGTTTATCTACCAAACAGCGGGCAAAATTGGGGGAATAAAAAGTTTTAAAGCTATTTTAGCATTACACACAGTGAATAAAACAAATTTTGTGTATGTAATACAGAAAATCAAACCTATTCACATAAGTGGCGTTCTAGTAATGAGCATATTATACGTGGATAAATTTTACACTTTAATGCATTCTTTAACAATGGAGTAATAAAAAAGAAACTTTGATTTTTAACTGATCATCGTCGAACATTGAAATTTTGCTGCAGATAAATTAATATTCTTTCATTATTCTGAAGAATCATCGCTAAGAAAAATCGTCATATAGATTTAAGGATCGCTTCTAAACTCGATCCTATAAATCTTCGGGTAAAAATAACATTGTTAGTAACCCTAGTTTTGCTTAGATATGATTTAGCGAATTTAAAAAATATTTTTAAAATAAAATTTATAACAAAAAATTTTTATAATCACCAAATTTTCTTCTTGAATATAAATTTGCAAAATTATCAAAGTAACATAAAATTGTCGTGAAAATTTGTTTTAGATTCTTACCCGGTCCTACAACAATAAAACCTGATCCCGGTGAGAACCCGAAGACATTTTGCAATCTAAACTCAAGCCTGGCCCCAAAACTGTAGTTTTTCAAATAATACTAAAATCATAAATCAAAGTCATATCAACGTGCTCAGAATTAAGTAAACATATAGTATTTATTAAAAATTTCTCCACGCATTGCTGAAATTAACAATATGCTTATATATATATTATGTTAATATTCACTAACTGGCATTTAAACCTGTTAAAAAAGAAAATGAACACTCTTAACTTTAAAAAAAATATACATATTCTGTTTAACAATGTAGGAACTTAGGGTTGAAAATAACCGTATCAATCGAAAATTGGTCTAATTAGGTTCTGCCCCGTGATCGAGTTTCAGACTTCTAGGTCACCCACTTTACATCACTTATCATTCTTTTATCCATCCCGGGGAGAAAACAAAAATCTGACTCGGTTAAGTGGTTTATACTATAAATGTGCAAAGATTCTGTCTTCTAAGTCTCCAGGGGGGGGGGGGGGGGGGACTGCTTGAGGTCTGTAAAGACTTTTCGAAAACTCTTTCATAATCTTCGTCTCGAAAAGGGGGATTGAAAATCATTAGGTTCTGTCCGATTATCGATAAGCGTGCTAAGATTCAGCCTTCTATAAGTCACCAAGGAAGCTTCTGGATAGTTTGAAAAACTTAACGAAAAAAAAAATCTCCGCCCCTGGAGGGATAGGGAGGTAAATCGAAAATTCTGCTGCGTTAGGTTCTGCCCCGTAGCTTACTATGTTGTTGTTGTTGGGACCCAGACCGTCCGACCTACCAGAAAGGTTTAAGGTAACTGTTTGGACGGTCGGAAAGTGCCACCCAATTTAGACCGGAACCCAGTGGGGGAGGCATCCACAGGGACCGTACCCTCCTTCCCCTATCACCAACCTCTCGGAAGGACTTACGGACCCACATGTTTAACGTGATCGTACTCCGCATGAACACGGCGGCAGTTGTGGTAGCGTGCAAATCCAGCGCGCAAACCACCGAGCTACCGCGCCCGAAATGTGACAACAGCACGCGGTGTTCCCAGGTGGTCACCCACCCAAGTACTAACCGCGCCCGATGCTGCCTGACTTCGGTGATCTAACGAGAACCGGTGTTTTCAGCACGGTATGGCCGTTGGCGTGGTTTACTATGTTGTTGTTGAAACCCAGACCGTCCGACCTACCAGAAAGGTGTAAGGTAACTGTTTGGACGGTCGGGAAGTGCCACCCAATTTAGACCGGAACCCAGTGGGGGAGGCATCCACAGGGACCGTACCCTCCTTCCCCTACCACCAACCTCTCGGAAGGACTTTCGGACCCACATGTTTAACGTGATCGTACTCCGCATGAACACGGCGGCAGTTTTGGCAGTGGCTGGAATCGAACGTGGTTTACTATGTGTAAGAATTCAGTCATCCAGATAACCGCGGGGGGGGGGGGGGCTTATGGAAGGTCTGGAAAGACACAAATGCGTGAGATAATCATTTATGATAACTTCTCAAAAAAACATGTACCTCGTTCGGCCCGGCCCGCAATTTTCATTAGTTCTAACCCGACATAAGTGTCTCTGAGAACTATGGTCTGATCCGGACCCAATACAGACCCGAGTCAATGTAGACCTCTAAATTAAAAAAAGAGAAATCAGAATATTATTCTCCATTACATCGGATTAGAAAACAATAGTGAAATCAGGATCAATCAACCTACTACCATTGCTGTCACAAAAGGTCGATCTATCTCTTGTTATGTCAGTTCCGTGAAAAAAAGGTGATGGCACTATAATATGCCCTGGGGCTTACAAAACTGCTACTCCCACGGAATTAATGGAGCGATGATATCCTGGGCAATAATATCTACGATAATAACACGTGTTACTGACGTGAGGGGAACGGGAGTTTTTATCGATTTGTATGGGAAAAGTACGGTTGAAACCTGCCAAGTACTTTCCCAAATCGAGATTGTATTCAGATGGTGGGACAGATGACGTTCATTCATTTTATGTTTGTAATCGCACCTAAAATGTGTAATAAAATCAATGTATAGTTGTTGTTTTTTTATTCCTTGACAAAAATCCTTAAAAAGTGCTATAGGAATTGTTTATTAATATGCTATTTAGAACATAATATAAATTCATTAATAAACTTTTCAAGAATTAATGCAGAGTTAGGAATACGCCTTTCCATGAGCTTTGAGTATTTCAGGAAAGTTCGATCATTTTTCCAGGAGTTTTTCTAAGAACTAAAAGGACTAATACAACCAAGATTCTGCAGAAATTTATAAAATTCGCGGTTTTTACAAATGAATACTAAATGTCGTGATTTTAACGACTGACGCAAAAAATTCGCGATTTCTACAAAAACACATTAAAATTTGTAATTTTTACAAAAATACTTTAACATTCGTGATCGCAATTTTAAGATAAACGGCATTATTCAAATTTTAATTCGCAATTTTACGAAAGAACGCTAAAATTCGCGATTCTGACAAAAGAATGCTAAAATTCACAATTTTTCACGGAAGAACGGTCTAACTAAAAATTTTACGAAAGAATGCTATAATCTCCTATTCGTATATTGTATTCGAAAATAAAGGATCCCTATGTAATTACTAGCGATTTTTTAGAAGTATTATTCGATTTCTAGAAGTCTGAAGGCTAAAACAAATAAAAGTATAAAATTTTAAAGGATTAATACCATAAATCTAATATTTGCTTGAGAACTCAAATTTTTCGTCGTTTTCGGCCCCTCTTCCATAAAACTCGGATTCAGAACAACGATTCATCAAAATTATTTTTACCTTTCACAGGGCCCGCTCGGCCCACGATTCACTCATAAGGTGCAATATGAATACAGCTTATCTCAATAATCTCACTTGCAAATCTATACAGAGACTTTTAAATCTATTCGCAATTTAAATTTAATATATTTATCTAATATATTTATCTAATATATTATAATATATTATAATATATTTTTAATGCAAATCTATTCGCAATTTATATTTAATATATTAATATATTTAATATATTTAATATAGTTTATGTTTAATATAAATAAATTGATCTATATTTCATTCTAGTGGATTGCTAATTTAAATATATATATATATATATATATATAATAATTTTCTTCCTACTTCTAATAAAATTGAATATAAACACTTTGCTCATCATGGTTTTGAAAATATAACTATACATATTTTGGATATTAAAACAAATACTGCTGATAGAATGTTCTTTGAAAACTTCTATATTAAATCACAATGTACTCTTTTTCATATGGATTAAATCAATTATATCTCAATGTAATATTGAAAAAAATAATTTTGTAGATAATAAATATTCTATTTTTAATCACCTTTTTTTTAATCCTCTTTTACATAATAGTAATTCGGCTAAACTCAAAAGATTTAAACGCGGTAAAGGAAGCTGCCCCCAACATGATTTTAAAGTTGAGATTAAAAGTATACATCAACATTTTAACAACACATTTCAATGGAAATTTATAAAATCATGGATATTTGCGGTTAAGAAAAAACAATTAAATACAGTTTATGCTATTTTCTTAAAGTTAAATCTTACTAATGAACATTTTAATCATATTTTCTATGATTTGCTCATTACTAAATCAAAATATTTAAAAATAAAACTTAATCAATTTCATAATAATTACTGTTCTAATTCTTATTGTTGTTGTTGAAACCCAGACCGTCCGACCTACCAGAAAGGTGTAAGGTAACTCTAATTCTTATTGTGTAATATCTTTAAGCATCCTATTCATAATTCTATAAACTTTAAGAAACTTTATAAACTTTTTGAATGTTACTAAAACTTTTAAATACAACAAGTCTATTGGAAGAATCATTTTTAATTACAATGCAATTTCAAAATCTCTATCAATCGACAAAGATTACTCAACAAATATAGATGGTGAATGTATTTTGTAGATTTATAAAATTATGCTAATTTTATAAATCCACACTTGGGGCATATAGTTACTGGAAACTTAGCCATTGATAAAGATAATTCTTTAAGAACTTTAATGTCATTTGGTACTAAATTCAGGTTACCTTCATGTAATAATTCTAAACAAGTCTTAAAGTCAATCAATCTTGACCTTGATAAATATATTTATGGATTAGTTTCTAAATAAACTCAGCCTTTAGAGGCATTTAGTATATGGAAATTTACTATTTTAAGATCTATTAAAAATGCCATTTGTAGTATCAATTTATCTAGATCTTTATATAATATTTATAATTTAAAACATTCCATTAATGATTTATAAAGATCTTTTGTTATTGCTTATGTTGACAAAGCCTCTAATAATTATGCTATTATCTGTAAAAAATTCTATATACAATATCTGTTAGATTATTTAAAAAAAAATAGTCTATTTAAACTCGATTCACACTCTGTTAATAGAATCAAATTGAAAATTATCAATATGTATAGTGATTTAGATATTAATAATAATTTTTGAAATTTCCATACTTTGTGCTTATACCTAAATTTCATAAAAATCCTATTAAATTCAGAACTGTAACTAGTGGTCATAATTCATACTCTACTACTGCTAGTAAATTATTATTAAATTATTTAAATGTACTAAATAGTAATTTATGAGATTCTAGTGATAACTACATTATTCTAAATAATAGTAAAGAATTAAAAAATAAATTAAAAACACTTGGTAAAATAATAGGATTTCAAACTTTTGATTTTAAAGATCAATTTAATAATATTAAGATTACTGATCTTTATGATGTCATTTTAGCTTTATATAATGCTTATATTACTAATAAATCTCATCTTACTAAATTTACCAATTTTCCTATGCTTCTTCATTTTGTTCTTTTCAATAATTATATTTTTCAAGGTAATAAATTGTACTTACAAGTCTCAGGGGTTCCACAAGGTGGCTGTAGTAGCAGTATGTTAGCTAATTTATACCTATATCAATATGAAAAATTCTTTTCTTCAACAGATTATAAAATTTACAGATATGTAGATGATCTGATTTGTCTTGTATTTACTGATAACTATGTCATATATATAGATTTCTATCTGGATAATTTGGAATTAATACCGAATGAAGCTTCTATTAGTAAAATTATTAATTATTTGGATTTAAATCTAATTATAGAACCTACTAATGAGATAGTTACTAATTTATATGACAAAAAAGATTTTTTTTAATTTAATATTAATTATTACCATTTAATTCCTGCAACTCGATTCATTTGTTTAGAAATATTATACTTAATCAACTTTAGAATTTATAGATTATCAGATAAAAAATTTCATGCTTTGCACATTAATAACCTCAAAATTACAAGTAAATTTTATGAATATCCAGCATATTTAGTAAATGGAATAGTTAATAAGTTTCGATTAGCCTAAAATTCTCATAATCTCTCCTTAATATCTTATTTTAGCCATACTTCTACATTCTCTTGAATTTACATTATAATATATTTTCATCTTTTACTTTTGTAGCTTTAACTGTAGAATACCTCTTTTTATTGCCTTTACGCAGTACGGTTTTTATTACTCTCTTTGGCAACAGCAGATAACTTCTTTTCATTTCCGCATATGGCAACATTGGTCTAGTCATATATTGCTCGTAATGGTTGAACTTTAAGGTGTATTTTAAGGTATTCATATTTCCTATATTTTTTTCCAATCTTTATGCTTGTCGTCCATATAACACAGTTTATAGATAAAATCTATATTGTGTTTCAGAAACAAGCATTTTTGTGTTCATTTCGAAGGGATATATGGACTTGAAAAAGAATTTTTTCGAAATGAACTATGCTTAAGCCTAGAGCTTTTCCACGTGCAAGCTTTTTTGCTTGATTTTTTTGTTTTCCTATTTTCATTCCTCACCTTTGAAATTTGTTGATTATCTTTGTCTTTATGACCTGCATTATGTTTTATAATTTCCTCTTTATGGTTGAATTTTCCTTATTTCATTGTATTTTGTAGGCAAATTTTAAGATAGTGTACTATGAGTTACTACTTACATTCTACCATTTGATTTACAATTTTATATTTATTTATATATATATATATATATATATATATATTTGGCTTATAGTTACTCATTTGTAACAGATATGCTAGATGGTTTTTTTTGTACATACAGTAGTTTATGCATAATTTTCGATTAAAATCCTTCAATTTTTATATATATATATATATATATATATATATATATATATATATATATATATATATATATAAATATATATATATATATATATATATATATTATATATATATATATATATATATATATATATATATATATATATATATATATATATACATATATTTTATGAGTTCCTACTTACATTCTAATATTGGATTTACAATTTTATATTTATATATATATATATATATATATCCTCAAATTTTGAAAATGAAATAAGATTAAAACATCTGATGTGGGCAGCACATGACTTTCCATACATAATGAAATGAATTTACTACTTTTACAGTAAAAAATAAAATAGATTATTTTTATAGTAAATATGTATATTCTTTCCAAGATATTGAATTTTCGTCAATGAGTCGTCATTTATATTGATTTAGCGTCATTTTTATCCATTTGACGAGTTTTTCGTTAATTTAGCAACATTTAAAAAGTCGCCTAGATACTTATATTCTTTCCAATATAGTGAATTCTCTTCAATTAGTCGTCATTTTCATTGATTTAGCGTCATTATCAATTTGGCGAAAGTTTTGTTAATTTGGCAACATTTCAAAAAGTCGCCAAATTGGTCGCCAAAATCTCGCCAAGCGTTATGGACAGAGAAATAAGTTATTCTTACAGCAGATAAATGACTATTGGCGTTCAAATACAAAAGTATTACTCAAAGTATCTTTTTTCATGAATGGAACTAGCTAGATCCACGAGAATGATGTCACCCAATTTATCGCATGGTATTACATATGAAAAGTGAATATGTTTCTCAATAGGAAATATTTTTTTTTAATTTTATATGACTTTTTGATAATTTTTTCGAAAAATATGCAATATCTCGAGAACGGTTCATGTTAGCGTTCTAAAATTTATGCCAATCGTTTTCTAATGAAAAATTACATAGGAAATGTCTATTTCCGTAACTTTATTAGAGGTTTTGATTTTTTAACCATTTTTTCAAAATTTCACTCGAAAATTTAGGGGGGGGGGGGTTCTGAACATTCGATTGTGTATAAAAATAATAGGCTTCCAGTGTTTACGGATTGTAATTTTTGTACCAAATTTTCTTTAAATCGGTTCATTAGTTCGTCAGTTATCGTCTCCACACACACACACACACCACTTCAAAAATGTTCGATTCGTGATCAGGGATATTTATAACGTGCTCACCCGTCGAAAACTCGAATTCGAATTTTCGACCCCGTCACAATACTTTCCTTATACATTATGTATATAAGGAAAGTAAATATACCCATTAAAATTCACATGTAAACATACCATAAACATTATGAGCCATATAAACTTTTAACACCTCGTGAAGAAACATGGAGGCCAAGCGTTTGAACGGAGCGCCGATTACACACACACCTTGAAATTTTAATGTCTGCAAGAGTGAAATAGTGTTCTGATAAACAGAATATAAAATATTATTTCAATAAAGTAAAGAGTGTGAAATTGACTCGTAACTAAGGAATATGTGGGACTAAGTACAGGTGAGATCGGGTCAAGTAAATTAAATATAACACAATGAAGTCGTAATTCAGCTCACAAACTGAATAATCAAGCGCAGAGCAGTTAGATAGAACTCAGACTTCGTTGACGTAAGATATTCTTCGTGCGGTTCAAGCGATGCTTGGAAATAGAAAGAAAGTCGTTCTTTAGTGCAGTGAGAAAACGGTGAGATTGAAAAATTATGAAAAAATAAATAAGCATCCGGTATGCGAGTAATTGGAAAAACCACTTTATTATTGTAGTGATCTACAACTACAACATGACAAATGTAGTTAACTATAACTACTTTTTTTTAAAAGTAGCGACTATAAACTAAGAATTTTGCCACAGCTTCAATTTCCACGAAAAGTTGAAGATATGGGTATACTGTAATCATTTAACATACTTATTCTGAATAATTAAAATTTATAATCCGTGAATAATTGCAATGTATTTACTACTTTTACAGTAAAAACAAAATAGGTTATTCTTATAGTATATACTTATATTTTTTCCAAGATATTGAATTTTCGTCAAATAGTCGTAATTTTCATTGATTTGGAGCCATTTTTATCCATTTGGAGAGATTTTCTTTGATTTGGTAGCATTTAAAAAAGTCGCCAAGTTGGCGGCATTCCGCTAAAATCGTCGACAAAACCTCGCCAAGCGTTATGGACGGAGAAATAATTTATTCTTATAGCAAATTACATAAATAACTATTGGAGTTCAAATACAAAAGTATTACTCAAAGTATCTTTTTTTCACGAATGGAACGAGCTAGTTCCACGAGAATGATGTCACTAAATTTATCGCATGATATTACATATAAAAAGTGAACATGTTTCTCAATGGGAAATATTTTTTTTATTTATATATAATATTTTGATAATTTTTTTGAAAAATGTGCAATATCTCGCAAGCGTTCTAAAATTTATGTTAGTCGTTTTCCAATGAAAAATTACATAAGAAATGTCTATTTGCATAACTTTATTAGAGGTTTTGATTTTTTGATGATTTTTTCAAAATTTCACTCAAAAATTTAGGGCGTTCTGAACATTCGATTGCGTATAAAAACAATAGGCTTCCAGTATTAACGGATTGTAATTTTTGAACCAAATTTCGTTCGAATCGGTCCATTCGTTCGTCAGTTATCGTCACAACAGACTCACTGACACACACACACACACACACACACACACACACAGACATCACCTCAAAAATGTTCGATTCGTGATCGGGGATGCTTAAAACGTGCTCTCCCGTCAAAAACTCGAATTCGAATTTTCGATCCCGTCACAATACTTTCCTGATACATTATTGTATATAAGGAAAGTAATAAGTTTTAAAGTTATTTAATAAAATCTCCTTCCCTCGAAGAACAAAAATTGGCAGTGTAATTTTTGTACGTCGAGGAAAGGAGATTTTATTAAAGGACTTTAAAACCTATTTTTGGTTGTCTTTGATTTTAAAGTTTAATTAATGTTGACGTGCATCCATTTTATTTATTAAAAGTATAAAATAAAAAAATCTGATGTGGGCAGCACATGGCTTTCCTTATATAAAGTAATGTATTTACTACTTTTACAGTAAAAACAAAATATGTTATTCTTATAGTAGATACTTATATTTTTTCCAAGATATTGAATTTTCGTTACATAGTCGTTGATTTAATTGATTTAGCGTCATTTTTATCCAGTTGGCGAGATTTTCTTTGATTTGGTAACATTTAAAAAAGTCGCCAAGTTGGTGACATCCAACCAAATTCGTCGACAAAATACCGCCAAGCGGTATGGACGGAGAAATAATTTATTCTTATAGCAGATGAAAGACTATTGGCGTTCAAATACAAAGTATTACTTAAAGTATCTTTTTTCATGAATGGAACTAGCTAGATCCACGAGAATGATGTCACCAAATTTATCGTATGATATTACATATGAAAATTGAACATGTTTCTCAATAGGTAATATATATATATATATATATATATATATATAATTTTTTGATAATTTTTTTTGAAAAATGTGCAATATCTCGAGAACGGTTCATGCTAGCGTTCTAAAATTTGTTAATCGTTTTTCAATGAAAAATTACATAAGAAATGTCTATTTGCGTAACTTTATTAGAGGTTTTGATTTTTTGATTATTTTTTCAAAATTTTACTTGAAAATTTATGAGGGGTTCTGAACATTCGATTATGTATAAAAACAATAGGCTTCTAGTATTCACGGATTGTAATTTTTGTACCAAATTTCGTTCGAATCGGTCCATTCGTTCATTAGTTATTGTCTCCACAGACTCACTAACACACACACACACACACACACACACACACAGACATCAACTCAAAAATGTTCGATTCGTGATCAGGGATGCTTGAAACGTGCTCTCCCTTCAAAAACTCGAATTCGAATTTTCGACCCCGTCACAATACTTTCCTTAAGCATTACTGTATATAAGGAAAGTAATAAAAGTAAAAACTATTTATTACTTTCCTTATATACATAATGCACAAGGAAAGCATTGTTGTTGTTGTTGAAACCCAGACCGTCCGACCTACCAGAAAGGTGTAAGGTAACTGTTTGGACGGTCGGGAAGTGCCACCCAATTTAGACCGGAACCCAGTGGGGGAGGCATCCACAGGGACCGTACCCTCCTTCCCCTACCACCAACCTCTCGGAAGGACTTTCGGACCCACATGTTTAACGTGATCGTACTCCGCATGAACACGGCGGCAGTTTTGGCAGTGGCTGGAATCGAACCCGGGCCTACCGAGTGCAACTCCAGCGCGCTAACCAATGGGCTACCCGCGCCCTAAGGAAAGCATTGTGACGAAGTCGAAAATTCGAATTCGAGTTTTCGACGGGAGAGCATGTTTCAAACATCCCTGTTCACGAATCAAACATTTTTGTGGTGATGTCTGTGTGTGTGTGTGTCAGTGAGTCTGTGGAGACGATATCTCACGAACGAATGGTGCGATTCGTATGAAATTTGGTACAAAAATCACAATCCGTGAATACTGGAAACCTATTGTTTTTAAACACGATCGAATGTTCAGAATCCCCCTAAATTTTCGAGTGAAATTTTGGAAAATTCATAAGTTACGCAAATAGACATTTTTTGTGTAATTTTTCCTTAGAAAACGATTGACACAAACTGTAGGACGCTAGCATGAACCGTTCTCGAGATATTGCACATTTTTAAAATAAATTTATCAAAAAATCAAGGAAAATAAAAAAATATATTAACTAAGAAATATGTTCACCTTTCATATGTAATATCATGCGATAAATTTGATGATATAATTCTCGTGGATCTAACTCGTTCCATTCACGAGAAAAGATACTTTGAGTAATATTTTTGTATTTGAACACCAATAGTCATTTATCTGCTGTAAGAATAACTTATTTTCCCGTCCATAACGTTTGGCGAGATTTTGGCGACGAATTTGGCGAAATGTCGCTTTTTTAAATGTTGCCAAATTAATGAAAATCTCGCCAAGTGGATAAAAATAACGCTACATCAATGAAAATGACGACTAATTGAAGAAAATTCAATATCTTGGAAAGAATATAAGTGTCTACTATAAAAATATCATCTTTTTAACTGCAAAAGTTGTAAATTCATTGCAATATATAAGGAAAGTCATATGCTGCCCACATCAGATTTATTAAAAACATGTTTGTTCATTTTTCGTAGAATTTGCATCTCAAAATTGCAATAAAATAAGCAGGATCGTTTGGGAAATAACACACCTGAGTATATCCATATAAAAAATCAACTTCATGAGGCAATGGCATAGCTGCCAACCTTGGAAAATGAAAATTAGGGAGATTTTTAAATATTTGCAATTCGCGACAAAAATCGAAAAATCGCACAGCGCGATAACAATTTCTTTTTTTACAGAAAGCATAATAGGGAATTTTCAAGACAGAATAGGGATTTTTTCCCTCTACTACAAAACTGCACCATAAAAAACAGACAAATATGATAAAAAATCTGTATTGTATCTATAAACACAATTTAATTTCAACAAATACAAAAGAATTAAATCATCTTTTAAAAAATAAGCACATTCATTAGAGTTATTCTCATCAGAGTCTATAACAATGTTCATTACACTGAATATGATGCATAAAGAAAAATGTCATTGGTTACTGTTTAATAATCATTCACATGTCTTTGACACAGAAACACTTCTCTGCAGATAAAATATTGAATAAAAGAAATCTTTTGGTAAGTAAAAATACAGCACGTAAAAGTCCTTCTTACTACTTAAAAATAAAGTAGTAGCTCTTTTTGCTTTTTTTAAGAACTCCTTACTAAATTCTTCACTATCCCTTCACAGAGTTCATACCGATTTTTCAAAATAGAAAAATTTGTATTATGCAAAAATAATCAAAAAATTAACCTTAATAATTAGCCATAATATGAAAATAAGCTAGTTTAGTCAATCTAATATGCAACATTTAAATGATGGAGATGGGTGGAAAAAGATACTAACGTACTCTCGGCAATTCACGCGAAGTAACTGAATTGCGCAATCGCACTATTTATGCGAAAATAATTAAGAAATTAACCACAATAATTAATCAGAATATGAAAATAAGCTAGTTTAGCTGATCTAATATGCAACATTTAAATGATGGAGATGGATGGAAAAAGATACAATTGTACTCTCGGCGATTCATGAGAACAAACTGAATTGCGCAATCGCAGTGTTTATGCGAAATTAATGAACAAAATAACATTTTAGCGATCTATGCTCAATAACCTTTGAAGAAGTATGTTTATTACTTTCATAAAATAAGCGATCGAGATCTTAATTTACAATACACGCGGCCGTAAATCTCCGTTAATTTGATTGGCATTACCCTGCATTGTATTATGGATTTGCTACGATCCCGGGAATGATAAAAATCAGTGCTAAAAATGCGGAAAATTTCCGTTTTCGATCAATTATACCATGTCTGGTTAATTGATAAATTTCCAACAAAAAACGCCGGAGAATTTCGTTAGTAATCCGGTCCCCGGAGAAGTAATGAAAAATCCGGAGTCTCCGACCAAAATCCGGAGAGTTGGCACGTCTGCATAGGGATTTTTTTAGGAAAATCACTTTTGTAGGGATTTTTTCTAATTATTGTAAAAATTCGGGAGATTTAGGAATTTTTCGGGAGTTCGGGAGATTGCCTCAAAATTCGGGAGACTCCCGGAAAAATCGGGAGATTTGGCAGGTATGCAATGGCCTTCCTAACCCTGCAGCATCCCCGCAGCCATTCATTGTACATCGCTGCGCAGAACACTAAATTTCATACAAATGAAGAAAGGGTGATCACATGATATGTAGAATGGCACCTTGTTTGCTTACTGAAGTAACGTTAAAAGTAGGGTCAAAACTCGATACAAACCAATGATTTATTGAATCGCTACACTACTTATTTTTAAAAGTAGCGCGTTACACTACAAACTACGAGAAAAAGTAGCGACTACTGTAGTTTCGCTACTTCCGACTACTGCGTGTAATAACCGCGCTCGACACTCCAAACATCGGTAATCCTACAGAGTTGACATCCTGAACATGTAGTCCTTATATAAGGGGTACGTTTACTTAAATTATGCAGTATCCCGGACTAATATTTTCGATACGAAATCAAGCCCAATCTATACAAAATCGCTTGAGACACTTCCATTGCTGGGCAGTACTCCGACTAATACCAACTAAATTATTTTGAAGAACCCATTCATCATTTGCTTTTGAAATTAGTGTTAAAAATATGTACTCGGAAAGCCTAAAACTTGAGGAGATTAGGCTTTATAGCAGGACCACTTTATCCATTAGACCTCTGTGTCTAGGGCCTAAGAATCTTTCTACGGCATTTCACTTAAAAAAATAATAAACAAAAAATCTGGCAACACATAACTTTCCTTATATAATGCAATGAATTTACTAGTTTTACAGTCAAAAAATAATGTATAAGATCCACGCCGCTGTGTTTTTATCGTTGAATTGTACATTTGAATTGTACCACGTCACAATACTTTCCTTATACATTATATGTATATAAGGAAAGTAACAAAGAATGAATGAAAAATCCAAAATAATAACTGCAAATAAAATATTTATACTTAATTTAAAATATTTATTTAGACATTTGATCGATATGTGAAAACAAAAACAATAAATAATTTAAGTCGTTGCGTAATAAATAATTATGTCGCTCCATTTTGCTAAGAATTCGCTCCTCACTTCCCCAAAGCTACGAATCGCGCTTCCAAAATCGTGAACCGGTATTACGCTTTTTTTGTATTACTATTCAGTACGGAATAACCCGGCTGCATAGTATGACTATCTTCGTGGCTTACCATAAAGGGTTGCCAAATTGCGGAACATAGCTAGTTTTGTTGCTGCCATTAAAGTTATCAGATATTACGTAATGAAGAGCGTTAAAATGAGCGAAACCGCTCCAAGGATGCTGATATCTAGGAGTGGTATTCTTTATATATACATATGCCAAATTCATGTTACCGTATCACAAAAGATTCGAAAAATAAGGAATATTTAGTATGGCTTGAAAATATACTTATAACAAGAAAGATTAATCACGCATAAAGCATTGATTATGAAACACTTTCCAACTTCAATGCAATTTTATTTAAACATCTTTAAAATGCGATACATTCCTCGGTAATATTTTTAAAATTATCACAATACTGCATTAATTTATTATATTTGAAAACTTAAAACGTCATCGAAAAAAAGGAACTTTATTCAAATGACGGCATTGAAATATAAATTGCCTGGTTTAAACATCTCTAAAATGCGATACATTCCTCGGTAACATTTTTAAAATTATCATAATACTGCAATAATTTATTATATTTGAAAACTTCATCGAAAACAAATGAAATTTATTCAAATGACATTAATGAAATATAGCACACCTGGCTCTCTCTACAAAAGCAGCATTTCATTCATAAACATTTTTCCATTCATTTCGTTCATCACAATACTATAATAATTTATTTTATTTAAAAACTTAAGACCATGGACCAAGTACTTTCTAACTCCATGCTTAAAACTTCATCAAAATAAGCATTAGCTTCATCATATCAGCTATAATGCAGACGCCATGAGCTAAATAATTTTGCGTTAAAGAAATGCAGCAATTGTTATACAACTCATTCTACAGCTTTTGATATTTACATTCTCCATAAGTGAAAAATGAGCTTCGTTGTAGAAATAATCAAAGTTGGATCATCATTTAAACTCAAATATATTGTAATTGTGTTGTTTCAGTATGTAGATGCACAGAATTTAAGCAAAAATAAAGCGGGTTTAGGACGGATACAACACCAAATATGAATTAAAAAGAACTTAAAATCACGATTTTGATACAAGATGGATGCCATATTTTATTTTGAAGTGGGTCACGTGATCTCTTCATATAAAAGGGGTAATTATTATTTTAATTTTTATTTAAAAAACTACTGAATATATTTTGCTGAATTTTATATATATATATATATATATATATATATATATATATATATATATATATATATTATGGGATAATTTGAATATTTCCTAAAATTTTCGAAACAATTTGTGATTTTTAAGTCCGCTTAAAAAATGTTTGAAAAATTAGGTCCCATAGGGTTCAATGTATTTCATTTTTTCAACCCGGATTTAATCCAAAACTAACTGGGTAATATTCATTTATATTCCCATAGGTCCCACAGACCGTCTGAACAACATACTAAAATTTCATTTTGATAAAGTCATTTTTACGGCAGTTATCGCGCTAACGGACAGACAGAATGAACAAAGTCATAAACACTTTTCGACTATGTTGTAAAGTGTTAAAAATAAAAGTGCCTAAGGTCTACGGAGGTCTTAAAACGATCCTGCCTATAAGTCCTTTGATAAAATCGATGTATTAAATTTGCAGATTAAATCTTAGTGCTGGAAAAACGAAAAGAAAAACTAAATTAGAAATACATAAACTGGAGTTGAATATACAGGGTTAGTCACAATACCCGACATAGGAAATGCAACACCATGAAGATTTGGTCGTATAATTATGCGAATTGCGAGACAAACGCAGCTAGCCGATGTATGCAAATGAACTGAAATGCAAGTAGGTCACGTGATTAGAGTGCAGGATAAATGGTATGGAAACGGCAGATGAGCCAACAGTTGTTACCATTTGTCGCCTACGGAAACCCGTTTTTGGAGCTGTTTTTCATTTCAGATGACGCGTGTTGTTGAAGATGCCTGGCAGACGAAGCCGAAGTCCGTTTCAGCATTTAGACGATCGTGCGAGGGGATTCGTTTTAGGTCTAAGTACGGCTGGGTGGTCGTACCGGCGTATCGCCGCTGAAACACGCGTAAATGCGTCCACTATGCAAAGGATTTGGAGAAGATGGATTGAAGAAGGGCATGTGAATCGTCGCAGTGGTACAGGTCCATCAACACGTACGTCAGCACGCGTTGATCGACGCGTTCAAAGGCATGCGGTGGTGGCCCACAAACGACACTATGGACATTCTGCAGAATTTGCAGGGTACATCGGATGTTCCAATATCAGCGCGAACAGTTTCTCGACGATTGGCTAAAAGCGGCTTGCACTCAAACCGTCTCTACGAAGACTGACATTGACGACAAAACACCGACGTGAGAGATTGCAATGGTGTCGGGTCCGAGCCTCTTAGACGGCTGAATGGGACAGGATAGTATTCAGCGACTCTGTTTCTCGAATGACAGTCGCCGTGCGAGAGTCTGGAGGCGACGTGGAAACAGATCCAATCCTGCTGCGACTGTTGAACGCCATTCTGCTCGACAACGCGGCATTATGGTTTGGGGTTCCATCGGTTTCGATAGCCGGTCACTTCTGGTTTGTATCAGAGGCACAATGACGGCACGACGATATGTGGATGAGGTGCTGCGGCCATCCTTGCACTGTCCTACCTTCAGCGGTTGAAAAATGCTGTTTTCTAGCAAGATAACGCGCGACAGCACACGCTAAACATCAGCAGATAAGCCTTGTAAGGTATCCAGGTGCTTCCTTGGCCTTCGCTGTCTCTAGATCTCTCACCCATCGAGTATGTATGGGACATGATTGGCCGTCGTATGGCTGCCCCCCCCCCCCCCCCTCAAACAGAGGATGACCTGTGGAGGATGATTGAAGGCATTTAGTCATCCATCCCTCAGGAAACTATGTGCACGCTAATTGTATTTGTTCCTCGAAGGATTGCTGCTTGTATCGTCGCAAGAGGTAGTCGTAATGCCTACTGATAACCCTGTCTATACCATTACTGTATTGCATTATTCTTTAGGAATTAGCATCACTTATTTATAAATGTTATCTCTGTCTGTGTGTCCTTTATCATCACACTGTATTAGCTCTTTCATGGTGGTGTATTTTCTGTGTCGGGTAGTGTAGTATAGAATCGAACAATGGAATTAATTTATACGATGTTTTAAAATACACTTTTCCGAAAACACGTTTTTGTTAGAATGTACCGCTCATGAAATAGCTTAAAAAATATACAGCCTGGCAACTTAAATAATATTTTCAAAAAGAAAAAAAAAACATATATAATCTATTTTACAGAAACTTATGTCGCGTATTGCAAAATACATTTCGAACAATGCACGCAAGGGCTCAGGCTACTTAGAACTTTTCTAATCAAGGACAACTACTGCCAATTAGTCGTAACAACCTTACACACAATAAATACACTTCTGTTCTAAGACCCCCAACCCATTATCTTAAGAATCGACGGTTGTCACAGCACAGCTGTTCAAAAAGAATCTATAAACCATTCTCCAAAACGAGCCTAAGATCGCTGATTTGTAAAACGCTTTAATAGCGGGCGAAGACTTACAACGTAGTACATCCATTTCTTTATTTCTTTTAGGAATTAACGAGCTCTCAAATTCGTTTTCCAACTGCAAACGAAAGGGATTTGGAAACGGTTAATTAGCAACACAAAACATTTCTGCGTGAAACCAGAGAATAATATCCGGATTTGAATTGTGCGTCCTGTGTGCGTTGCACGAAAGCTTTAGCCCGATAAAAGATAAAGGCCGGACACATTTAGAAGTATATCCTGCGACATCCCCAAAACGAGGCTTTGTTGTCAAGTTCACCTTCCGGATTTTAGGATGAAATTACGTCTTATTTGTCAAATACTTTACAATGCATTACATTAAATTCAGTTTACTGCTTTATGCCTCTGTTTCCCCAAACTTTTAACACTCGCAACCACTTTTAAGACATCATCTTTTCGGCACTATAAATTAAATTAACTGAAATCGAGCTCAACTCGACTTTCTCATACCAGAATCCATTTTTAGTAGGTGTTCTTTTTTTTTTTTTTTTTTTTAAATTTTACAAGAAAATTTTTGAAAAATCGGTATCACAGATCCAAATGATTACAGTTTTGCTGGAGGGGGGGGGCGTAACTTGCCCCCCGGTGTGGCTAATCTCGTGATCATTGAGCCATAAATAAACCCTTTTATGCATGATTATGTCAAATTTTGTCCTGTGATGCCATGTTAGAAAAGTATAAAATTTCAAATAAAATTCGGAGTTTTCGCTTGAATTTAAAAAAATTCTATCTAGTTTTAGATTCTTTTATAACAAAGCCGGATATAAAGACTCATGAAAATCCATTAATATTTGTGGCTGCTATCGTGTACACAAAAAATCGACCACAGACAGACAGACATCACTCCGAAAATAGTTAAAACGTGTTCAGGAGGTCTTAAAATATATATACTGGCGTCAAAATCTCTAAATCGAAAATTTTCGTGAAAACAGTACTTTCTCAATACTACGTATGAGCGTATGAGAAAATAAAAATCCCAAGGACCAGCCAGAAAGGGCCAATCCCAAAATTAAGAATTACCCTCCAATTCCAGATAGCAGTATCCATTGACCGGTTTCGCGCTTATTATGCGCTGATCAACAAGGAATAACAGTTAACTGCAATAGCAGCATGAAAACTTGCTATATAACACAATTTTGGGAACTGGCAATTTCAATCCTTCCACGTAGCTGAGATAAAATACAGACACAATTTATCTCGGGTTTATTCCATGCGCTGATGGACGCTCGAAACTAGTCCATGGATACTGTTACCTGCAATGGAAGTGTATTCCTTACTATAAGTTAAACCCACCATCTGTGGAAATAAGTGCCCATTAATCAGTCAGTAGTCTTAGCTGTTTTATACATAGAAAAAATATTCCGGAATTTATAAATTTTTTTTAATAAAATTTTAGATTTTTCTCATTAGTTAAAATATATATACTGGCATCAAAATCCGCTGCATGTTTGCAGTGATTCAAGTTTCTATCTTCAGTAATTTGGGCTGTGGAAGTAAGTGCCCATTAATCAGTCAGTAAAGATTTAGCTGTTTCATACATAAAAAAAGAAAAATTATGCGATTTATAAATGTTTCAAACAAAATTCGAAGATTTTAGAATTTTCCTATTATTTAGAGGTCAACCCATGTGTATGCAAAGTTTCAAGTTTCTACTTTCAGTAGTTTGGGCTGTGGAAATGTCCCCTCAGTGAAACACAGTGATAGATGAAACACATAAATTCAACCCATATCTGCACTGAACACTCCTTAATTTAATATGTTATTTGCTATAAAAATGGGAGTGTGGTTTGGAATGTAATTTGGTGCACAAAATAACTCTAAATAAACAGAAATTTATTCTTAAAGTTAAAATAAATTTTAACTTTCACATATTCGTAAAAATGAGAATTTTTATCTTCACTCCTTAAGTTTTCTAATTTGCGAAAAATAGATACCATAACTTAAAATCTATGTCAAACAGAAATTTATAGTACAGGATTAAACATACCTCGAGTACTGGTAGCCATATCAGCAATTTTTTGGAATGAGTCCAAGAAAGAAGTGGACGCTAATAATGTTGACCTACGAAGAACAAAGGTGCAAATGAGAATCAATATATAATATGAACAATTTTTATGGAAACAAAAACATAACATACAAGAAAGATTAATCATGCTTAAAGCATTGATTATGTGAAACACTTTCCAACTTCAATGCAATTTTATTTAAACAAGTCTAAAATGCAATACATTCCTCGGTAATATTTTAAAACTTATCACAATACTACATTAATTTATTATATTTGAAAACTTAAACCTTCATCGAAAAAAATGAACTTTATTCAAATGATGGCATTGAAATATAAATTGCCTGGTTTAAACATCTCTAAAATGCGATATATTCCTCAGTAATATTTTTTAAATTATCATAATACTGCAATAATTTATTATATTTGAAAACTTCATCGAAAACAAATGAAATTCATTCAAATGACGTCATAGAAAAAATAACACACCTGGATCTCTCTATAAAAACAACATTTCATTCATAACATTTTCCCATTCATTTCATTCATCACAATACTATAATAATTTATTTTATTTAAAAATTAAGACCATGGAGCTACAAGTACTTAAACTCTATGCTTAAAACTTCATCGAAAAAAATTGTCCTTCTCTTTATAAAATCAATGAATATTTCATTCATATCAGCTATGCAGACTCCATGGGCTAAATAATTTTGTGTTAAAGAAATGCAGCAATTCTAATACAACTCATTCTACATATTTTGTTGTTTACATTTTACATAAGTGAAAAATAGGCTTTGTTGTAGAAATAATCTAATTTGGATGATCATTTAAACTCAAATATATTGTAATTGCGTTGTTTCAGTATGTAGATGCACAGAATTTAAGCAAAAATAAAGTGATTTTAGGACGGATACAACAGTCAATATGAATTAAAAAGAACTTTAAAAATCACGATTTTAAGACAAGATGGATGCCATATATCATTTTGAAGTGGGTCATGTGATCTTTTCATATCATGGTCACGTGATCGCTTCATATAAGAGGTGTAATTATTATTTTAATTTTTATTTAAAAAACTACTGAATATATTTCGCTGAATTTTTTTTATATATTTTATGGAACAATTTGAATATTACCTAAAATTTTTGAAGCAATTTGTGAATTTTAAATCCGCTTAAAAAATGTTTGAAAAATTAGGTCCCATAGGGCTCAATGTGTTTCATTTTTTCAACCCTGTTCAATCCAAAACTAATTGGGGGGTATTATTCATTTATATTCCCATAGGTCCTACAGACCGTCTGAACAACATACTAAAATTTCATTTTGATTAAGTCAATTTTACGGCAGTCATCGTGTTAACGGACAGACAGACAGACAGAATGAACAAAGTCATAAACACTTTTCAACTTTGTTGTAAAATGTTAAAAAACTTTGATTTTGACTAAGTGGGAAAACAATATTGCTGTGCAACACTACTATACTACTATGTACTTGGTAATATGCTCAGAATTTTTTGTAACATATTTTACTTTAAATAATTATTAATTACTAAGGCACAGACTTCGATGATATTTGGATTTTAGGAATATTTTCTCTTTTAGGGCTTTTTAACACTTTACAACATAGTTGAAAAGTGTTTATGACTTTGTTCATTCTGTCTGTCTGTTAGCACGATAACTGCCGTAAAAATGACTTTATCAAAATAAAATTTTAGTAAGTTGTTCTGACGGTCTGTGGGACCTATAGGAATATAAAAGACTAATATCACCCAATTAGTTTTGGATTGAACCCGGGTTGAAAAAATGAAATACATTGAACCCTATGGGATCTAATTTTTCAAACATTTTTTAAGCGAATTTAAAATTGACAAATTACCTCGAAAGTTTTACAAAATATTCAAATTATCCCATAAAATATATAAAACAAATTTCAGCAAAATATATTCAGTAGTTTTTTAAATAAAAATTAAAATAATAATTACACCCTTTATATGAAGAGATCATGTGACCATTATATGAAGAGATCCCGTGACCCACTTCAAAATAAAATATAGCATCCATCTTGTGTCAAAATCATGATTTTTAAAGTTCTTTTTAATTCATATTTAGTGTTGTATCCGTCCTAAAACCGCTTTATTTTTGCTTAAATTCTGTGTATCTACATGCTGAAACAACACAATTAGAATATATTTGAGTTTAAATGATCATCAAACTTTGATTATTTCTACAACGAAGCCTAATTTTAACTTATGAATAATATAAACACCAAAAGATGTATAATGAGTTGTATAAGAATTGCTGCATTTTTTTAACGCAAAATTATTTAGCTCATGGAGTCTGCAATATAGCTGATATGAATGAAACATTCATTGATTTTACACAAAGAACCAGACGAATTTTTTGATGAAGTTTTAAGCATAGAGTTAAATTACTTGTACCTCCATGGTTTTAAATTTTAAATAAAATAAATTATTATAGTATTGTGATGAATGGAAAAAAGTTTATGAATGAAATGCTACTTTTATATAGAGGCGATTTATATTTCGATGACGTCATTTGAATAAAGTTCATTTGTGTTCTATGAAGTTTCAAATATAATAAATTATTGTAGTATTATGAAAATTTCAAAAATATTACTGAGGAATGTATCACATTTTAGAGATGTTTATATGTATAAAATTGTATTGAAGTTGGAAAGTGTTTCATAATCAATGCTTTATGCATGATTGATCTTTCTTGTTATTTCTTTTCTTTAGATTTTAATATTTTTTTTATAAAACAACAATATGCATTTGTAGGTCATTTTTTTACATAAAACATTAGATTTTCATAAGAAGTATACTTTCAAATTGCAACATTCAAAACAAGGATTGCCAAATGAACAAAGCAAAAAAAACTTCAAATTTTCTCAATCTGGCAACTTAGTTTAAGACATTGTTTCGTGCAATCCAGTTTTGGTTTGAAAGGGACTGTGGGAAGGGTAGTGAACAAAACAATTCACATTTAGAACTTCTTATGTTATACTGTTGGTGACATTTCAAACATTTTATGTACTACTTAATAAAACAGGTTACAAATGATTCTGACTTTTACAATTCAATCTTTCTCCTAGACACTTTAAGGGTATTTTTTCGATTTTTAAGGGCATTTTTTCATCTTTTAAGGGTATTTATGGGAAATTTTTAGGTCATAAACATCAAGACCTTAATAACTACCATTAAATTAACAATAGTTATTAAAAGTCATTAATAATGGATTGAAATATTAATTAGTATTAGTATAATAACAATTACATCTAGTAAGTACAGGGTGTTTCAAAAAATTTGCATGAATAAATACTCATGATTGAATGGTCGCAGACCTATGGTGTCAATGTAAGAAATGCTTGAAATAAAATAGACTTTCAGACTTTGGACAGTTTAGGTCATGCAACACTTTTTAGCAAAAAAGTGAAAAATAAAATTTTTTATATGGACCCTCTGCAAAAGAAGTTCCAAGTGGCAAATTGTTCCTTAGTCATTTAGAGATCTTTTGAAAAAAAAATTGAGGTTCTCCAATTAATATACAAAATTGAATGTAAAACAATTGTCAAAGTTATAGAGCCTAAAACACTTACACCTAATCAAATAAAATGATAAAAGCATAGATTTCAAGGGTTGTACATAAACTGAATGTTAACAGATAAAATTTGCATATGAAAACTTACACACATACCTATCTTTATCAAAAGTTTTATACAGTCCCATATTACCTATCGAAAACTTTAACTAATGATATTTTGAGTAATTTTAATCACATCACAATGCAACTTTTTTCCTTGTTTGACGTATTGGGCTATAGAAAATATTTTTATAACTGAGGATTTTTTTTTCCTAGGAACCCTATACAAAAAGTTAAATTTTGCACTTTTTTATTAAAGGCAGTGGCAAAGCATGAAGGAAATTTGGAGAGATAGTATCTACTTCAACAATCTGCTACAAAGCAACTCTCACTGTTATTATACATTGTTCAAAATATTTTATGCAGTTATTAAGAATGGTGGACATTTAGAAAAAAAATAACTTGGGTAGACACGGTCTCCCTAGATTCCCTTCACACTTCGCTACTGTCAGGGGCATCCCAAGATCCAAGCAACCATGTGGGACCCCATGTTTGCAAAGGGCCTCAAAATGTTAACTCTACTTAAACAATCTGCTACAAAGCAACTCTCACTGTTATTATACATTGTTCAAAATATTTTATGCAGTTATTAAGAATGGTGGACATTTAGAAAGAAAATAACTTGGGTAGACACGGTCTCCCTAGATTCCCTTCACACTTCCCTTACACCTTTCTGGTAGGTCGGACGGTCTGGGTCTCAACAACAACACTTCGCTACTGTCAGGGAAATCCAAGCAACCATGTGGGACCCCATGTTTGCAAAGGGCCTCAAAATGTTGTACATTATTTTTATTGGACTTATCTTGAAAGCTTTTAGACTCATTAGTGCACTATACATTTTATCTTATACGACATTTTCTTGCTATTTTATATAATTTTACAGTTTATTATTAGTGTATCAGTGTAACAGTTTATAATATTTTTACAACGTTGATCGAATTGTAGTTGAACATATTAAGATCATGATACAATAATTCCCATGGTGTGCTGTGTTATTTAACCAGGACCGGATTATTCATTGGGACAACATAATTTCAGACCTAGGACTATTTTGTGTAATATAAAAGCCCTCAAAATATTGTTGACCCAGAGGTCTAAAATTCTATTCCAGAACCTAAAGTGAAAAGACTAACGTATAAGTTAATTTTTTAATAAATACTTTTTTTAACTTGTAAAAACAAAAATTGTCAGCTAATAAATTTTTCGGATTAACAATTTTTGGATGTGTGAGTTGTTAATGTATTTATTATTCAAATGAGGTATTTTTGTGAAAGTTCACTTGAGGCCTCAGAAAACCTCGGGACGTTACTGGCTCCTGTAAAAGGTTTCACATGATCAAAATTTGCATATGATTATAATCCATACTATCTTACTAATGCATTTCTTAAATTAGAGTCATGGGTCTAGGAGCAATTGTTCAAGAGATATTTAGACAGACTGATTAGACTGCAGACATAGTAACAATAGTAAAACCAAACATAACAACATCTTTTCTTTGCTTTTATGACTCATAACAAAATAAAAACAATATATCCTTTCCTTCACAATACAATCAACTGTGCTGTAGTGTTATGCCATGCAGGCAGAATTGGGGCAAAAAAAAGTTTACTGAAAATGTCAATATTTATCTCACATAAGAATCTAACAAAATGAAATGAAAAAATTCCATAAATTCATACCTCACTGATTTTTACTATGTATCACGTGATTTTTGGATATATTTCCATGAAATATGCTCACATATCCAACTTAAAGCATATAAGATTGAGAAAGAATTAATCCCTTATTAAGAGTTTTTCATTTACCTCTGTTTCATCATACTTTTATAATACATATTTAAATTACATGAAAAGAAATAAAAATCAAGAAATTTTTACATAAATAAATGTATCATATGTTTCTAAATTTATTGAAACTAAACTTGAGATTGTTCAATTATTTCAATTTCAATTTAGGAAATTTAAAATATACTATAAGGTAGTAATTCATTATTTCTTCGCTGTGGCCTGTGCATAATGATTATTAATTTCATATTAATGATATAAATCCTCATACATAAAAATTAAATGTTTTAAACAAGTTACATTGGTAAAAGAGAAAAATCCTACATATTTCAAACACACCAAGAAAATCATACAAGTTTATCTAAAAATGACTGTTTACCTTAGTTGAGAATGGAATTTATTTGCTTTTAAAAGGAAATCTTCCCAAACTGGAGCACTATTCTATAAATAAAAAAAAAAAATAGATACTTCTATTGAACCAATACAGAATCAAAATATAATTTTACACAGCATAATAAAATCTGATGTGAGCAGTATATAACATTTCCCACAAACTCAAATTCACAATCCATTAAATTGGGTTTAATTGCTCAAGTTGGCATGGATACTTACTTGATATATATCCAATTTGTAAGTTTTGATACATCTTCCTTACTATTGGGCCACTTAACACATTTTAAAATATTGCCACCTCTTAAAAATTTTTAAAAAAAATCATAAATATCTCTTAAATGTTTCATTCTAGGGTAATCATAATGAAGTTGGCCTTATTAGTTTCCTCGTTAAAAATCACATAAGCATGTAATGAATACTATCTAGTCTTTTATCTTAAATTCTGATAGTTTTATGGGCACAAAAAAGCAGGTTACATTTATTTTTTAATCATACCAAAATTTAATCAGCACCAGGGTAACCCACATGTGACTTATCTCCCAAATTTTGATGAATGCTGTTTGAGCTAAAGTGGATACATACATTGCACAGAAAAACAGATATGTGTAGGCATAATGCTAAAAATAGGTTTTTCATGGTTCTAGAGTGTCTGAAGCATGTAGGTCCATCAAAATCGTGATTTCCAATTTTCGACACAATTCCAATACCTTACATATATATTACTATGTACTGTAGGGAAAATAAAAAATTTTATGTAGGCAGCACATGACTTTCCTTCCTACAAACTTAAATTCATAATCCATTAAATTGAGTTTAATTCCTCAATTAGCATGGATACTTCCTTAATATTATATCCAGTTTACAGTTTCAATGTCTTCTTTTCATTATTAGTCAAATTAGTGCATTGTAAAACATCGTCATCTCCTCAAAATTAAAGAAAACACTTAAATATCTCGAAAACGGTTCATCCTATGTAATGGAGTTTGTCTTATACATTTGGTGCTACACATTACATATAAAACAAGCATTTAATGAATACTTTTAAGCATACTTAGTCTTTTATTTCAGATTTTGATGGCTTTGCAAGTCATTTCACAAAAAAGACAGTCTATTTTTTTTTAATCGTACTTAAATCTAATCAGCACTAGGATAATTCACAAGTGACTTACCCACCAAATTTTAAGAAATTTCATCAAATAGTTTTTTAACTACATTGAAAACATTGTCAGCTCTTAAAAATTTAAGAAACTTGATTATCTTGAGAATGGTCTATTCTTGAATAATGAAGTTGGTCTTATTCATTTGGACGTTAAAAATTACGTACTATAAAACGAGCATTTAATTAATACATTTCAGCATATTTAATCTTATATTTTAGATTTTGACAATTTTTATGGGCCATTTTATAAAACAAAAGGAATGTTCAACTTTTCCAAATCGTACCAAAATCTAATCAGCACCATGGTAACCCACAAGTGACTTATCTGCCAAATTTGTACAATTTCATTAAATAGTTTTGAGCTATAGCAGATACATACATTGCACTACATACAGAGAGACATTATGTTAAAAATAAGTTTTCATGTTCTAGAGTGCCTAAAACGTCTAGATCCATTGAAAACTCGAGCTGATTTCTGACATGATTCCAAAAGTACTTTCCCTATATATTACCATGTATTGTACAGAAGTAAAAATGAATGGAAATTTAGTTTAAGGAGCCTCTAAGAAAAAAATATTTTATCAGGAAACAGCTAAAAATGAGTTGATTTTACAGCCAAGAGTATATGCTCAGAGTTTTAAAATATTAATACTACCTACACCTGCAAGTATAAATATTGAAACAAAATTTGCTAAAATCTTTGCACCTACTATGTTAATAAAAAATAATTAATCAAATTGCTGAAACAAGAAACCATCCGAGGATTATAGATTAGGTTCCAAATCTGATATAAAATAAAAATATTACGCAGCAATGGAAGGACAATTTTATATTTTATCTAAAATATAACAGTGAAATTAAATATAATTTGAAAAGCATTTGTCCAGAGTGAATATATGTGTATGTACTTACTTCATAACTCTTGCATTTCCCTTTTCATGAAAAGTACGCAAATAGTTTATTATAAAAGTTATATGAAGGGTGTCAATGATTTTAATCATATGATTAAAATCAGTGATTTAAATCGTGATGTTATTCAGTTGATTTATTTTTTACATCATTGATTAAAATCAGATAATTTCTACATATTTTAATATGACTCAAAAAAATTTAAAAGCAACGTTTAGGATAATTAGTATTCTAATGTTTTTAAAAAGATATTTTAGTCACTGAATTAAAAGTAGTTACTTCCAAAATTCATTAAAATATTATTTTAAACAAACTTATTTATTTAAAATTTAATAAAGTTTTTGTCAGTTATAATAAACATTTGGATTAAAATTGATGTTTAATTGGTTTTATTAGTAACATCATTTACTACATACAGTGGATTCTCGTTAAGGCAGCACCCATTTAAGATTGATTTTTCGCTATTATGAACTACAAATATAGATTTCTTGTTAAGGACTATGGACATTGCTTCACTTAATATGCTCGTTCATATGTTAAGATAGATAATCAATCTGTAAAAGATGTTCCAGAAAATACTTTTGAGCAATTGACTGAAATTGAGAATGACATAGAAAGAAGATTACTCAACAGAAGCAAATGAAGATTAATTAATTTTTAAAATAGTAATAAATATGACTACACTTTGTTGATGCTTTAAATGGTAATGTTTTCCTTTTTTTCTTCTCATTAAACATACTATCAAAATGTTTGAACTATCATGTTACATAAAGTTCAGGAAAATAAATTTTATTACCATTTTAAGTATTTTATAACTATTTTACTTCAAATTTAAGGATTCCTGTTATAATGAACTAACTCTCCCTAATATAGAGAATAAATGCTGACCCTTGACTTTCAGTCTTGATAAAAGCTCACTGTATATTTATTTTTTATAACTTCATCTGAGTATTTCACTGCACTATATAAAATAAGCACAAGAATAATTTCCTATGACTACAAATTCCTATGAAGGAATTTGTAGTCCTCTGTTTCCTCTTATTTGCTCTTCTCTGCTTTAGAAATATAAAATTAAATAACATATTGGGACTGAAGCAGGGTGTGAAGGAGTAATTATATCTGCATGTCATGATTGTAAAGAGTTGATACAATGAAGAGGTTCGCTAATAACAAAAATCTAATTTATAAAGTGTACCGTCTTAGAATATAACTTTTTACATTGGCAGAGCTCTCGGTTGGCATCAATCTTGCAAGAAATCTCAGTGCAGTCTGCCATAGTTTACATTTATGGTGAAGGGGTGGAATCTGATGACGGCATGGGAAACATGCTGTACTCGCATTTTCCATACTTCAAAAATATGATGGGAATTCAGTTTCAGATAAGAAAGTTTATATAGTGGTTAAGATTAGTGGCCCAATATGCTGTTATAGAGGAAGAGGAGTACTTGCATTCTCTGTTAATATTAATAGCATGGAAAAGAATTTAATGTAGTTAAAATAAGCGTGTAACAGAGATAGGAATTTGGAATAAGAATTATAAAAGAAAGAGTATGTTAATTGAGGAAACTTAAAATTTTTGTATTATATATATTTTTTCAAATTACTTAAAACCTGGCTACTTTCTTTTGTCTCTCAACATGATGGCCATTGTTTCATATTTTCTTGTATAACTCATGATTAGTGGTATTTCTTCTTTAATAAATGGATATTGATTACAGATTCACCTTTAATTTTTAAATATATGTGTTTTCTACAAATTCAACTTCACTTATTCTAATTACCATTTTATAATTTCAATTTAAAATGGCAAAAAAAATTGATTTCTAGCGCATATAATACCACACATCTATACTTAAAACAAGAGTAATAAATGTAAATTTTATGAACAATTTTAACCTCCATTACAGTTTGTACTATAATTATATAGATATAGTATATATAGGCAATATTGCCCTTTTTAAATATAGGTATAAAATAACCAGGCTTCAAACAACTCATGTAGAGGACAAGAAAAATATAAATAACATTGTAAATTTTGCAAGTCATATTTGACTAAGTTTCCAAATAATGAGTCTATTTAGTTTAAAATACTGATCGGTAATTGCGAGTAAACATGAGTTCAGGGTCATCTCTCACCTTTTTGTAAATTTATCCACAATTTTTGAAGATTTTTAAGATTTATATATATATATATATATACCTTTATACAGTTTGAAAATTTTCTCCATAGTTTGTGATCACCAAATTAAATAACTTTGCTTATCCATTTTTACTTTCTCTATAATACATAGTATATATAGAAGTATAGTAGAGAGAGAGAGAGAGAGAGAGAGAGAAACTTTTCACTTTTGGATTGTGGGTGAATTGGTGCCATTTAAAAATATGTCAAATGCGAACGTAATTAAATATCTGATGGTGTGCATAACTTTTCCTAAAAGCACAAATTAATTTTTTATTTTATTTATTTATTAAATCCACTTATATTTGGATTATATTGCTCGCGGTTTGATACTGTGGTTACTGATTCACACTCCTGCACTTTAGTTTTTGTTATTTTAATATATATATATATATATATATATATATATCCAAAAACATTTTGGATCCAAAAATTTTTTATAAAGAAACAGAAAAAAAATGTTTAAAAAAAATTGTCTATTTAGTGAGAACATAATTAAAAATTTGAAATAGACAATACATGATTTTCCTTACAAATATGTAATTTTTTTATTATTAATCATTCATTTGGCAAAATAATATCTTCAAATTACGTTGAATTTGATATGTTTTTAAATAAATTTTATTGTAAGTAACTTGATTTAATAAATAAATGAAATAAAAAAATAATTTGTACTTGTAGGATAAGTTATGTACACCATCCGATTTTTAATTATGTTCGCATTTGAATTCCTCACATGTCACCTCACATGTTAATTATGTTCGCATTTGAATTTTAATTATGTTCGCATACTTTTAAATGGCACCATCTCACCCACAATCCAAAAGTGGAAAGTCTCTCTCTCTCTCTCCACACTATACTTCTATATATACTATGTATTATAGAGAAAGTAAAAATGGATAAACAAAGTTATTTAATTTGGTCATCACAAACTATGGAAAAAATTTTCAAACTTTATAAAGGTAATAAAGTTAGGAAGAGATTTTATGGATCAGCTCAATATTCAGACTGCAAAATACCAAATCTCTTCAGCAAAAGAAGAATGGCTTTCTATGAGGAAATTTCACAAATTTGTCCTAGGCTAGGATCACCACTAAAACTTGGCATAAGCAGCTTTTAACTGTCTAAGGTGAGGATCAAACTTCAGTCCAATAGCATGATTCAAAATGGACAAATCAAGGGTTTAAAGTGAAAGTTGATTCATAGTAAATAAAAATGTATCAAACAGAAAAAAGGTTCAAGATTAAAATATATAGTGATTAGTGGGGCTCATTTCTATTATTCTCGCATAAATCCAGTGGTCCATGTCATAGCCAAACCACTTGGTCATAAGCGAGTTATAAAACAGTTAAAATGCAAATTTAATATAAAAGACAGATCTAAAGCACGCAAAATACAAAATGCGTATAGCAAAGTATATACGATTTCTCACCACAACACCTTGAAGTTTAGCAAACAAAACAAACATTAGTATAAAGTAGTAGACAAGTTCCTAGTTCCATTATAGAGAAAGGGATTTTGCAATAATTCTGCTGGCATTTCAAGAATCTGCGTACTAAATTTGATATATTCTATCCCGCAAGTAAAGGAGAAAGATGAAAATATGAAAAATATATACATTTTCACAAAATTACAGGACACAAGTATAAAGTATTAATAAGTTTACAAGTAATACGATTAATGCATTACCTTCAGGTCCGAAATTATATGCTGAAATAAACCACCCAGGGCAGTAAATTCCTTTTCTACAACAGCTTCCATATCCATGGCAGTACAATACAAACTAAATACGATGGAGCTCACATGATGTAGATGTCAATGAAACTAGGAAGTGAAATATAAGTTTATTTGTCACATCGCAGGTTTACAATTTCCTGCTCGGTAATCATGAGAGCTAACTTTTTTAATCCGGCATGATATGATAATATATTTTTGCCCTCAAAATCACAGATTATCGCACACACTCCCTCATTTTAAACACTCAAATTGTACAATCTCAGTGATCGTAGAATCGCACATCACTTTCACACACAATATCACGGTGGCACTTATTTGCCCACATAATAGATTTGAGAACTAACAAATAAACCCGCTCCATCATATAATATTAGAACACATCAAAAATGATTTTCACTACTTTAGCCGCATAAAACTACTAATGCGTGAAGCGAAAACTGACACACAAACAAACATGATTCATTTCACTTCAGTTTCGACGAAAACGATCGGGCCTATTACAAAAGGATAACGATGAATATTTAATAACAGTTGATTCACAACATATCACGCATGTGATTGTGGAGCACGTTGGAATTTCGAAATCACCACTAATAACAAGAATAAGAAGGAGTTGGAACGCATCTCTTCGTTGGAATGTTGAAACGAGAGCGCAAACAAATATTGAATGTATATTACTGATTTATGAGCTTTTGTTACAATAGTCTCCCTCTGTGCGAAAGCACGGGTTTAGGTCGCTCTCTTAGTTAGTGTTTTAGGCATTCAACCAGAGGGGGGGGGCACGTCTCTCGGAAACATTTTCTGTGAACCTAGTTTATGTGACAGAAATTACATATATTTATATGGGGTAAATAGAAAACTTGCTTCTTTCCGGTGGTGTGATTTATTTTTTTCTACGAAGTCTGGATCGTGGAGAAAACAGGGCAAAAAACGGTCGAAATCGCATAAAACATAAAATAACAAATATAATTTTTATGAGTACCTTATAATTTTTATGAGTAATTTTACCGTCAGGTGACACCACACAACGATGAAATCACAGGCGGAATTTTCCGTGTATGCTAAGCATAGTGTTTATTCAGGACTTTTTGACCGGGAAGGGGGGGGGGGAGGCAAGTTTTCTACTTACCCCATATAAATATATGTAATTTCTGTCACATAAACTAGGTTCACATAAAATGTTTCCGGGGGACGTGGAGAAAATTTTTCTGCACGATCCAGACGTCGTAGAAAAAAACAAATCACACCACCGGAAAGAGCAGTCAATTGCAAGTAAAAATATATAAATTTCAAATCTCAGGGACAAATTCTAATATTTTTTAAAGATTTTAAAACAAAAGTCACTTTCGGTTAAAAAAAACCAACTTTCGTTTTCAAATCCTCCCATCGTAAAAACTACCCATAATTTCGACTAATTATTTACATTTTTAGAAAGGTCAAAGATCTGGTATTCTTACAAGTCCAATCTGGTTAAGAAATAATGAAAATTGCCCCGCAGGATCGCAATTTTAAAGATGTCATGATTTTATATTTCTCGGCAATGTAGTTTTTTAGCCGTCTCCATGGAGCCCGCGCTTGAGCTTAGCATATGTATTGGATACAGTGAGTGAAATTATTATATTTATATGATATTTTAAATGGATATTTCAATTTATGGATATTTTAAATAATTTAAATGATTGAATTATGGTGGTTTGAATTGAGGTGATGTATTTGAAATTATTATATTTATGGATTGGTGGAACAATATGGATGATTGATAGAACGATATGGATTTTTTAAATGGATATTTTAATTTATGGATATTTTAAATGGATATTTTAATTTATAGATATTTTAAATGGATATTTTAATTTTATGGATATTTTAAATGATGGAACGATGAAACGAGGATGATGGAATTAAGAGCTTAATTATAAAATTTAAATTAGCGCGCGAGAATTGCACTCGGTAGGCCCGGGTTCCATTCCCGCCACTGACGCTGAGTACGATCACGTTAAACATATGGATCCGTAAGTCCTACCGAGATGTTGGTGGTAGGGGAAGGAGGGTACGGTCTCTGTGGATGCCTCCCCCACTGGGTTCCGGTCTACATTGGGTGAATAAAAAGAAAGTAATGCAGATTGTCGCGGAGGGCGCGGTAGCCCAGTGGTTAGCTTGCGGGAATTTCACTCGGTAGGACCGGGTTCGATTCCCGCCACTGCCAAAACTGCTGCCGTGTTCACGCGGAGTACGATCACGTTAAACATGTGAGTCCGTAAGTCCTTCCGAGAGGTTGGTGGTAGGGGAATGAGGGTACGGTCCCTGTGAATGCCTCCCCCACTGGGTTCCGGTCTAAATTGGGTGGCACTTCCTGGTCGTCCAAACAGTTACCTTACACCTTTCTGGTATGTCGCGCTAGCGAGTTTGCCACGGTCAGAATTTTCAAGGATAGCGAGCAGGCTGGTCGCCAAAGGCGGTTAGTAAATAATAAAAGGCAATGTCTGTCTGTGTGTCTTACACACTATACGTTCAGCGACCGCGCGTCGGAGAGCTACGAAATTTACGGACACGTGAAAACCGATTTTTAAAATTTGAATTATTTTTTTTTAGTTATTTAATGTTTTATGCGATTTCGACCGTTTTTTGCCCTTTTTCCTTCACGATCCAGACGTCGTAGAAAAAAACAAATCACACCACCGGAAAAAGCAGACAATTGCGAGTAAAAATATATCAATTTCAAATTTCAATTTATAATATTTTTTAAAGATTTTAAAACAAAAGTCACTTTTGGCTCAGAAAAACGATTTTTGGTTTTTAAATTCTCGCATAGTAAAAAGTACTCACAATTTCGACTAATAATTTACATTTTTAGAAAGGTCAAAGATCTGGCATTCTTACAAGTCCAATCTGGTCAAGAAACAATTATAAATATCCACAGGATCGCGATTTTAATGACCTAAGGATTTTCAATTTCTCGGCTAACCGCGTTTTTACCCGTTCAAGTTTTTCCCATCTCCATGGAGACCGACCGCCCTTGCGGTTTTAAATGAATTAAGATATGTGTTGTATACAGCGGGTGAAATGATTATATTTATATAATATTTTAAATGGATATTTTAATTTATGGATATTTTAAATGGATATTTTAAATAATTTAAATGATTGAATTATGGTGGATTGAATTGTGGTGATGTATTTGAAATTATTATATTTATGTATTTGTGGAACGGTATGGATGATTGATGGAACGTTTTAACTTATGGATATTTTAAATGATGGAACGATGGACATTTTAAATTTATATATAAATAATAATGATAAATAATAATAATATAGATAAATAATAATAATAATACTATGTAAAAATAATAATGAGGATTTTCAATTTCTCGGCTAACCGCGTTTTTACCCGTTCAAGTTTTTCCCATCTCCATGGAGACCGACCGCCCTTGCGGTTTTAAATGAATTAAGATATGTGTTGTATACAGCGGGTGAAATGATTATATTTATATAATATTTTAAATGGATATTTTAATTTATGGATATTTTAAATGGATATTTTAAATAATTTAAATGATTGAATTATGGTGGATTGAATTGTGGTGATGTATTTGAAATTATTATATTTATGTATTTGTGGAACGGTATGGATGATTGATGGAACGTTTTAACTTATGGATATTTTAAATGATGGAACGATGGACATTTTAAATTTATATATAAATAATAATGATAAATAATAATAATATAGATAAATAATAATAATAATACTATGTAAAAATAATAATTTTAAATGATGGAACGATGGAATGAGGATGATGGAATTAAGAGCTTAGCATATGGACATTATAAAATTTAAATTAGCGCGCGGGAAGTTAGCGCACGGGAATTGCACTCGGTAGGCCCGGGTTCGATTCCCGCCACCTAAACTGCCTCCGTGTTCAGGCGGTTACGATCACATTAAACATGTGGGTCCGTAAGTCCTTCAGAGAGGTTGTTAGTAGGGGAAGGAGAGTACGGTCCCTGTGGATGCCTCCCCCACTGGGTCCCGGTCTAAATTGGGTGAATTAAAAGAAAGTTATGGAGATTGTCGCGGAGGACGCAGTAGCCCAGTGGTTAGCGCGCGGGAATTGCACTCGGTAGGCACGGGTTCGATTCCCGCCATTGCCAAATTGCTGCCGTGTTCACGCGGAGTACGATCACGTTAAACATGTGGGACCGTAAATCCTTCCGAGAGGTTGGTGGTAGGGGAAGGAGGGTACGCTCCCTGTGATTGCCTTCCCACTGAGTTCCGGTCTAAATTGGGTGAATAAAAAGAAAGTTATGGAGATTGTCGCGGAGGCCGCGGTAGCCAAGTGGTTACGCGTAGGAATTGCACTCGGTAGGCCCGGGTTCGATTCCCGCCACAGCCGAAACTGCCGCCGTGTTCAAACGAAGTACGATCACGTTAAACATGTGGGACCGTAAGTTCTTCCGAGAAGCTGGTGGTAGGAGAAGGAGGTACGGTCCCTGTGGATGCCTCCCCCACTGAGTTCCAGTCTAAATTGGGTGGCACTTCCTGGCCGTCCAAACAGTTACCTTACACCTTTCTGGTATGTGTTCTCATTGCTAGAGACATCTCAAACCAAATTACCTGATCAGCTTGTGAGTTTGTCCCTTTATTCTTTTCCCTTTGGTCGGTCTCCCTGTGTTTTTTCTGGAGGTGTTACCTTTGCTGTATCGCTGTATTTGTTGTCTTGTATTTGCTGTACTTGTCTTGTGATGTTTTTGGTGGTTGTTTTAGTTGTTTACTCCTCGTTTTGTTTTCGGGAGTGTTCTTGTTACTCCACAGTTTTTACCTAAAGATGTAACATTTGTCACCAACATTTATTTTTCTTTTTATGGTGCTGCTCACTTTAAAAAAAAAAAAAAAAAAAAAAAAAAAAAATTCACAGAAGTTCCAATGTTGTGAATCAGATATGTAAATCTCCTGTAAATATTATTATGATTTTCTAATTAACGTTGCTTTGGACCGTCGGACGAGGGCCAGTTGAAGTTGGCTTCCGCTAACTCCTTTCCCGGCCGTCCAAATAGATGCTCAAGTCCTTGGTGACGAGTCGGACGGTCTGGGTCTTCAACACCTTTCTGGTAGTTTGCGCCAGCGAGTTTGTAAGGTTCAGAATTTGCCACGGTCCGAATTTTCAAGGGTGGCGAACAGGCTGGTCGCTAAAGGCGGCTAGTGAAAAATAAACCATGGTGATAGAGTTTTAATTTAAATTCATATTTCAAACCTGCGATTTTCAAAAGTGACTAATACTTTCAATAAACTCCCACAAAACTCAGAGATTTAATTGGTTTTCACGTTTTAAACCAACGGTTTCCAACCTTTTTCGTTGGGAATCATGGAGTTAGAGAGTAGAACTCCAAGGAAAATGTTTCGTTTTCCATTAATATCTTGACAACCCTTAGTCTTAGAAACTCGGAACTTAGACTAATTTATGGGGTGCTATTTCAAAGCTACCCACAAAATTTCATTAAATTCGGCGCAGCTGTTCTCCCGTGATGATGAGACAAACGAAAGTTTCGCTTTTTGATTAATATCGCGACTACCCCTGGTGTTAGAAACTCAAAACATGGACTAAATTTTAAGTGGGGCTATTTCAAGACTACTCACCAAATTTCATCAAATTCGGTTCAGCCGTTCTCCCGTGATGTTGGAACATACATACATACATACTTTTCTTCTTTATATATATAGATAATGGTCATTAAATATTTCTCATGAAACACTTTATCTAAGGTTCTTTGTAAAAGGTTAAATGTTTGTCACTGGTCAGTATTTACTCATCAAATATGAAAACGAAATGTACTAAAGCTTGGATTATTTTGGGTTCTTTTTATATTTGTTCATTTATTACTTTCCTTATATACATAATGTATAAGGAAAGTATTGTGAAGGGGTCGAAAATTCGAAATCGAGTTTTCGACGGGAGAGCACGTTTCAAGCATCCCTGATCACGAATCAAACATTTTTGAAGTGATGTCTGTGTGTGTGTATGTGTGTGTGTGTGTGTGTGTGAAAGTATGTGTGTGTGTGAAAGTATGTATGTGTGTGTGTGTGTGTGTGTGTGTGTCAGTGAGTCTGTGGAGACGATAACTGACGAACGAATGGACCGATTCGAACCAAATTTGGTACAAAAATCACAATCCGTAAACACTGGAAGCCTATTGTTTTTACGCGTAATCGAATGTTCAGAACCCCCCTAAATTTTCGAATAAAATTTTGAAAAAATCGTCAAAAAATCAAAACCACTAATAAAGTTACGCAAATAGACATTTCTTATGTAATTTTTCATTAGAAAACGATTGACATAAATTTTAGAACGCTAACATGAACCGTTCTCTAGATATTGCACATTTTTCAAAAAAATTATTAAAAAGTCATATAAAATGAAAAAAAATATATTTCCTATTGAGAAACATGTTCACTTTTCATATGTAATACCATGCGATAAATTGGGTGACATCATTCTCGTGTATCTATCTCGTTCCATTCATGAAAAAAGATACTTTGAGTAATACTTTTGTATTTGAACGCCAATAGTCATTTATCTGCTGTAAGAACAACTTATTTCTTCGTCCATAACGCTTGGCGAGAATTTGGCGACGAATTTGGCGGAATGTCGCCAACTTGGCGACTTTTTGAAATGTTGCCAAATTAACGAAAATCTCGCCAAATGGATAAAATTGACGCTAAATTAATGAAAATGATAACTAATTGTCGAAAATTCAATATCTTGGAAAGAATATTAGTATCTACTATAAGAAAAACCTATTTTTTTACTGTAAAAGTAGTAAATTGATTACATTATATAAGGAAAGTCATGTGTTGCCCACATCAGATTTTTTTGTTACTGGTAGGCTTCACAATCAATCTCCTTTTAGCTATGTTGTACTAAGTCAGCATCTCTTTACAATGTGTTTATTTGACTCAGGAAAAGTACAATGTATATGTAGAAAACGTATCATGCATCATTTTTTATGGTAGAAAAATGTAATTTAATTTCTAAACTTATTTCCTTGCTCTTTTATTACTCAATATGGTTTCCTTCCCCCAATTATTACTTTCCTTATATACATAATGTATAAGGAAAGTATTGTGACGGGGTCGAAAATTCGAATTCGAGTTTTCCACGGGAGAGCACGTTTCAAGCATCCCTGATCACGAATCAAACATTTTTGAAGTGATGTCTGAGTGTGTGTGTGTGTGTGTGTGTGTGTGAAAGTATGTGTGTGTGTGTGTGTGTGTGTGTCAGTGAGTCTGTGGAGACGATAACTGGCGAACGAATGGACCGATTCAAACCAAATTTGGTACAAAAATCACAATCCGTAAACACTGGAAGCCTATTGTTTTTATCCGTAATCGAATGTTCAGAACCCCCCTAAATTTTCGAATGAAATTTTGAAAAAATCGTCAAAAAATCAAAACCGCTAATAAAGTTACGCAAATAGACATTTCTTATGTAATTTTTCATTGGAAAACGATTGGCATAAATTTTAGAAGGCTAACATGAACCGTTCTCGAGATATTGTACATTTTTCAAAAAAATTATGAAAAGTCACATAAAAAAAAAAATTCCTATAGAGAAGCATGTTCACTTTTCATATGTAATACCATGCGATACATTGAGTGACATCATTCTCGTGGATCTAGCTCGTTCCATTCTTGAAAAAATATACTTTGAATAATACTTTTGTATTTGAACGCCAATAGTCATTTATCTGCTGTAAGAATAACTTTTTTCTTAGTGCATAACGCTTGGCGAGATTTTGGCGACGAATTTGGCGGAATGTCACCAACTTGGCGACTTTTTTGAAATGTTGCCAAATTAATGAAAATCTCGCCAAATGGATGAAAATGATGCTAAATCAATGAAAATGACGACTAATTGTCGAAAATTCAATATCTTGGAAAGAATATTAGTATCTACTATAAGATAAACCTATTTTTTTACTGTAAAAGTAGTAAATTCATTACATTATATAAGGAAAGTCATGTGTTGCCCACATCAGATTTTTTTACTTCACAACAACAGATGAAGATATTTCTAATTTCAAAATAATATTAAAAAAATCTGATGTGGGCAACACATGACTTTCTTTATATAATGTAATGAATTTACTACTGTTACAGTAAAAAAAATCTGATGTGGGCAGCACATGACTTTCCTTATATAATGCAATGAATTTACTACTTTAACAGCAAAAAAAATAGGTTATTCTTATAGTAGATACTTATATTCTTTCCAAGACATTGAATTTTTGTCAAAGAGTCGTCATTTTCTGTCGTCAAGATATTGTCTTATAGTAGATACTTATATTCTTTCTAAGATATTGAATTTTCGTTAATTAATCATCATTTTCATCGATTTAGCGTCATTTTTATCCATTTGGCGAGATTTTCGTTAATTTGGCAACATTTAAAAAACTCGCCAAGTTGGCGACATTCCGCCAAATTCGTTGCCAAAATCTCGCCAAGCGTTATGGACGGAGAAATAAGTTATTCTTAGAGCTGATAAATGACTATTGGTGTTCGAATAAAAATGTATTTTTTAAAGTATCTTTTCTTATGAATGAAACGAGCTAGATCCACGAGAATAATGTCACCAAATTAATCGCATGATATTACATATGAACATGTTTCGCAAGGAAGGTGAACATGTTTCTCAACAGTTAATATATTTTTTTTATTTATGGAATTTTTTTATAAATTTATTTGAAAATTATGAAATATCTCGAGAATGGTTCATGCAATCGTTCTAAAGTTTACGTCAATTGTTTTCTAAGGGAAAATTACATACGAAATGTCTTTTTGCGTAACTTTATTGAAGGTTTTGATTTTTTGATGATTTTTTCAAAATTTCACTCGAAAATTTAGAGGGGTTCTGAACATTCGATTGCGTTTGAAAACAATAGACTTCCAGTATTCACGGATTGTGATTTTTGTACCAAATTTCATTCGAATCGCTCCATTCGTTCGTGAGATATCGTCTCCACAGACTCACTGACACACACACACATACACACAGACATCACCTCAAAAATGTTTGGTTCGTGATCAGGGATGCTTGAAACGTGCTCTGCCATCGAAAATTCGAATTCGAATTTTCGACTCCGCCACACTACTTTCCTTATACATTATGTATATAAGGAAAGTAAAAATGCACATTATTATATTTTCAAACGTAATTGAATGTTCAGAACCCCCCTAAATTTTCGAGTGAAATTTTGAAAAAATCCTTAAAAAATCAAACATTTAATAAAGTTTTGCAAACAGACATTTGTTATGTAATTTTTCCTTAGAAAACGATTGACATAAACTTTAGAACTCTAGTACGAACCGTTCTCGAAATATTGCACATTTTTTAATTAAGTTTACCAAAAAATCCCATAAATTAAATAAAATATATTAACTGTTGAAAAACATGTTACACACACACGCACACAGACGTCATCCCAAAAATGTTCGATCCGTAATCAGGGATGCTTGAAACGTGCTCTCCCGTCGAAAACTCGTATTCGAATTTTCGACCCCGTCATAATACTTTCATTATACTATGTATAAAAGGAAAGTAAAAATAATAACTGTTTTAAAACATGCTTACTTTTCATATGTAATATCATGCGATAAATTTGGTGACATCATTCTCGTGGATCTATCTCGTTCCATTCATGAGAAAAGATACTTTGAGTAATACTTTTAGGATAACTTATTTCTTCGTCCATAACGCTCAGCGAGATTTTGGCGACGAATTATGCGGAATGTCGCCAACTTGGCCACTTTTTAAAATGTCACCAAATTAACGAAAATCTCGCCAAATGGATAAAAATGACGCTAAATCAATGAAAATGACGACTAATTGACGAAAATTCAATATCTTGGATAGAATATAAGTATCTACTAGAAGAAAAATCTGATGTGGGCAACACATGACTTTCCTTATATAACGTAATGAATTTACCACTTTTACAGTAAAATAAATAGGTTTTTCTTATAGTAGATACTAATATTCTTTCCAAGATATTGAATTTTCGATAATTAGTCGTCATTTCATTGATTTAGCGCCATTTTTATCCATTTGGCGAGATTTTCGTTAATTTGTCAACATTTCAAAAAGTCGCCAAGTTGGCGACATTCCGCCAAAATTCGTCTCCAAAATCTCGCCAAGCATAATGGACAAAGAAATAAATTATTCTTACAGCAGATAAATGAATATTGGCGTTCAAATACAAAAGTATTACTCAAAGTATCTTTTTTCATGAATGGAACGAGCTAGATCCACGAGAATGTCATCCAATATATCGCATGGTATTACTGAAAAGTGAACATGTCTCTCAAGAGGAAATATTTTTTTTTTTATTTTATATGACTTTCTGATAATTTTTTTGAAAAATGTGCAATATCTCGAGAACGGTTCATGTTAGCGCTCTAAAATTTATGTCAATCGTTTTCTAATGAAAAATTACATTAGAAATGTCTATACGCGTAACTTTATTAGTGGTTTTGATTTTTTGACTATTTTTTCCAAATTTCATTTGAAAATTTAGGGGTGTTCTTAACATTCGATTGTGTATAAAAACAATAGGCTTCCAGTGTTTACGGATTGTGATTTTTGTACTAAATTTGGATCGAATCGGTCCATTCGTTTGTCAGTTATCGTCTTCACAGGCTCTCACACACACACACACATACTTTCACACACACTCACAGACATCACTTCAAAAATGTTTGATTCGTGATCAGGGATGCTTGAAACGTGCTCTCCCGTCGAAAACTCGATTTCGAATTTTCGACCCCGTCACAATACTTTCCTTATACATTATGTATATAAGGAAAGTAATAGGATTTTCTTATAGTAGATACTAATATTCTTTCCAAGATATTGAATTTTCGACAATTAGTCGTCATTTTCATTGATTTAGCATCATTTTTATCCATTTGGCGAGATTTTCATTAATTTGGCAACATTTCAAAAAAGTCGCCAAGTTGGCGACATTCCGCCAAATTCGTCGCCAAAATCTCGCCAAGAGTTATGCACTAAGAAAAAAGTTATTCTTACAGCAGATAAATGACTATTGGCGTTCTAATACAAAAGTATTATTCAAAGTATATTTTTTCATGAATGGAACGAGCTAGATCCACGAGAATGATGTCACTCAATTTATCGCATGGTATTACATATGAAAAGTGAACATGTTTCTCAATAGGAATTTTTTTTTATGT